>CM021102.1:234876987-235055876 GCA_007115665.2 Sequoiadendron giganteum | reverse complement strand
TAGAGATTGTCAATTTATGTGATTGGCCAATGTCTGTTTACCGAGAAATTCGAGACCTTTTCCTAGCTGGATGCATATGGAAGGTGTGCATTAGACCAACAGTTATCATACAGAGGCACAATCTTACGGATCAGCTGAGCATGAGGTTTATGAGATTCCTCAAGGGGGAATCTGTAATTAGTAATCACAAAGGTCCTATGGAGGAATGGTTGCTGGCTGTGTTTAAATTCAACCACATTGTCAGGTTTGAGATCCACCATGTGAGGCCCTCCTTAAGGCTGCTACATGACAATTATGGGGTGGCAACATTGTATGCTGTCAATTCTACCTTGACAATCAGAGTGTGAAAAATTCTTCCAGATGCTGAGAACATAGAGATTATACCTGTTCATAAATGGTTGGCATATTCTTCAATGTGACTAGTATTAAATGTGCATTGTAATTTTGTTTAGATTGACATGAAATATTTTTACATTTCATTGTCTAATGCGTATTGTTATTATAAAATTTGACGGTGAACTTGAATACACTACTTTCTTACAATCTGTGTTTTCCATTCTACAACTTTTATCGTGCATCTTCTCATCGAAACGTATAAGGATATTGAAATGGAATATCAAAATCTGCAACTTTTCTTGTCTTCTTACTGAGTGCATAACAGTAGTTGTTGTCATCTTACTGTTTTTCTTAAAGTGGATTTTTTGTTGGAAACGTATGAATAGGTAGTGAGAAAGACTGTTTTTCTTAAAGATAGGGGTCTCATAAGACAAGAAAGGGAAGTTGAAAACATTATTTTGTTACATTCCAGGAAAAAATAATAAGTGAGCCACATTCCATTGTGCTTTCCATGATACTACTGTTATGTAAATTTTGTGTTGGGTAGAGATTGAGCAAGAGTGTTTTGCTGAAAGTAAGGGTTGTTAAAAATGATGAAGCTCAAATTCAATACATTTTCCTCTTACTCTGTGCATAACACTACCTGCTGTCTTCTTACTGTTTTTGCAAAGTCAGGGACAACCCATTGTATTTTCCATACTGCAACAGTTAAGTAAATTTTTTGTTGGAAGCATATGAATAGGTAGTCAGCAAGACTATTTTTCTTAAAGAAAGGGGTCTCATAAGACAAGAAAAGGAAGTTGAAAACATTATTTTGTTACATTTCGTAAAATAAAATAAGAAGTGAGCCACAACCCACTGTGTTTTCCATGATGCTACTATTATGTGAATAATGTGTTGGGCGGAGATCGAGCAAGAGTGTTTTGCTGAATGCATATTGTTATTATAAAATTTGACGGTGAACTTGAATACACTACTTTCTTACAATCTGTGTTTTCCATTCTACAACTTTTCTTGTGCATCTTCTCATCAAAATGTATAAGGATATTGAAATGGAATGCTGAAATGGAATATCAAAATCTGCAACTTTTCTTGTCTTCTTACTATTTTTCTTAAAGTAGATTTTTTGTTGGAAATATATGAACAGGTAGTGAGCAAAACTATTTTTCTTAAAGAAAGGGGTCTCATAAGACAAGAAAGGGAAGTTGAAAACATTATTTTGTTACATTCCGGAAAATAAAATAATAAGTGAGCCACAACCCACTGTGCTTTCCATGATGCTACTGTTATGTGAATTTTGTGTTGGGCGGAGATCGAGCAAGAGTGTTTTGTTGAAAGTAAGGGTTGTTAAAAATTATGAAGCTCAGATTCAATACATTTGCCTCTTACTCTATTCATAACACTACCTGCTATCTTCTTACTATTTTTGCAAAGTCAGGGACAACCCATTCTGTTTTCCATACCGCAATAGTTAAGTAGATTTTTTTGTTGGAAACATATGAATAGGTAGTGAGCAAGACTATTTTTCGTAAAGAAAGGGGTCTCATAAGACAAGAAAGGGAAGTTGAAAACATTATTTTGTTACATTCTAGAAAATAAAATAAGAAGTGAGTCACAACCCACTGTGTTTTCCATGATGCTACTGTTATGTGAATATTGTGTTGGGCGGAGATCGAGCAAGAGTGTTTTGCTGAAAGTAAGGGTTGTTCAAAATTATGAAGCTCAGATTCAATACATTTTCCTGTTACTTTGTGCATAACACTACCTGCTGTCTTCTTACTATTTTTGCAAAGTCAGGGATAACCCATTGTGTTTTCCATACCGCAATAGTTACGTAAATTTTTTGTTGGAAGCATATGAACAGGTAGTGAGCAAGACTGTTTTTCTTAAAGAAAGGGGTCTCATAAGACAAGAAAGGGAAGTTGAAAACATTATTTTGTTACATTCCGGAAAATAAAATAAGAAGTGAGCCACAACCCACTGTGTTTTCCATGATGCTACTATTATGTGAATAATGTGTTGGTTGGAGATCAAGCAAGAGTGTTTTGCTAAAAGTAAGGGTTGTTAAAAATTATGAAGCTCAGATTCAATACATTTTCCTCTTACTCTGTGCATAACACTACCTGCTGTCTTCTTACTATTTTTGCAAAGTCAGGGACAACCCATTGTGTTTTCCATACTGCAACAATTAAGTAAACTTTTTGTTGGAAGCATATGAACAAGTAGTGAGCAAGACTGTTTTTCTTAAAGAAAGAGGTCTCATAAGACAAGAAAGGGAAGTTGAAAACATTATTTTGTTACATTCCGAAAAATAAAATAATAAGTGAGCCACAACCCACTGTGTTTTCCATGATGCTACTGTTATGTGAATAATGTGTTGGGTGGAGATCGAGCAAGAGTGTTTTGTTGAAAGTAAGGGTTGTTCAAAATTATGAAGCTCAGATTCAATACATTTTCCTCTTACTCTGTGCATAACACTACTTGTTGTCTTCTTACTATTTTTGCAAAGTCAAGGACAACCCATTGTGTTTTCCATACTGCAACATTCAAGTAAACTTTTTTTGGAAACATATGAACAAGTAGTGGCCCAGGTAGTGTGCAAGACTGTTTTTCTTAAAGAAAGGGGTCTCATAAGACAAGAAAGGGAAGTTGAAAACATTATTTTGTCACATTCCGGAAAATAAAATAATAAGTGATCCACAACCCACCGTGTTTTCCATGATGCTATTGTTATGTGAATTTTGTGTTGGAACATATGGGCAGATATTGAAAAAGACTATTTTGCTCGAAGTAGGTGTTGTTAAAAGAGTACAACGGGAACTTCAAAACATTCATTTCTCACAACCTGCATTACTTGATTGAGATATTTTGATGGGCCTATTGTAATCACCTTTGCAATTGTTGACATTAGTCTGATTTTCATAATTCTTTTCTTGAGGCATAGAACTTGTTAATGCGGAAGTTGATTTGATCTTGTGAGTGAGTCATGGATAGTCCTTATTTCTATGTTTCCCAGGATTGAGACCCGACAATATTTTTTAGGTAGTTATATATATATATAATATGCATTACAAATGGTGCATTTGAAATATTAGTATATCATTCTATCCACTTGTATGGATTATCACAATCCAAAACTAGATTACCGACACTTGATGGGTTTCAAATCTTGTACCTCATGGATTGTTTTAAAAAAAAAAAAAATCTCAAATTTATTGATAAATGGTGGCATCGATTGTTCCCATACCAACCACTTTAGCATTAATAACCAAATGTAAAGTGCAAGCTCTAGAGAAATTTAGTTATGAAGCATGTTTGATGATTTTTAACATGTATGAACATAAAGACCATAACCAGATCATGGAGACTGAACATTATACAAACTGAAAAGCTGAAATATTTACAAGATAACATAATCTTACAACAACTTTATAACTGAATGACATGATAAATAAATGAACATGAGGAGCAAAACTGTCTTCATAACTGTTTCAACTCATATAATTCTATTTGCATATAGTCACAATTTTAGATCCTTATCACAATATGCAAGATGAGTGAACATGAAACAATATGCAGTGTACTAGAGTTGAAAAACACTTGTATGCCAAGTCAAGTGATTATCAAATAACTGAAATGAAGAGACCATGCAGTGAATTGGGAAACCAATACTGACTTGTTTACCAATCAAGAACATCTTATTGTCTTATTGCTTTGACATTAATGCCAACACATGCCAGAGGGGACAACACGAGAGTCATGTAAAATTTGTGTTCCAAACATATTAATAGATAGTGAACAAGACTATTTTTCTTAAAGTCTGATATGAAATGGATAACAATTATTTGTTCCAATGACATGAAATAAGTATATATGCCTATATGTTCAGCATAATTATACAATAATAAAATAATTAAAGAAGCCCATGAAAATTCTCATATCAAATGTATAACACCATAGTGTGAAACATATGCAAATGGTGTATCTCTACACCACAATTGTTCAATATTGAAATATTTAAACCCACAGAGTAGAATCAGTATTTGGAGCCTGTCTCGTCAATTCCTACACTACCTATTCCTTGCAATTGAGTTCAGGCCTGTGTAAAATATGGCACGTTTTTTAGGGTCCTTGTGTATTTTGGGGGGGTGATTCCAGATCCACGAACCCTCGCAGATGATGAACGTGAAACAACAAATTTCTTCATACTCTATGCTTTGTCCGTGTCAGGTTTAATAGCTTCACCCTATAGCAAACAATTAATGAGAATTAACGTACACATGGAAACAATATACGCAGTATGATATATACAGCAACATATCATTTATGTGTACCTCTGGAACAGAATGCTTCATCTCGGCAAGCTGCCATATGACAAAGCTGCCCACGCACTTTGCGATGGTCTCTACGCTAGGCATGGGAAAAGGCACGTGCATCGACCATCAATGGCCTCAATAATGTTGACTCTCACACAATTTTATGGGTGCCTCAAGAAGTGGGTGTGAGCGTTTCTGGCAACAACCTCTAGAATGCCTTTTGCAACCCGTTTATGCCACCTCCAAAGGTCAACGTGATCACCGACCTTAAAAGTTATGCCATTGAGCTCTATCATCTGTTCATCCACCGGATTTTCCTACAATGGAAACGTCATTGACGTGAAGCATAATTGAAGGCACATTAAAAGATTCCTAAAGAAATAAGAACAAAGCATGGAAGTGTGTTTGGTTTCATACCGATATAGATGGCATGCCACACCTCTCCCCGTCCCCATTTCCATCTTTATTGTCATCTCCCCCTTGCAGGCCAATGCTCTCCTCCTCCTCGGGTCCATCCTTATTACCCTCTCCCACTTGCAAGCCAGTGCTCTCCCCGTCCCCATGTCCATCTTTGTCACCCAGTTCCACATTCAGCCCAGTGTTCTCCCCGTCCTCATGACCATTTGTGTTACCCTGTGCAACTTCATGGCCAGTGCTCTCCCCATCTGCATGTCCATCTGTATTAGCCTCTCTCATTTCAATTGCAACAACTTCTCCAATTAGGTCAAGGCCAACACTTCTTTGTTTATCCTTGCCCTGTAATAGCAGGAATTAAAAGGTCATTTCAAATTTAGGTGCAGGCAACCAATTCATTGAAATAATCAAAACAAACATTAAATAAAAGAATTGCAATTCACTGTTTCTTCTACTTCCTCCATGTCAAGGCACCTTGACATGTTTGACGGCATATGCTCATTCTTCTTCTTCTTCTTCTCAACATTGTTAGATGGCGGGTCAAGAGGAACAACATCATCTAGTGCTTCCATGGGCAATTGTTCACCATCAAAAATCACAAAAACCTGCTTGAGGCAGCAGTTCGTTGCTCATCATTGTTGTGTAATAGGAGGAATTGAAATGTTGCACCAAACTCAGATGCATGCAACCAATTCATTCAAATAAGCAAAACAAACTTTACAGTAAATAGAAGATTTGGAGATCACCGTTTGTTTTCGTTTCTTCTTCAGATGGTGCCTTGAAACTTTCAGCTGTGTAGGATGCTTATTCTGAATCTTATATGCAGGGGTGGGAGGAACAACACCATCTTCGCCTTTCGTGGCCACAACTTCCTCTAGCGAATGAGCCCTACTTTGCTAGTGGGAAGAGACCGCTTCTCGACCATCACCCTCGCATGTCATGTAAGTTAACGTTAAGTGAACCTTCTATGCATCATAACAGAAAAGATTAAGCAAGGAAAGTTCACATTTAACAGTTTAGTTCGACATTACCATTCCTTCTTGTCTCTTTCTCTCCTACAATCATAATATTCTTTGCCTTCTCTGCTCCTTCATCTCATCAATGTTGTATAACACCATTTGCTTCTTCACCTCATCCTTTCCTTCTTTGGGAAGTTGAAGGAAGTTTTGTTTCCCAAACTTTTGACAGACACGTCTAATAACACACTTCTACTGCAGATGCTACCGTATATTCATTTGGTACTCTATATTTTCCACCTTATTTAGAAGGTACTCTTTCAATTTATCAGGGGGAGGAGCAGGTTGTTTTGGTTCCCCCCCCAACACAGCTTGGCCATGCTTTGGTGCGTCAAGAATAGGAAGGTGGTGATGCTAAAACCTATGCATGTTGAACACTCTCCAATCATAATACTTTCTGGTACATTCTTTTACAATACAATAATATATATATCTGCCATTCACCGTTTCTCTTCTATATTCAGCAGCAACCTGTATAGCAAGTTTGGAAAAGAAAATCGCTTAATATATTTGATATTCAATCAAATTGAATGCACAACATATATACACAGCCAAACGATGCAATAATTCGGTTATTATATCTACCTTCCCGCCCAGCACATCACCCCGTGCTTCATTGGATCCCTCTCCATCCCTAGGGTCTCCCTCTGCACGGTTTTCCTTCCGGTCATGGACTATGGCAAGAGCGAGATCATCTCCCTGATTATTTTCCTGAATCAAAGGAACGATAAATGCGAAAATTAAAATATTTGTAAGAGACATGATATTTTTGAACTGAAATTAAAAAGCATTCTGATTCATGCATAGGAAGGGAAGGGCAATTGGAAGTTCACAATCAATTACCAAACACGTCATTGCCTTATGGTTGACCATTTTCGTAAACCGAGGGGACTTCCTTCGTACTGCGGTTGCTGCCTCCTGAATAAAACATTCCCACTTTCCAATCAACCTCATAACCACTTATGACAAATTAAAATTATACATTGGATTACATCTTATAATCACCAGATCTTACCTGCACGTTTCGTGAATGGGACTGCCCCGAAGAAGATGCCCTACTAAACAACCTTTTAGGTGTGGTGTCCACGTCAATGACGTTCTTCACTGCAGGAGCCAGTTTCCGTTTTACAACACGCATCGTTGGTTTCCTGTAAACTGTAAAATTTTTGCAAGTGTTATGGACAGTTAAAGTTCAAAAATTTATTGCACAATTTTGCAGTAATCAAGCATATATTGTTTTCAATGAAAAGAAGAAATTGAAAATGAACAAATGAAATTGAAACGCTATACAAGTAACAAACTATTAAAAGACAACACTTTCTGTTATGCAGACTATTACAAAACAGTGTATTGAAGTTCACATTCATATTTTATAAGAATCCATCACATGCACTAAACATTCCATTTCAATATCGGAATATGCTTCAAACAGAAGATGCACAAAAATATTACACAATGGAAAACACATTGGGTTGTCCTTCACTTTTCAAATATTGTTCAATGACGAAACTTAGTGTTATGCACACCATAAGAAAACAATGTATTGAAGGTCACTTTCATATTTTATAACTACCCTTGCTTGCAAGAAAAGTTGCACAAAAAAAAAAAGTAAAGTTGCAGTATGGAAAACCCAGCGGGTTGTCTGTCGCTTCTCAAAAGCTTAAATAATTATGGTTATTTTTTAGCTTTAGGATCATTTAGGTTATATATAATGGGAGCAAGCTAAGTCCTAGACAAAATTCACATATGTATACAACATAGGATATGCCGGTTTGAAGCATTTTTTTTTGTGTTGAGGGTTTTGAAATTTTTGTTTTGTTTCCTCCCCGTTTGCTGGTTAACGAATTTTTCCCTTTCTGAATGAAAAAAGCGACAACCCATTGTACAAATATGAGTGAAATTACTAAATAATGTTTGTAGAAATTAGAATCACCTCCAATAATCAAATGCTATATTTCAAAAATTATGTAAAACCCGCAATGTCGCCATTGTTCGCATAGTTTTTCGGAATGGATAGAAAAGGGCATAACGTGGCATTCGAAATCATAATTGGGGAAAATAGCAAAAAGCCCACATCCAATCCCATTTTTTCCACCATTTTATACACTGTTGTTTTGGGAAACACACCGTCTCCTAAAACTCGGACTATTGTAAAACCCATTGTTTGACTACGAAGTCTCCTCATGTTATGTATGTGTCCACGTATGTTCTTATGTATGTTTTTCATGCGGTTTTCAATGTGCATAGGTGAATTTTTTCTAGGAATTTGAAACCGACATAACTCGTAGACAAAATTCACCTATGTACATTGAAAAACGCATTAAAAACATGCATGGATACTACACAACATGATGAGACGTCATAGTTGGATAACACACTATCTCCTCTCTATTGCAGAGGAACTGGCATATCCTATGTTATATACATATGTGAATTTACGCCTGAAACTGGCATATCTGGCATATCCTATGTTATATATATGTGAATTTTGTCCAAGAGTTAGCTTGCTCCCTCCTTAACTTGTGGAAAAAATTCACCTATGTGTATATCATGGCTTATGTGCCCATAGCGCATGGAGAAAAGAGCCACGACGGAAGAGGTGGGACCCGCGGCAACGGAAAAGGTTGCCGGATGGAAGGAACGACATGACAGCTGGACGTCTCATCCCCCATGCCGTTTGTTGTCCAATCGTCGAGAAATCATGTCAGCGCCGGTAGTTTTTTCAAAATAATCGTTCGGCGTGGATGGACAAAAAGCCTAAAACATGGCCAAACGAAACCATTATTAGCAAATAATAAAAAGGGCCGACAAGGTCCCATTTTCGCCATTTTTGGACGGTGACGTTTTGGTGGATAGCAAGGGCAAGAGTAGCAGCCATGCGGAGCTCCTTCGGGTATGTATATCCGCTCTGTGCTATGAACAAAGTAAGAGGACAATGTATTGAATCCGAGCTTAATAATTTTTAATAACCCTTACTTTCAGCAAAACACTCTTGTTCGATCTCCACCCAACACATTATTCACATAACAGTTGCATCATGGAAAACATAGTGGGTTGTGGCTCACTTATTATTTTATGCAGGCTGTGAGAAATGAATGTTTAGAAGTTCGTGTTGTACTTTTTCAACAACAGCTACTTTGAGCAAAACACTCTTTTTCAATATCTGCCCATATGTTTCCAACACAAAATTCACATAACAGTAGCATCATGGAAAGCATAGTGGGTTGTGGCTCACTTCTTATTTTATTTTCCAGAATGTAACAAAACAATGTTTTCAACTTCCCTTTCTTGTCTTATGAGACCCCTTTCTTTAAGAAAAATAGTCTTGCTCACTACCTGTTCATATGCTTCCAACAAAAAATTTACTTAACTGTTGCAGTAAGGAAAACACAATGGGTTGTCCCTGACTTTGCAAAAACAGTAAGAAGACAATAGGTAGTGTTATGCACACAGTAAGAGGACAATGTATTGAATCTGAGCTTCATAATTTTTAACAACCCTTACTTTTAGCAAAACACTCATGCTCGATCTCTGCCCATCACATTATTCACATAACAGTAGCATCATGGAAAACACAATGGGTTGTGGCTCACTTCTTATTTTTTTCAATCTCCTTGTTTAAATGTAAATGGAAAGCTTAAGGTCTGAGTGCACGTGGAGGAGTTGGAGTAGAATACGGATGAAATGGAGGTGAGGGGTAATTTGAAATTTGGGAAACACAATGTGGAGTATTTCAGTTTCTTGAATGTCTTCCAAATTACACATTCCATTGTTGTGTTTAAATTTAAAACGGTTGATAAAAAAACTGTCCAAAATTATTCTCAATGGGAAACACAGTGCTGGGGTTCATTTTTTTGAATCTCCTTGTTTTAATGTAGAGGGTTTTAAGGGTTCTTTGTCTTTGAGATTTGGGAAACAGAATGTGGAGTATTTTGGTTGCTCGAATGTCTTCAAAATCTCTCATTCCATTGTTGTGTTTCAATTTCGCACCGTTGAAAAAAGAAACTGTAAATAATAATTCTGAATGGGAAATGCAGTGCTGGGTCTCAATAAAAAAACTGTACAAAATTATTCTCAATGGGAAACACAGTGCTGGGTTTCAGTTATTTGAATCTCCTTGTTTAAATGTAAAGGGCTGTCTCATGGTGGGTTGCTTGCTTCTTAACACGCATGGTCTTGCAACATGGAATGTTACTTGAATGCCTTCAAAATCACACATTCCATTGTTGTGTTTAAGTTTCAAGTATATAATAAATTGCATGCTTCATAACACATTGCATTTTTCAACCTCCACATCACAACATACCCTAGCCCTTTTTGGTTTTTAGACCAGTATATCAAGGTGTGCACATTTTTTAGTGCATGTCGAAAAATACAATGTGTTTTGAAGCCTGCCTTTACTTATACGGTATACCCAACCTTTGTCTTGTAATGTAAATATACAAACGTATAGATGGTGTTTTATTTTATCAAATAGCACATCTCTCATTTAACAGGGACAATAATAACCCTCAACACATAGTGTAATTCATAGTACGCACTTCATTCTGTTTCCCAACAATTCATGTTAGAAAACTATATGTGTTAAGAAAGAAGCAACCCAAATAGTGTTGTCAAACCCTCTGCAACACTATTGGATAGTACACGTCACCTCAATTTGGTTGGTATTCTCCTCGAAGTCGTCCACGTGCACTGAGACCTTCTGCTTTTCCTTTCAACATGTAGACAGGAAACAAAGCAAATAGTATTTTTGCCTTGCTTTCTCCAAACAGAAAAGGTCCACGTCATTCCCTTCCACTTTTCCCACACCACACAAAAGAAACTTGCCGACAAAGCTAACCCGCCCTCTTTTGGAGCCCGGCAACGGGCGGGAAAACGCACCTGGCGGCACTGTTAACTCTTGCCTGACTGTAGCTCAGACATTTCGTCTCGTCTGCCCATTTCATCACTTTTTGTTTCCATGTATGTTGTTATTCTAATAGCTCTTTTACAATTTGTCTATAATATTTAGGGCCAAGTAATGGGAGTAGGCCAAATTATCAATTAAGTTATTCCTACCCATTGGCTTTACGAGTTCTATTTAATACAGTGCATAGAACTATTTGGAGTAGTCGCTTGTTATATGTGCACATCTTTTTGTAGTGTGGTGGTTAGATCAAAACATACTCAAAAAGAGCAGAAATAGAATATAGAAATAGCATTCTACAAATTTTCCATCAGATGTTGTTAAAAAACAAACCATTTATAACTTACTAAATATTGTATACAAATAGCGAAAATGTAAAAAGAACTATTACGAAAAAACTTATGCACCACATATATGCTCTTTTGGTGAAAGATTTCAAATTACCGCAAAACACTTTAGAATGACATGAAAATGACAGCTGAATAAAAACCCCAACATTTCACAATTTCAAAAAAATCGACACTTCTAAATGCATATTAAATTTTGGAAATTTAACCGTCCACTACACTTGCGATTCAAGCTATGGAAGCCAGAATCACCTGTATTTACTGTAGAAGGTTCACATCTCCTGAAGCATCCTTGTCAATTCACCTGCCCTTGTTTTGTTGAATCTTCTTTCGTGGCCTATATAAACCACTTGGAAGAAAGACAAGTGTTAGCAATAGATTAAATTGGCAAATTAAAGACAATTGGTGCTAGAAATAATTGTATTTCTTCCAAATTTCCCCAATATAAAATTTATATGTTCTGCTTAGAGAAAAATGACAGTTTGCACAGACAATAAACAAACATATTAAACTGTACATTGGGAATTTAATTTCCAATTTAACCTATCGCTAACACTAGTATATATATCAGCAATCATATGTGCCATTTTTCCATTCTACTAGAACTGTGAAGCAATGAACGGTCATTTTGTTCTATAAATTCATTTCTTCCAATCAGGAATCAGGAGAAAGATAACTCGTAAACAAAAAGCACCTATGTATGTAACATGAGATAAAAATGGCATTTCATTTTTGTCATCTGATTCGACCGAATAAATGCTCACACTATTTGCAGTGTTGGAAAATACAATGTCCCCATATAAGGTGTTAAGAAAGAAGCAACCCAAATATGTTTTCCAACTATGACATCTCCTCATGTTGTGTATGTATCCATGTATGTTTTTCATGCGTTTTTCAATGTACATAGGTGTAATTGTATGTCTAGGAGTTAGCCGACTTCTTAACAAACAAGCAACCCAAATAGTATTGTAAAACCCTCTGTGATAGAGAGGAGACGGTGTGTTTTCCAACTGTGCAACTAATGAGAGCAATTGAATTGTTCCAATCAGGAGAAAGCTAACTCATAAACAAAAAGCACCTATTTATGTAACATGAGATTAAAAAGGCATTTCATTTTCCTCATCTGATTCGACCAAATAAGTGCTCACATTATCTGCACAATTGGAAAACACACTGTCTCGATATAAGGTGTTAAGAAACAAGCAAGCTAACTCATAAACAGAAAGCACCTATTTATGTAAACATGAGATGAAAATGACATTTCATTTTCCTCATCTGAATCGACCAACTAAATGCTCCCATTATCTGCACGGTTGGAAAACACAATGTCTTGATATAAGGTGTTAAGAAAGAAGCAACCGAAATAGTCTTGTAAAACCCTCTACCTTTTTGCCTTTGTGAAGTCTATGTGCCAAAACGTGATCTTTTCCTTGTAAGAGGTGGTATGTGTATTGTGGAGTTTAAGGTAATCGAGACAGACCCTGGGGAATACTGTGTTGTTCCTCCAGATACTGAAATTTTCTGTGAATGGGAGCCTGTAAAGCAGAAGGATGAAGATAGATTAGATGAAAGAGGTTATGATGATGTTGGTGGTGTACGGAAACAAATGGCTTGGATACATGAATTGGTAGAACTTCTTCTCAGGCACCCACAACTCTTCAAATCAATTGGTGTGAAACCCCCAAAGGGTATTCTGCTTTATGGGCCACCTGGTTCTGGGAAAACCTTAATTAGTAGGGCAGTTGCAAGTGAAACCTGAAATTATGTCAAAGTTGGTCGTAGAAAGCAAAAGCAATCTCCGGAAGGCTTTCAAGAGGCTAAGAAGAATGCATCTTCCATTATATTTATTGATGAAATTAATTCCATAGCTCTCAAGAGGGGAAAAAACCATGGTGAAGTTGACAAGAGAATTGTTTCTCAACTTCTTACAGTTATGGACGGACTTAAGTCTCCTGCTCATGTTATTGTGATTGCAGCAACTAACCGACCAAATAATATTGACCCGTCACTTAGAAGGTTTGGAAATTCAACGTGAATGAAAAAGAGCCGAGAATCCTGAGGCAATGGATGAGGATGATAGTAATGAGCTGGCTGAAATAAAAGCTGCTCTTTTTGAGGAGTCTATGAAATATTCCCGAAGAACTGTCAATGATGCTAATATTTGGAAGTATCAAGCCTTTCCACAAACACTACAACAATCTCGAGGCTTTGGTTCTGAGTTTCGATCTCCAGACAGACCTGCTTTTACTCCTACTAGGGCTTCACATGTATTTTCTACAACAGATAATAAAGATGACAATGACTTATACAGTTAGGAAACTTCATACAAAATTGTCATCTTAATGAAGAGACAAATGTGTCTGTTCTAGCAGGGACCTTCCGCTGACAACTAGCCAAAGCTATTAAATTTGGCTCCGCTTTGCATATATGAGTTTAATATTCATATGTTCTAAACTTTATTTAATTTAGCAGCCCTTTAGTAGTGGGCGGACTGAATACTCTTTAGTAACTTGTAAGTTGTTAGACCAAGATCAACTTTATGGAAAATAAAGTTATTAAGCTATGAAAACCTGTTCAACTGGTAGATAATGCTATGGAAAATTTTATTTTTCTTTATGCTGTTATAAAATATGTTTTACTAAAATAAAATTTGCAACAAAGAAAGCCTTGTTCAGCTCTGGTAGGTATGTTATAGAAACTTATTATTCTAAAGCCTTGTTCAACTCTGGTAGGTATGCTATAGAGACTTATTATTCTAAAGCCTTTTTCAACTCTAGTAGGTATCCTATAGAAACTTATTATTGTAAAGCCTTGTTCAACTGGTAGGTATGCTATTTTTCCTTATCTCTTGAGGAATATTTTTTCACTAAATCATTTTACAACAAAACCTAATTGAACTTTTGTTTATATGCTATAGAATTATGCTTTATACTAAACCTGTTAGGATACAGTTTACAATAAAATGTCAATTTATGTTCTTACATTTATTATTATTAACATTACTATGCGTCCACTACACTTGCGATTCAAGCTATGGAAGCCAGAATCACCTGTATTTACTGTAGAAGGTTCACATCTCCTGAAGCATCCTTGTCAATTCACCTGCCCTTGTTTTGTTGAATCTTCTTTCGTGGCCTATATAAACCACCTGGAAGAAAGACAAGTGTTAGCGATAGATTAAATTGGAAAATTAAAGATAATTGGTGCTAGAAATAATTGTATTTCTTCCAAATTTCCCCAATATAAAATTTATATGTTCTGCTTAGTGCAAAATGACAGCTTGCACAGACAATAAACAAACATATTAAACTATACATTGGGAATTTAATTTCCAATTTAACCTATCGCTCACACTAGTATATATATCAGCAATCATATGTGCCATTTTTCCATTATGCTAGAACTGTGAAGCAATGAACGTGCATTCTATTGGATAAATTCATTTCTTCCAATCAGGAATCAGGAGAAAGCTAACTCGTAAACAAAAAGCACCTATGTATGTAACATGAGATAAAAATGGCATTTCATTTTCATCATCTGATTCGACCTAATAAATGCTCGCACTATTTGCAGTGTTGGAAAATACAATGTCCCCATATAAGGTGTTAAGAAACAAGCAACCCAAATAGTGTTGTAAAACCCTCTGCAACAGAGAGGAAATAGTGTGTTTTCCAACTATTATGTCTCGTCATGTTATGTATGTATCCATGTCTGTTTTTCATGCGTTTTTGGATGTACATTGGTGAATTTTGTCTAGGATTTAGGCGGATCCTTAAGAAAGAAGCAACCCAAATAGTGTTGTAAAACCCTCTGCAACAGAGAGGAGACAGTGTAATTTCCAACTATGACGTCTCCTCATGTTGTGTATGTATCCATGTATGTTTTTCATGCATTTTTTGATGTACATAGGTGTAATTGTATGTCTAGGAGTTAGCCAGCTCCTTAACAAACAAGCAACCCAAATAGTATTGTAAAACCCCCTGTGACAGAGAGGAGACAGTGTGTTTTCCAACTATGACGTCTCCTCATGTTATGTATGTATCCATGTATGTGTTTCAAGAAAGAAAGGTGAAAATACTGTTTTCTAGCAACAAATAGCCGTTCTTTTCTTCGTTGTTCATTGCACAATGGCAAGATGGCACATACACAGAGTGGATATACATACCTGAAGGAGCTCCGCATGGCTGCTACTCTTGCCCTCGCTATCCACCAAAACGTCGCCATCCAAAAATGGCAAAAATGAGACCTCGTCGGCCCTTTTTATTATTTACTAATAATGGTTTTGAATGCCATGTTTTAGGCTTTTTGTCCATGCCGATAAATTATTTTCAAATCCCGCCAGCACTGACACGTTTTCCTGGCAACAGTTGCAGGTATTGGCCCTTTTCTGTTTCGAGAAAGAAAGGTGAAAATACTATTTCTTTCCACTCTGCAAATTGAAAGGGAAAGCTAAACAATGCATGTGGACAAGTTGGAGGAGAAATCAGACCAAATTCAGGTGACACGTACTATCCAATACTGTTGCAGAGGGTTTTACAACACTATTTGGGCTGCTTCTTTCTTAACAGCAATGGTTTTACAACATGAATTGTTGCAAAACAGAATGAAGTGAAGGCAGGCTTCAAAACACATTGTATCTTCCGACATGCACTACAGAATGTGCACACCTAGATATACTGGTCTAAAAACCAAAAAGGCCTAGGGTATATTGTGATGTTTAGGTTGAAAAATGCAATGTGTTATGAAGCATGCAATTTGTTACATACTTCAGACTTAAACAGAACAATGGAAGGTGTGATTTGGAAGACTTTCATACTGTTTTGTAACATTCCATCTTACAAAACCATGGGTGTTAAGAACCAAACAACCCAGCATGAGACGACCCTTTACATCTCAAGTGGATGATTAAAATAACTAAAACCCAACACTGTGTTTCCCATTTAGAATTATTTTCTGCACTTTTTTTTTAATGCTACAAAATTTAAACACAACAATGGAATGTGTGATTTGGAAGACATTCAAGTAACACTCCATGTTGAAAACCCGTGGGTGTTAAGAAGGAAGCAACCCACCATGAGACAACCCATTACATTAAAACAAGGAGATTAAAAAAAATGAAACACAGCACTGTGTTTCCCATTGAGAATAATTTTGTATAGTTTTTTTATTGAAATCCAGCACTGTGTTTCCCATTCAGAATTATTTTTTGCAGTTTCTTTTTTCAATGGTACGAAATTGAAACACAACAATGGAATGCGTGATTTTGAAGACATTCAAGCAACTGAAATACTCCACATTATGTTCCCCAAATTTCAAACACAAAGAACATGTAAAAGCCACTGCTTGCAACAAAATTACCCCTCACCTCAATTTCGTGTGTATTCTCCTCCAAATCCTCCACATGCACTCCACACTTCAGCTAATTTGGTTGGTATTCTCCTCAAATTCATCCACGTGCTCTCAGACCTTCAACTTTCCCTTTCAACATGGGAGTCGGCTAACTGCTAGACAAAATTCACCTATGTACATCAAAAAACGCATGAAAAACATACACATGAACATGTATGGATACATACATAACATGACGAGACGTCGTAGTGCATGGCCCGCCAAACGCCTAAAACCGGCGGAGGGGACAAAACGTCCGATCTACGGTCAGGCAAGAGTTAACGGCGTCGTCAGGTGCGTTTGCCCGCCCGTTTTTGGGCAAAAAAGTGGGCGGGTTAGCTTCGTTGGAAAGTTTCTTTTTGTGTGGCACGGGAATAGTGGAAGGGAATGACATGGGCCTTTTTTGTTTGGAGAAAGCAAGGCGAAAATACTATTTGTTTTGTTTCCTGTCTACACGTTGAAGGTGAAAGCTAACTGCTAAACAAAATTCACCTATGTATATGATAGCATATGCGGCCATACCAAATTCAGGTATGGCAACAGTTGCAGGTATTGGCCCTTTTCTATTTCAAGAAAGAAAGGTGAAAATACTATTTCTTTCCACTCTGTAAATTGAAAGGGAAAGTTGAATGTTTCAGTGCACGTGGACAAGTTGGAGGAGAAATCAGACCAAATTCAGGTGACACGTACTATCCAATAGTGTTGCAGAGGATTCTACAACACTATTTGGGTTGCTTCTTTCTTAACACCAATGGTTTTACAACATGAATTGTTGCTAAATAGAATGAAGTGAAGGCAGGCTTCAAAACACATTGTATTTTCCAACATGCACTACAGAATGTGCACACCTAGATATACTGGTCTAAACACCAAAAAGGCCTAGGGTATATTGTGATGTCGAGGTTGAAAAATGCAATGTGTTATGAAGCATGCAATTTGTTACATACTTCAAACTTAAACAGAACAATGGAAGGTATGATCTGGAAGACTTTCATACTGTTTTGTAACATTCCATCTTACAAAACCATGGGTGTTAAGAACCAAACAACCCAGCATTAGACGACCCTTTACATCTCAAGTGGATGATTAAAATTTTATTGAAACCCAACACTGTGTTTCCCATTCATAATTATTTTCTGCACTTTTTTTTTTCAATGGTGCGAAATTGAAACACAACAATGGAATGTGAGATTTTGAAGACATTTGAGCAACCGAAATACTCCACATTCTATTTCCCAAATCTCAAAGACAAAGAACTTGTAAAACACTCTACATTAAAACAAGGAGATTCAAAAAAATGAAACCCAGCACTGTGTTTCCCATTGAGAATAATTTTGGACAATTTTTTTATCAACCGACTTAAATTTAAACACAACAATGGAATGTGTGATTTGGAAGACATTCAAGAAATTGAAATACTCCACATTGTGTTTCCCAAATTTCAAATTACCCCTCACCTCCATTTCGTCCATATTCTACTCCAACTCCTCCACGTGCACTCAGACCTTAAGCTTTCCATTTACATTTAAACAAGGAGATTGAAAAAAATAAGAAGTGAGCCACAACCCATTGTGTTTTCCATGATGCTACTGTTATGTGAATAATGTGATGGGCAGAGATCGAGCATGAGTGTTTTGCTAAAAGTAAGGGTTGTTAAAAATTATGAAGCTCAGATTCAATACATTGTCCTCTTACTGTGTGCATAACACTACCTATTGTCTTCTTACTGTTTTTGCAAAGTCAGGGACAACCCATTGTGTTTTCCTTACTGCAATAGTTAAGTAAATTTTTTGTTGGAAGCATATGAACAGGTAGTGAGCAAGACTATTTTTCTTAAAGAAAGGGGTCTCATAAGACAAGAAAGGGAAGTTGAAAACATTGTTTTGTTACATTCTGGAAAATAAAATAAGAAGTGAGCCACAACCCACTATGCTTTCCATGATGCTACTGTTATGTGAATTTTGTGTTGGAAACATATGGGCAGATATTGAAAAAGAGTGTTTTGCTCGAAGTAGGTATCCATGTATGTTCAGGTGTATGTTTTTCATGCGTTCTTCGATGTACATAGATGAATTTTGACTAGCAGTTAGCCGGCTCCCATAAGACAAGAAAGGGAAGTTGAAAACATTATTTTGTTACATTCAGGGAAAAGAAGAAAGAAGTGAGCCACAACCACTGTGTTTTCCATGATGCTACTGTTATGTGAATTTTGTGTTGGAAACATATGGGCAGATATTGAAAAAAACTGTTTTGCTCGAAGTAGGTGTTGTTAAAAGAGTACAACAGGAACTTCAAAACATTCATTTCTCACAGACTGTATAAAATAATAAGTGAGCCACAGCCCACTGTGTTTTCCATGATGCAACTGTTATGTGAATAATGTGTTGGGCAGATATCGAAGAAGAGTGTTTTGCTGAAAGTAAGGGTTGTTAAAGATTATGAAGCTCAAGTTCAATACATTATCTTCTTACTATGTGCATAACACTAACTATTGTCATTGAACAAGATATTTGCTAATAATCGTTTCGAATGCCACGTTTTAGGCTTTTTGTCCGTCCATGCCGAACAATTAATTTGAAAACCCGTCGGTGCTGACACGATTTCCCTACAATGGGACAGCGAACGGCACACGGGATGAGACATCCCACCCTCAATTCTTTCCTTCCCGTCCGACAACCTTTTCCCTCGCCAGTCCCACCTCTTCCATCACGACTCTTTTCCCCATGCATTATGGGGGCCATATCCTATGTTATATACATAATTGAATTTTCTCTAGGAGTTAAGGAGGGAGCAAGCTAACTCCTGAACAAAATTCACATACGTATATAACATACAATATGCCAATTTCAGGCATAAATTCAAATATGTATATAACATAGGATATGCCAATTTCAAAATCCTACACAAAATTCACCTATGCACATTGAAAAAACACATGAACATACATGGATACATACATAACATGAGGAGACGCCGTAGTGAAATAGTGGGTTTTACAATAGTCTAAGTTTTAGGAGATAGTGTGTTTTCCAAAACAACAGTGTATAAAATGGCGACAAAAAAGGGATTGGATGTGGGCTTTTTGCCAGTTACGAATTATGAGTTTTAGGAGACAGTGTCTTTTTCAAAACCCTCGACAGAAAAAACATTATGAGACCTGCATTTCAACTAAATCCTAGACAAAATTCACCTCTGTACATCAAAAAAATGCATGAAAAATACATAAGAACATACATGGATACATACACAACATGAGGAGACGTTGTAGTGAATCAGTGGGTTTTACAATAGTCTGAATTTGAGGAGACATTGTGTTTTCCAAAACAACACTGTATAAAATGGCGGCAAAAATAGGACTGGATGTGGGCTTTTTGCTATTTCCCAATTAGCTTTCGCCAAATGGCCGGGAGCCGACTAGCTGCTAGACAAAATTCATCTATGCACATTGAAAAAATGCATGAAAAACATACACATGAACTTACATGGATACATACATAACATGAGGAGACGCCATAGTGAAACAGTGGGTTTTACAATAGTCTGAGTTTTAGGAGACAGTGTGTTTTCCAAAACAACAGTGTATAAAATGGCGGCAAAAATGGGATTAGATGTGGGCTTTTTGCTATTTCCCAATTAGCTTTCGCCAAATGGTTGGGAGCCAGCTAGCTGCTAGACAAAATTCACCTATGCATATTGAAAAAATGCATGAAAAACATACAT
Organism: Sequoiadendron giganteum; assembly: GCA_007115665.2. Classification (NCBI taxonomy): domain Eukaryota; kingdom Viridiplantae; phylum Streptophyta; class Pinopsida; order Cupressales; family Cupressaceae; genus Sequoiadendron; species Sequoiadendron giganteum. Next base: position 235,035,433 of record CM021102.1, on the reverse strand, counting down.
GGATACATACATAACATGAGGAGACGTCATAGTGAAACAGTGGGTTTTACAATAGTCTGAGTTTTAGGAGACAGTGTGTTTTCCAAAACAACAATGTATAAAATGGCAGCAAAAATGGGATTGGATGTGGGCTTTTTGCCAGTTACGAATTATGAATTTTAGGAGACACTTTGTTTTTCAAAACCCTCGATAGAAAAAACATTATGAAACCTGCATTTCAACTAAATCCTAGACAAAATTCACCTCTGTACATCGAAAAACGCATGAAAAATACATAAGAACATACATGGATACATACACAACATGAGGAGACCTCGTAGTGAATCAGTGGGTTTTACAATAGTCCGAATTTGAGGAGACATTGTGTTTTCCAAAACAATAGTGTATAAAATGGCGGCAAAAATGGGATTGGATGTGGGCTTTTTGCTATTTCCCAATTAGCTTTCGCCAAATGGTTGGGAGCCGGCTAGCTGCTTGACAAAATTCACCTATGCACATTGAAAAAAATGCATGAAAAACATACACATGAACATACATGGATACATACATAGCATGAGGAGACACCGTAGTGAAATAGTGGGTTTTACAATAGTCTGAGTTTTAGGAGACAGTGTGTTTTCCAAAACAACAGTGTATAAAATGGCGGCAAAAATGGAATTGGATGTGGGCTTTTTCCTATTTCTTTTGTGTGGCGTGGGAAAAGTGGAAGGGAATGACATGTGCCTTTTCTGTTTGGAGAAAGCAAGGTGAAAATACTATTTGTTTTGTTTCCTGTATGCACGTTGAAAGGGAAAAGTGAAGGCCTGAGAGCACGTGGACGACTTCGAGGAGAATATCGACCAAATACGCTGAAGCGTGGAGTGCACGTGCAGGATTTGGAGCAGAATACAGACGACATCGAGGTGAGGGGTAATTTTGTTGCAAGCAGAGGGTTTTGCAAGATGTTTTAATTTATAAATTTGGGAAACACAATGTGCAGTATTTCAGTGGGCTTTTTGACTATTTCCCAATTAGCTTTCACCAAATGGGCGGGAGCTAGCAAACTGCTGGACAAAATTCACCTATGCACATTGAAAACACGCATGAAAAACATACACATGAACTTATATGGATACATACATAACATGAAGAGACGTCGTAGTGAAACAGTGGGTTTCACAATAGTCCGAGTTTTAGGAGACAGTGTGTTTCCCAAAACAAGAGTGTATAAAATGGCGGCAAAAATGGGATTGGATGTGGGATTTTTGCTATTTTTCCCAATTATGATTTCGAATGTTGAGTTTTACATGATTTTTGAAATATAGCATTTGATTATTGGAGGTGATTCTACTTTCTACAAACATTATTCAGTAATTTCACTCATAATTGTATAATGGGTTGTCGCTTTTTTCATTCAGAAAGGGAAAAATTCAATAAACAACAAACAAGGAGGAAACGAACAAAAAATTTCAAAACCATGGATACATACATAGCATGAAGAGACGTCATAGTGAAATAGCGGGTTTCACAATAGTCCGAGTTTTAGGAGACGGTGTGTTTCCCAAAATAAGAGTGTATAAAATGGCGGCAAAAATGGGATTGGATGTGGGCTTTTTGCTATTTTTCCCAATTATGATTTCGAATGTTGGGTTTTACATGATTTTCGAAATATAGCATTTGATTATTGGAGGTGATTCTGCTTTCTATAAACATTATTCAATAATTTCACTCATATTTGTATAATGGGTTGTCGCTTTTTTCATTCGGAAAGGGCAAAATTCGATAAACAGCAAACGGGGAGGAAACGAACAAAAAATTTCAAAACCCTCGACAGAAAAAAATGGTTTTAACTAAATAAATTCTTCAGCAACCCCATAATTTTAAAAACACAAACGGGAGGAGACGCAAAACTAAAAACCCTCAACTGAAAATAACAAACCCTTAATGGAGCAACGAATGTCGTTCATTTCTTCGTTGTTCATAGCATAATGGCAAGATGGCACATACACAGAGTTGATATACATACCTGAATGAGCTTCACATGGCTGCTACTCCAGTGCTACTCTGGCTGCTACTCTTGCCCTCGCTATCCACCAAAACGTCGCTATCCAAAAATGGCGAAAATGGGACCTTGTCGGCCCTTTTTATTGTTTGCTAATAATGGTTTCGTTAGGCCACGTTTTAGGCTTTTTGTCCACGCCAAACGATTATTTTGAAAAAACTACCGGCGCTGACATGATTTCCCGATGACGGGACAACAAATGGCATGGGATATGAGACGTCCGACCGTCAGGTCTTTCCTTTCGTCCAACAACTTTTCCGTCGCGGCGAGTCCCACCTCTTCCATCTCAGCTCTTTTCTCCATGCGTTATGGGCACATAGGCCATGATATACACATAGGAAAATTGTGTCTAGCAGTTAGCTTTTGCCTGGTGTAAATAAGTAATTGAAAGTTTATTATATTGTAAAATATATAATTTTTGAAGTGAACATTTATCAATCATAAGGGTTGGTAGTGTATTCAAGAAGAATTTTTATCACATCTACTAAAAATAATTTATTTTTATTTTATATTTTATAATATTTAATTATATTAAGTGAAGAATTTTTTTCAAATCATATGTACACATCATTTGATTTGTGTAATATACACATTATTGTATAATATTATGATTAAGTTAGAAGAATTGTCATATTATATTGAAGATAAGAAGTATATTATGAGATAGTCATCATCTTTCTTATATGCTATTAAAAGAGGGGACTCTTATAATTATTTATTTATTATGATTTCTTTCCATGACCCATCTAATTTATTTATTAGAAGGAAGATTGTACATATTTTAGGGTTTCAAGTAGCAAATTTGCCATGCACATATTTGGGGATTCCTTTTTTTATGGGAGGAAATAAGACATCTTATTGGTTGAAAGTTATAGAAAGAATTAAGTTGAGAGTTTCTACTTGGATAGCCCGTTGGTTATCTCTATCAGGCCGCATTTTGTTAATTAAGACTGTTTTAGCAACAATCCCAAATTATTTTATTGTCGTTCTTAAAGCACCTAAATTAGTTATTGACCAAATTGAAAAGATTATTAGGAGCTTTTTATGGAAAGGGAATATGAATGAACAAAAGAAAATTCCTTTAATTTCTCTTGTTAGCATGTCCTCTGAAAAGCTTTAAAGGTGGTGTGGCGCTGCATAATATTTCTAAATGTAACATGACTTTTTGGGGCAAACTGATTTGGAAATTGTACAAAAAATTTGATTCAAAGTGGTGCAAGATAATGCATGCTAAGTATTTAGATAGCCAAAACCCGTCAAGAATATTTACAATATCTAATCCCCCAGATGGATCGGCTATGTGGAATTTTATGGTCTCTTGTCATAAGGTGGTGACTTCTTACCTATCTTGGGAAGTTCATAGTGGTGAAGATGTTCATTTTTGGAATGACTCTTGGAATGGCTATCCCCCTTTCAAAGATTTTCAAGAGTTACAATCATCTATCCCAGTTTTATCTTAGGCATTGGGCACTAGGTTGATAGACCATGTTGATTCAGTAGATTTGGTGACTAGAAAAGCAAAATGGAGGCAACTTTCAGAATTGCAAATTACAAAGGCTCAAAAGGTTTTCTTGCAAAATGTCTTAGTAGAAAGAGTAGATTTTTATCCAAATCATCTAATAAGATCATTTGGACTCCCTCTAAAGATGGCAATTCTTCAATCAAACAAGGGTATAAAGCAATTCTTAATAGGGATGCTCAAATTCAATCATAAAGAGCCTTTTCTTTTTGTTGGAATAGTGTGGTTCTGCCCAAAGCAGGGAGTTTTGCTTGGCTAGTCCTATGTAAAAGGGTGCTAACAAGTGAACGGCTTATGAGACTAGGTATTGTGGATCCCTTTAAATGTGTCCTATGTGAAAATGAATTTGAAAATGTATATCATTTGTTCTTGCAATGTGAATTTTCTTAGGAATGTTGGAAATTTGTGCTTCATACATTGGGATTCTATGCTCCTCTGTCAAAGATAATTTGGGATTTTTTTCAAGCTTTACTTGTGTTGTATAAATCCTCCTTTTTTGCATGCATCTAGCATCTTATACCAGCTACAATTCTTTGGTCTTATGGTGGGAACATAAAAAAACACATCTTTAGAAGGTTTCCTCTTCACTTCAGAATGTTCAAAGTATAATTGAGAAATCAGTTTCTGAATTAGTTAATGCTTATTTCAAGATTCTAAGAATGTTAGTTCTCTCTTTATGGCTTGGGATGGCAGTATTTTGATGAATTGGAAAAACATAAATCTGCCACTCAAAGGTATTCTGAAGCAGCCACACAAATCTAAAGTTGATAGAAGTTAGGTTAAATGGTAACCTCCAGCCTTAGGTTTTTTAAATTGAACTTTAATGGTGCCTCCAAAGGAAATCTAGGGGTATCTGGAGTGGGGGTTTGTATCAGGGACTCGAGTGGGGTTTTGAAGGCAGTCAAATCCATTGCTCTCCCTCCATGTACAAACACTATTGCAGAGGCAATGGTAGTCCTTCATGGTCTAAAACTAGCCAAGCAACTAGGTATATCTAGAATTCACATGGAAGGGGACTCATTAATAGTGGTCAAAGCTTGCAAGGAAAGGTCGTGTTATAATTGGTATTTAAAATATTTCTTGCAAATTGTTTGGGGATTGCTTGATAAATTTGTTACCTTTCACATCTCACGTGTCTATAGAGAAGGGAGTTCCTTAGCAGATTTTTTGTCAAACTTGGGATGCCAAAATCAAGAGGTGTATATTACAGAGAATCATTTTAAAGATGGTTCCTTCTTAGTGATAGAAGATTTGGTGGAAAAAGAAAAATGTGATCAGGGGAATGGAAATTTTTGATCTCCTAAATGATTTAATAATTTTGGTGGGGTTTGTAAACTATGATCAGGGAAAGTTGTTTAGATTGTCATGAGTTCTCAAGGTACTTCATACATTTATACTTGCATCAGAACAGACCAAGGGATCATTTTTTTATTCATTATAAACAATGAGCATGAAGGGTCAGAAAGCATGAAGAGGTGGTGACCCATGCTATAGAAGTATTAGAGTCCATTCTCAATGCCATATGTCATCCACTCGACAGTAGAAGGTTGTCTTATTTTTTCACTAATCATTTTTCTTTTTTGCAGGTACTATATCATTATTATCATAAAGATTGAAGCAAAGATTATATGTGTGAATGATTTCAATTTCCCATAGTGTTTTAAACATGATTACTTTCCTATCTTTTCATTAGCACGATTGAAGGAGAATTCTAAAAGGCATAATTTTTTTGCGGCCTACTCAATTGCTATTTGAATTAGCTATATTGCTAAATTTGACAAAGTTCATTTTGTTTAAAGGTTAGCAAATATCTATCCTATCAGCTGATAATGCCATAATGAAATTGCATGCATTATCTATTTTTGTGTACCAAAGTCAATCTCATGCAACTTGGGAACGATCAAACAAATTAAAAAATTATTTTTAAGGCACAATTTTCATTAAAACTTGTTTGGAAAAATGCATTTATGTGTATCAACAAGCATATGCATTCATTGTGAAGGAGATCGAATTCCTAATTTCTTCAAGAAGCTTCTCATGGCTGCTATTCTAGTGTTGCAAGAGGCTTCGTTTGCTAGTGAAGAGGGGTGACCCCACAATAGTGGTTTACATTTTTTGGCCAAACTGGACACTGAAATTATCATTTTTAACTAAATCTTTACATTCGAGCACCTATAGCGGCTAAACTATGAGGAATTTGAAGATGATGCAAATTTGAGTCTCGTCACATTTTGTCTAAGATTCTAAAAATATTTTTTTCAAAATTTTTGGAATCAGATTGCACTTCTTTTTCCATTTCCCACGAAAATTAGTTTTTTTCAAAAAATGGCATTTTTAAAAAGTGACGCACACCGTATAACGCATAACTTTTTTTCCAAGACGGATAAAATTATAATTCTTTCAAATTTTAGATTTTTAACTCCGATATCTAGTGCTTCCACTTGGTTAGATAGTTTTTAATTGAATATTTTTTCTTTAATCAAGTTTCGAAGTCAAACCAATTACAATTCAGACATAGCACAACCATATAACGCGTAACTTTTTTTGTATATATTGAAATTCAATTTAGTTATTTTGTTGCATCAAGGACTTCAATATCTAGTGCACTCATATTTTTCAAAAAAAAAATTGATAATTTGCTATTTTTCCACATGTGCAAAACAGAGACCTTCATTTTCAGTGAAAAACCTAGATTTAATAAAACTAAAAAAATAAATACATAATAAAACCAAAACATATCAAAATTATATTTGTTGGATAGCTCGCTCCGAGGACTACCTTATTCTAGTTGGGTTTGTGAAGTCTCTACCATTTTCATGGTCAAACTGAGCTTCGAAGTGAAAAAATTTAGGTTTTTTTTGTGTCTAAGGGGGAGAATGAGGGATAAGGGGGGTTCGAGTGAACCCCTTATGGGTTCGCTCGAACCAGTAGGTTCGTACGAACCCCCAAATCACATTTTTTGGCATGGGGTCATTTTTTGTGAGTTTTCCTTCCTCACTGGAATTGTAGACCACTATTATGGCTTCACCTAGAGGGTTGTGTGAACCATTGGAGGTGTAGATCTTGCTAGAAATTGCAAATGAGTATGTGCTGAGAAATAACAGAGTGATAATCTCAGTTGATAATTGGGAAATGTCATTCTTGAAGGAGATTAATGATATGGAGTTTGGTCTCATGTTCAAGGGCCACTACCAGATGTTCAAAAAGGCAATCAAAAGAGTTATTGAGCAAGAGATTTTGGAACCAGAGACGAACAGGTTGATTTTTCCTTCTCAGATTGTCTATGTCTTCATTTCCAATTTACTTGATTTGTTGCAGAGCTTTAGAGATGTGGAATTCATTGCCAATAAAGTAGTTAAAGAAGCTTATCTTCCAAGTGACGTTATTCCCAGAGCTTTCCAATCTTATGATATGTGGAAGGGAAAAGGGTATATAGGAGGACTTTTTCCTCGTCACTTACTAACTTGCAGGACTAAGTTCATGGAAATCTTCAGTGCGATAAAGAAAACCCTGGCAACAAGAAAGTTGGATTTCATGTTGTGGGCCTTGAAGTTTTCAGAGGAAGTTGAATATGAACTTCCAGAAGGGTGATCCTACAATAGTGGTTTACACTTTTTGGCCAAACTTGACATTGAACTATTTTTTTTTTAACTAAATCTTCACTTCCGGGCACCTATAGTTGCTAAACCATGAGGAATTTGAAGATGATGCAAAGTAGTGATTTGTGAATTTTTGTTTGTAGATTCTAAATATATATTTTTTAAAAAATTTGGAATCATATTGCATTTCTTTTTCCATCTCCTTCAAAAACTAGTTTTTAACAGTAAACAACACTTTTAAAGAGTGATGTTCACCGTATAAAACATAACTTTTTTTTTATGAAGGAAAACATTCTAATTTTTTTGAATTTAGATTTTTAACTATGATATCTAGCATGTTCATTTGGTTTCATAGTGTTTTATTGAGTATTTTTCTCTTAATTAAGTTTTGAAGTCAAACCAATTACAATTTAGACATAGGCGAATCGTATACAACATAACTTTTTTTTATGTGTCGAAATTCATTTTTTTATTTTTTTTATGGATCAAGGACATCAATACCTAGCACAAACATATTTTTTTAGATTTATATTTTATAATCTACTATTTCTCCACAGTTGCAGAATAAAGAGTTTAATTTTTGTTGAAAAACCTACATTCACAAGAAATAAAAAATAAATATAATAATCAAATTAAATATATTTAAAATTATAATTTGTGGGAAGCTTATAATAAGGACTACATACTTACAAAAAAAAAAATTAAATGAATTCATTTGATCCCCCAAAAGGTAAATCAAAAGTGATTTTTTATCAACATTTTGATAGGCGTAAAGGAGACTTCTATCCAAGGGGGTTTCATCTAAGGTGGTTTGATCAAACCCTCTTTAATTGGAACCCTTTAAATGGAACTTTTCAAGGCTTAAATTATTATATTTTCTACAAATATGTGATTTCAGCAAAAATCGAGATGTCCTAGAAAGTCTAAACCATTACAGTGGCAACACCCAAAAAGGATTCAAGTCAGAGTGAATGCAATTCTGGTTTTGCCCACTCATGAGCATGACCCACTAGATATTTTCGTTCCAAAGCAAAATGAGTTGGAACTTGGACAACAGAATGTTGTTCTGGTAGGGATCGACATACAAGGTGTTGTTGCTCAAGAAATTTTCCAAGTTAATGTTGACCCATGATTCTTGGTCCAAGATGTTACTTCTTTACAAAGGCAAGTAGAGGGTCATGTTTTTCATGAAAATCATATGGAACTCAATCTGAATATAAAGCTACCTGGTCAATTTGAGATGGATAATCTGGTTGAGCATCAAGATGAAAACGATGTGCCAGTGGATCAAATGGAGGAATAATACTTTGTTTACATACAATTTTGTACACAACATGGATTTTTAAGCTTGAACCTCTGGTTAAATGTTTTGTAATATGTTGGGTTTTTTGGGATAGTAGTTTGGATTTAGTTACAGTTACAATTATACTAGTCAGATTAGGGGGAGTTAATGGTTGAATCTAGTTGTTAAGAACCAGTATATGGGTAAGTGCAAGAAGTTGAGTCCATGAAACGTGGAAGTTTTTTCCTTAGCCAAAACAATGAAATCAACATTGCAAAAATGGGATCCCGTTTAGGTTCGAGTTCCCAAGCCTAAAATCAAAAAACGAGATCTTGTATTTTAAAAAACGGGATCTCGTTTTAACACGGGATCCCGTTTTGAAAAGTTTATATTTTTGGAAACTATCCATTTTTGGAAAATTTTCAAAACGGGATCCCATTTTGTAAAAGCATAAAAAAATGATTTTTTAATAAAATGGGATCTCGTTTCCTAAAATTTGAAATTAGATTTGCTTTGTGGTCGGGTTTTTGCCTTGTATTTTAGTTCGGGAAAAACATTGGGAATCCGAACCTAAGCCTTCAACTTGGTTTGACCTACAAGTTGAAGGTTCCAACAATGTCAGAGAAAAATACCAAGTTTGGACATATGGCTGACGACATTTTTTGCATAATTTTTTGACGAAATTAAAACCCATTTTAGATGAGACAATGCATATTCCAAATATGTAATTTTTTTTACAATTGGATTATTTTTTCTATTTTTCAATTAATTTCTGATGAAACTAGTCCATAAACTTTAAATATCAGGGTTTTTTACTATTTTAATAACTTTTGATCAGCATAACATTTTGACGAACGGATTGCACGAGAACAAACTTCAAAAAATTCTTTTCAATTTTTTTTTTTTTAAAATGATAAGTTTAGGTCATCTTATTCGTGTCGTACACAATGATTTTTCAAAATGACAAATATGCCTAATAAAAATTTAACAAAAAAAAAATATTCAATAAAAAATTACAAAAGAATATCGAAAACAAACTTTGAAGTGAGTCACAAATATTTCCCAAAAGGACTTAGAAAAATACGATAATTTAAGTCAAAATATGGATGTCGTACACGTGCATGGTATGGTAAAAAAAAGTGACTTTTAAATAGTGGTTTTTAGAAACGCCTATTGAAACTCAATTTGTACAATCTGGGTATTGAAATAAATTACATATTTGGAAACTAGACTTTGAGTACTACATTTTATGATTATTGAATTTTTTGAAGATTCCATCTCTAAGTGCTTCAAATTTTAAGGTCAAATGTGTCAAATTTTGAAAATCAGGGAAAACACTTCCACTTTTTGGCCAAAAAGTGGACTCAGCTTCTTGCCAGCACCCATATACCAAACTCTTTTGTAATCCTTTTTATAAATATATATAAATATACAGGCATAATTCCTTTTTAATAAAAAAATATATCAATATTTTTCAAAGGGTATCCATACTTAGACCAAAGGGTTTGAAATCTTGAAAGGACTTGATGTTTGTTTTCAATTGTTTTGGAATCAATCAAGTGTTAAACTAACTCTCAAACATTTACAATCCTAGATAGATCGGGTATGTATTTTTCAGTAGGCCTACCAACCATCAGAAGAGATGATTAATCTGAGAAGATGAAATGGACAAACAGGCTATGTCAAGGAAATGTAACGTCTTGAAACACCAATCGAAGGAGTCCATTCCCCATTTTTTATGCCTGAATCAAAAACCAAACATGGTAAGTAACTTTTGGGAGTGGTGCTACTCCCATGCACTACCTTGAAATATGTTTAAGAATCGAACTTGGTTAGCCACTACAACAAGGTTTTTAATGACCATATTTGAGATAGACCGGTGCCATACACACGGTGATTCTACTCAATCGAGAGGCCTCCAAACCCTTAGAAACATCTAAGGGGTTTAACGCATCACAAGGATGCTAGGGGAAATATTTATCGGTATGGGACAACCACAACCAACTAGCTAGTGACATTTGTCACTCTAAAGTATTTATATAGAGATCCAAATAGAAAGCACCACTTGGGTTGTTCCCTCTCACAAGTTGGGAGGCAGGCCCTCTAAAGGTTACACATGTTTCAAGCATAAAAATATTTTCATCACACAAGATTGCCAATAGGCGTGAGGGGAGAGGATAAGCACTTCCAAGCAATAAAAATATACTTGTGTGTTTCTCTTCACCCAAGATCGCACAAAGCACAAGCGGATTGGATACGCACAACAAGTATACTTACGCAAATCAAGCACATGTTCATTTTAATTCATCATCACAAAATGAATTCATTCCAAGCACTAAACGAAGTGTGGAAGTTGTATTGTTTAATTTTAATCCAATAAGAAAAATGATGCGAGGGTTTAATTTTAGCCAATTTGAACATTCATTTTAAAACCCAATTGAAAGCTAGTATGGTCCTAAAGCGTGAAAATAAAAAAGCATCATAAATGGGTTATAATTGCCCCAAAAGTGTCGAAACACTTGTTACAACTATAAGATTTAAAGACAAGAATTCTTCTTCACTTAAAATTTTACGTCCAACTTGCAAAAACTAGTTAGCCTAAGAAAGCAAGAAGTCAGTGATGTGTTGAAAAGTGGATAAAATCATAAATTTAAAGCACATGTTAAAAATTACTCACTGTTTTGCTTACCATTAAAAATCCTTGATGTTCACAATAGCATCACTATTATTCAAATGAGTGTCACTCTAGTGAACAATAGCATCGCTCTACAGAAAGACAGTGATGAAGATAACATCACTATTTGGTGACGTCGTCGTTTTCAAATTCTCGATACCTCTAAAAAGTATAGTGTCAGTTTATTTTAATCAACGTTGGTTATTTAATTAGGTGTCATTGTATCTGATGTAAATAGCATCGATCTATAGGGTGATGCTTGACAAAGGCATTGTTGAAATCTCCAAGAGCGTCATTGTACCTACAAAAAACTAGAAAAATAGATTTCGAGAGAAAAATTCATTAAATTTGATCGGCCTGCCCTCCTTCTAGCACCAAAATGGGACTGACGGATTACTACGGGCTGAATACACTTGATCCATGAGGATTTGAAGCATAATTATGCCACTAAGCTTCAATCCCAATAAGATCATTCAACAAAAATAAACTAGGAATCCATTAAAACTTAGCATACAAAAGCTTTAGAAATACCTATTCTAATCCATTGAAACTTATTCTATTGGGGGAGTGGTGTCGCATTGATGTGGAATGGTGACCCTTTCCCAATCTTATGGATAAATGAGCCTATTTGGATCGATTCTATTGAAGAGAATCATTGAAACTGATGATGGATGTGTGCTGAAACATGATTTGAATGCTAAACTAACATGATGCAAGCTATTTTAACATGATCTATGCTAAGATGATCAAGATGTATCAGTGCAAAGCTAATCTAAATGGAGTTTAAGCTTAAAAAGATGTAAACCCTAATTACACAATACTAAATGGATGCATTTATGTTATCATGGAAGCCATTAATGGAAGCTAATCTAATATGATGCAATTTAAAATAAGCTAAATTATGTTAAATGTGAGTGCAAGTGAGAGTGATTTTAACAACATAAATTTTATGTTAAAAGATGGATCCATTTGTCTTCCAATAGTGACCTATTTATAGGAGGAAAAATGAGAAATGGAGGGTTGAGATCAAAAAGGTTAATCAATGGTCAAGGATGGAAGAAGAATGAAACATGGATCATGGATTCTCATCAATGGATAATAATCAATGATCACATGGATCAAGAAAAGAATCAAGGGTTCATATTCTTTCAAACAAACACACCTTTAATGTGCACAAGAATTCTTGTAAGTTAACTTGCACATGAAGTTTTGTAAGTTTGTTATAAAGGAGAATATTCCTTTTTTCAAATGAGTGAAATTTTTGTAAGTTTGTTATAAAGGAGAATATTTCTTTTTTTCAAATCAGTGAAAGTTTTAATTTTAATGTGAAAGAATATTCTCATGGGTGAGGGAAATAGATATTTAACAAATTAAAACAAAGTTTTAATGTGCAAAAGGGGAAGGAATATTCCATTTAGAGGAATGTGCAAAGAAGGAATATTCCCTTGCAAGTGGGGGGAATTAAATTTATTAGTAATTGATGATTGAAATAATGTTAATTATGCAATTAGACGAATTACATGATATTCATTAAATAAATGATTTAATGAAAAGGGAAAAAGGTGATGACATTTAATTAAATAAATTAGGGTTATTTACTTAAATAAGAAGACTTATGGATTTAAATTAAATAACTTGATGTATTTAATTGAATAATACAAAATGTTATCATGAAAGGGGGTGAATTAACCTGATTAGATTAATTAGGTTAATAGATGCAAATTATACAATTAATTAAATAGCTAGGAAAATTTAATTAATTAAGCAAAAGAGGGTGGGTTTTAGGATGAAAGGGTGTTAGTTAGCCATTGTAATCCATCGAGACATTTCTAAGTGTCTACACTTCCATATGAGTTTCAAATAAAAATTAAAAAATTAAAAAAGAACAATTAAATCTAAATCAACAAGTACAATATAACAATATTACAAAGGGTCTTTCTCCTATTCTACATAAATCAATCACATTCAATGACATCATATCATGCTAAATTCAAACATTAAAGGTGGTTGTGAAACACAAAAATAAGACAAGAATAATCTATTAGATAATTCATTGAATATTATTGGTTGAGATTTGGAGCTTTGTTCTCTACATACATGTTTACATACTTTACATTATTTTCATGGTGTCCCCTAGTTGGGAGGTATATCTTTTGGCATTTTCAACTACCCTACTATATTGATAAAAATTTCTATAATTTTCTATATGATTGCAAGTAGAATGAATACATTTAGAATTGTGTATCACATGTTACTAACATAATCATTCTCACGATGATTGAAATATTTCTAAGGTATTCCACATGATTCAAATGATTATGATTAAGTTCTACACTCAAGTCAATTCACATGTGAATTTAATTATGTTGGACACTCACAAGGACATTTGTTATGTATGACTGTAAGAGTAAGGAACATTAAATAGTTATTTCATATGAATACAAAGATAGAATTTAGTAAGAATACCAAATGAATCGATGATAGAGAACAAATAAGAAGTTAATAAAAAGGAAAAATAAGGAGCAGATGAATCCCTTTACATTACCCCCTAATTCTTCTAAGCACATAAACCAACTTATAGCCCTTGTTCTCTACCAATAAAGCAAGAGAAAGATAATTCAATTCCTCCATATATATGAAAACAAGGAAAATTCTATATTTATGCCTTAAAGAAGAATAAGGAAGCAACTTTCAACAATCCCAATGCCGCCTTATTTGAAGATACTAATTCCACATGGGTTCCAAAGAAAAATTAAAATATTTCAAAAGAATAAGTGGATCCCACTCCACAATAAAATACCAAGATTATAAAGGGCTTATTTTCTATTCTACATACATCAAGAACATTCAATGACATATTATATCATGATGAAATTGAAAATATATAAGTGGTTATGAACTATTGAAAATGTATGGGTAGAAACCTTGAGGAAATGAAATCATTTAAGATCATGAAGAGATCTTAGATGAAATTCAAATAATTTGATGAACCTCCAAACTTGACATATAAAATCTAAGGAATAGAGGATTGAGAAACCATATAAGTATTAATATAGGCCAATCACCAAAGGCTACTAATTTAACAACATTTGTGTGTAAGAAGGGTGTTGAACACTCAAAATATTTAAGTATGAAATAAAAGAGAATGAAGGATCTAGTGAAGCCTCTATTGAGGTATGTACTTGGGTAGAATCCCATAATCAAGAAGTTATATGGTGAAATCCAATAGTTGTAATCATTGATATCTTATAGTTTTGAGTCTAGTAGATCAATTCCCATGAGTTATTGTACTTTGTGTGTTGTGCTAAAGAAAATTAGCTAATAAAAGGATGTATTTGTGATTAGTACCCTAGGTCTTCCATGGTAGGAAGAAGAACCAAGAAATAATTAATTTTAAAAGGCCTCATTATGTTATATAACCACTCATTAATGGATACTATACATACATGGTGCACTCTTGTGGTCAATATTATTAATCTTAGTAGATTTATAGATGCCAATTTATGGTCATTATATGAGTGTAGAATGAGAGTAATACTAGTTATAGCTAGGTGGTGTTGGCTTGTTTAGGTGTTTCAACTATTAACTTGTGCTTGTCCCCATTGGACTTGTTGTAGTTCTTTATATATGTAAATGTAAGTCTAGTTAATTCAATATATTAGATCTTGTGGAAGGAATTAAACTAGCTCAAGTCTATTGGATCCTATGTGTGATATCCAACTCTCTATAATGCATGAAACAAATAAAGAATATAACAAACTATATGATTAGATTATCCATAGAAGTTTAGAAACCTTGATCTTATGGTGGCCAAAATTAAGTGAAATCTAATCCCTTATGTAAATGATTGAATTAGAGGTTGGTCACAACTTATACTCTATATTCATTAGTCATAGTAAACTCCTAGATTGAACCTATTAAATTTTCATAGAAACATGGGGTTCTAAGCATTGGAACTTATACTAATAGGTCCTAGAGATTGTCACATGGTCATTCAATGGAAAATTGAAAAATCAATGATGGTCTTTATATTCTTGTATAAAATTTGATACTATTGTCTTGCAAGCTAACAATATTATGTTTAGTAGCTAGATAAAATGACCTTAAGTTGAGTTTGGATCCTTAGTTCTTACATGTAATTAAGTTGTGTTTTACCTTCAAACAAATTCCAAGTATTTTAACATTACTTTATCAATGGCTAATAAGCATCCCACTCCATGTACAATACTTGAAATTTCATTAGAGTTGTATCATCCCTTAGAGGATTAACAACCTTTTTAAAATTATTTTATTAGGATTTTATAATGCTATTGTTGCAAGTATGAATGTGTTTGGTGGTGTTGTCATTAATGTTGTCATTGATATCAACACAGTTGAGGTTGTTGCAGAGAAAGGAATCAAGTGTTGCAGGTGGTACATGTATGTTTGAGATACTGTAGAAGTGTTGAGAGTACATGGAGCTATCTTTATGGTGTCGCAGATGTGTTGATATCAAGTGATTTTGAGAAAATTAATAAACAATGAAGACAAAGTTGTTTGTGTCCTGAATGTGCTCTACATTTTTTCTATGTTGACTCTATGCTTGTGTGGATTTGTAGTATTGTTTATGGGCTTCATTGGATAATATATCCTGGGTTATAGCTTCTGGGTTGATGAAGAGTGAAATTTGTGTTCATCAGTGTGTGAACTGGTTTGGCAACACTACTTGTCTATGGACTAGGAGAGATGTATCTACTTTGTAGTCCTCTGATGATTTTTCTCAGATCTTGTGTTTCTGGAAGAAGGTTGATATTGATTTTATCTATGTTCTGGAAAATGTGCTTGTGGTTTGGTGCTCTAGAAGGCTTGTTCTAGAGCTACTATGTGTGTTTGCACAGTTCGATTGGACTGTTGGTAAGAGTTCTATGTACAAAGATCATTGTAGTTGCTGCAGATTTATTTGAAGGTTTATAAGAGGTGTTTCAGTGTCTGGTGAACTATGTTGTGTAATCCACATGTGATCATCTTTTTAAGGATGCACGCACTTCAAATTTAATTGGTGTTTTCATTAGGTTTGGCTGACCTGGTGTCTACACGTTACATGAAGGATAAGCATCGATTAAGGAATCGTGTGATTGATCCAAGATGTTGTTTGGTTCCTAATTAAATGTGTATTTGGTCCACTCTCATTCTCATCCACAACAAGAATGTTGAGTCTTCGACCTAATTTGAATTTGTAAAATAAAGGATGTGTAGCTGACCTTGGAGAAAGTTTCTAAGGTTGAAGATGGTATAAATTCAAGTCAAGATGTTGTGAATTACAAGTGTGAACAAGTGTGAAGAGAAGAGTGTGAGAAAGTATGAATCAAGGCAACAGTACTTCAATGTGTTAGATTCCTAAAATCATTGATCTGATGGTGTCTGTGATTCTTTGATCAAGGTTGGAAATGTGTGTAACCTGTTGTGGTCGATTCTCTATTATCTTTCTTTGTCTGTAGGCAGTGAGCCTCCTTCTAGATAGTGAGTCCTATCTGTAGGCAGTGAGCCTTTGTATTCAGACAGTGTCATTTTTGGGCAGTGAGCCTTTGTATCTAGTATTGCATTACTATTATATTGTGAATTAATCCTCACCATGGTTTTCCCTCATTGGGTTTTCCATGTAAATCTGGTGTCTTTGGTATTTTCTTTCGGTTATCTACATTTCATGTTTATACTTAATAACAAATTAAAGCTAAGGTGAAACTGATTAAGATCAGAAGTGAAAGTAATTTGTTACAATTGATTCACCCCCCCTCTCAGTTTTCTTGTGTATTTCAATAATTGGTATCAAAGTTTTGGTTCCTCAGAGGAGATCTTAACCACTTGAGGTAGATCAAATGGTGCACAAGTTGAAAATCTCTATATTTGATGGAGTTGACTACATTGACTGGAAAGTGTAGATGAGAGGTTACATGTTCTCTCTTGGTTTCAAGACTTGGAAATTTGTTGAGACAAAATATGTTGAATCGGCAAGTGGTCCCTCTTTTGTAGATGAGATTTCTTCCTATGAGGAGAATGAAAAAGCAAGGTATGCTATCTTTAGTGCTTTATCTAAGACTATGTAGACAAAATTTATTTCTTTAGGCACTGCTTATGAATTATGGGAAAAGCTTAAAGATATCTATGAAGGGAATGATAGATTCAAATTATCACAGAAGCTAACAACAAAGCATAGATATGAGAACTTGAAAATGGAAGAAGGTGAAGAAATTGTAAGCTACTTTCAGAGGGTTGAGATTGTAGAAAATGAAGTCAAAAATCAAGGTGGTACTCTGGCAGATGAAGATATAATAGAGAAAATCTTGATGACCCTACCGGAGAACTATAGTGACAAGGTCTCTGCTATTGAATAAATATATGATCCAAATAAATTCACTAAATAACAACTATTTGGTACCTTGACTGCATTTGAGATGAGGAAGTTTGGGAAAGAAAAGGAGAAAACAGAAACAACCTTCAAAGCCACTAAGATAGAAGATGATTCAGATAGTGATGGTTCAAAAGAGTTGGAAGCAAACTTTACAAGCAAGTTCAAGAAAGGTACCGATAAGTACAAAGGTATGTTACCTTTTAAATGTTTTGGTTGTGGAAATATTGGTCACTACGCCTCAAGATGTCCAAATAGAGTTGTACACAAGAAGAACTAAGATAATAATAAAGACAAAAAGGACAAAAAGTTAAAGAAATTGTATAATGTTAGCGAAAATGTTGGAATTTTTGATGATGAGTCTAACTTTGAGGATGATAAAGATGAATGCTTATTTTTAGCCTTGGAGAATAAATCTATGTCTGCTAACAATGGAAGATGTGCAAGGGAATGTGGTTTGGAGAACAAGAGGGATGAGATGGAAGGTACTCTGGTTATTGCCTTTCATGCTAGACAAGATGAAGACTATTGGGTAATTGATAGTGGATGTTCAAATCATATGACCAGAGACAAAAGTAATCTCACTAAACTTGAAAAGTATAATGGAGGATTAGTCATGTTTGGAGATGATTTTGAATCAAATATAAGAACTTGTAATTATGGCCATATTTTTGGAGATCAAGCTTATTTTGTGTAGCTAATTCATGAGTGAAAGGCTCCATTCGCATGAGATAAGGAGATAGGAATCCGTTTTTGGGAGAGAACAGGAAAAAAATGAACAGTTTTTGGATTTTGAAAGAAGAGACTGTTGGATCCCATGTGCATATGAGACAGAGAGGAAGGAAGAAAAATATCTTTGAAGACATGCGCACATGAGAGAGGGAAGAAGATCTGTTACAAAGGATATTTTTTATTTAAATGTTTATTCCATTCTCCTTATCCCATGCGCGGCCGGGGAGAAGATTAGTTTTGATATTATTTATCAGAGGTTGCTTACCTTCCAAACATACCATCTACCAAGGCATGGCAGGAAGTGAGATGCACGGCCAGGATGAAGAGGGAGTATAAATTGATAAATTATAAACTCATTCTTGGCTTGTCTCCCATGCATGGCCAGTGTAGAGAGGAAGCACGTAGGTAGGAAGGGGAGGGAGGCATAAAATGGTTTAGTTTTTTTAATAATTGTGCTTCTCATCTCCCAGGCACGGCAAAAGAAGGGAGGGAGTTTTTAATTTTGTTGTTTTGTTCTGTTGATATAGGCACAAATAATAGGAGGGAACAAGAAGAATAAGAGGTAGTGCATGAGGAGAGTTAGGCAACTAGAAGGTAGGGAGAGAGTGAAGATAATAAGGAGAGGTGAGTGGAAAATAAGGTAGGAGAATGTGTGGGTTGCAGGAAGAGAGGTGAGTAGACAACAGGTAAAGAGAAGGATGGGAATATAAAGATCTAGGAGTTAGGGAGAAGGAGAGACCCAAACAAAAATAAGAACAACAACATGAAAATAATTGACAGAGGTACAACATAGGGAAGATAGAAAGAAAATTAAGAGAAGAGATAGAAGAACAACAGGAGGAGAAGATAGAAAGAAGCACCCAAATTGGAAATTGACATAAAAACATTTACTCATCTCCAAATTCAGGAAATTACCAGGTAGAATCAAATAAGCATTATTTAACAAATTCATTATCGTAGTTTGTTTAATTTGAATCAATTTCTTTTGTTTCTTGTATTTAATTTATTGAAAATTATCATTGTGTTTTTATCAAAAAGATATTAAACATCTTGAACAGAAAATTTATTGAAAAACAATAGATTTCTTTGTTATAAAATTATGTTTTAGATATAAATGAATATAAACAAAAAACAACATTTTTTAGATTTATTCCATGACATTTAGTGAAATTTTTTACCGGAAACAACACATTTGTAGATTTAGAAAACCTTTAAACGAAAACTATATTCATTATCTGAACAGACAAAGAATTGGAAATCTCAAAGAAATGATATCACAAAATAAAAATTGCTGAATGTTTTGTTTTTCCAGAATGATAGGATTAAATGATTTTATGTAAAGATTTATGCTTGAAAGTAAGAAAGAAACTTGATAATTCTCTAGAAATGAAACTAAAATTACTACAAAAGAGAAGTAGTATGAGGTGTTTCTAAGATTTTGAAAAGATAATATTTTAAGAGAAATAGGAAAAACAAAAAAGAAAAGGAATTAGAATTTTAAATATAATTACTTGAAAATTAAACGAATTAGAAGAGGATTATATTGATTTGTGATTGAATTTCTTGAGTAAATGAACTGAAAGAATGTGTGCTCATTTAATTCTTGTTTAAATATGTACTTAGATTACATACTTGAGATACACCTTCTTTTAAATTTATTTTATTATTTTATTTTAAATGAACTTAATGTTGATTAAGATTTAAATCTGTGATATTAATGCATTAAATACCATGTTTGCTTGAAAGATAAAGTGCAGTTCATGTGTTTGTGAAAGATCATTTTATTTTGGAGTCATGCTTGCTTGATAATTGAATGTGCATGACATGTCTTTGGAAAGTTACCTTCCAGGACAGGTGTCGAATATGAGTTTATAGAGAGCATAGTTTTGCTTTTCCAAAACTACTATTATTTGTCATGCATGACATTTTACTTGGCCAAGTAAATTAAGGACCATTCAAATAGATGGAATATTTAGAACTCTCTACCATATCCTAGTATTGAACTTGCTTGTTTCTTAAATGACTTAGAAAAATGAAAATGCTTGTGGATTTACTAGTTATACTAGGCACGCATCAAATTCCATCTTGCTTGTTGACTTCTTTTTGTTAAGCGATTCGTGCAGGGTCGGGTATTCTTTGAATGACTAAGGAATTTCGGGGAAGCGTAAGCTTCAAGGTTGGGCGGAAAAAGTGCCTGAACCTTGTTCTCATCTTCATGTATGAAGATATGCTATTGGATTGAAGAACAAAGGATGATTTCTTCATTTATGTATTATTTATTTCTAGAATTATGTATTGTAGAACTTAAGGCGACAAAATACCTAAGTTTCGAATTGTAAACTTATGTTACAAATACTTTGTATTATTATCTATGTCGTGAAAGATGACATGTGTATGAATTTAACTGGAAGTATTATGAATCTATTTGTCGACTTTAAGTCATTGTTTTAAAATCTTTTGGATATAATGAAGTCTAATGAATGGAGTTACGATATTACCTGGAATGGAAATGAACTTATTAAAGGAATTATAAGATTATTTGAAATTAAAGACTTTCACACTTTACATTTGGTATCAGAGCAACCAGGTTCTGCACTGCAACCTATGAGCTCATTACGCAATAATGTGTAAACCGTATCAAGAGATGAAGGTTGAAAAGTTCTTGTGTTAGAACAGCAAGAGAAAAGAACTTAAGGAAGTGAAAAGGAAGATGTAAGTATTAGTAACTTGTGTAAATTGGGGCTAGTTAAAGATTCGTCCCTGGAATCAGAATTCCTAAACCATCAACTTATGATAAAACTTAGGATTGTGGAAGATTATGCAATCAGATTATGTAGGAAGGTTAGGAAGAATAACCTGTACATACATGACTCTAAGAAAAAGAGAATGAGTAGGAATGAGATAAATTGAATTGTAGCAACCTACAATTGTAAGAGAGTTGGGAACTCTTGGATTAGTGTAAACACTACGAATCTACTTATGCAAATTCAACATAATTTTAGATTGTTCAAAATTAGGATACGAACGAAGGAAGTATCCCCAAGGGTTGGGGAACTCATGACTTAAACTCTTGTGTTAAGATAAAGATCTTGTTAGAAAAGAGTTAGTACCGAGGAATTGAGAAAAGACTAGAACGGTCAGAGGAAACAATCAATGAGGTTTTTGAAGTTTTTTGGAATCAAACAATTTATGAATAATGGATCCAAAAAGGAAAAGGAATGCAACATGGTTTTATGTGTCAGGACACTAGAAGTTGCAAGGAAAGCAACACTCTGAGTCGAGAAGTACATAAGCAAAAGAGGTTTGTAAGCATGGATATTCCTCCATTAAAAAGGATTTTAGAAAGAAGATGGAATATTATTTGTTGTTGATTAATCATTGGATCTCCTACTGAATGATCCAATATGTTGAACCTGTGAGATAGAAAAAAGAAAACAATGAAAAATCTAACTTTGAGAAAAGTGTAATTAAGGTATGCCATGAGGTAAAGGAAGGCAATGAAAGGTCAACAAGAATGAATGAAAAACCCTTTCCAAAGAAGCAAGTAAATTGCTAGAAGTTCAACATAAGAAGAATGAAAGTTGCGAAAAAACTAAGGGGGCGGAAAGGAAGAGAGTAGATTGACTCAAGCTAAGTACCCCACCCAACAAAAAAAAAAAACTTGGTTATGACTTCCTTGCAATTCATAAGGACCATTAAGTCATACATTTTATGACCACAAGGGAAAAAGGACAAATGAAAAGGTTAAGAAATATGACCTTTATGCTTTATGATTATCTGATCTAAAGATCAAAGGATATTAGTATCAATGCCTTAGAAAAGGATAGGCAGATAACTAGATCATGATAAGGAAGATCATTGTCTATGGGATTGACAAGGAAAGATCTAAGAGACTCGTGATTGAAAGAAAATGTCTCTATATCCTTATATACTTAAAATAGAAAATTTAAATAATGATGTTATTTCTATATGAAATATATCCATGTCGTGAAACAACTTGACATTGAAGCTCACTGTGCTAAGAAACCTATGGACGAGAAAAAGGTTGGCTATTTAAGCCATTGAGATGAACTGAAAAATAAAGTAAGAGGTGATGTTATGTGAACCACACCAAATCTCTTAATGAGAATGATTAAATCACTTAATCATTACATTACTCTTGAATGAAACCTTGGGTAAGGATAACCAAATTGGGACAAGAAGTTCATTCAGTAAAGAGAGAGACCTTATGATGAGACTAAAATCTATTAAGTTGGATTACGTATTGGAATTACTCTTTAACACCTATAAGTAGGAATCAAAGTTGAATGAGTTGTACATTGGGTGTTGACTATATCCATATAAAGTGGAGAAATCTATAAACTATCGGACTAGTGAACAATTAAGGATTCTATCCTAAGAATTGGAAGGGAATATTGGGTTAATATTTTCCCATGCAATTGAATATCATTGGAATTAATGACACTCTGTAAGGATAGAAGCATAGGAGGGATGCCTAGTAAGTTAAATGAAGTCGTATTATTGACAAGACTTTACTTTAAGTAGCGCTTATATTAAAAGAGAAACACTTTCAAAAAGAAGCATCTACTGTCATGACAAAACATCATAGAATTTTCACTTAGCAAGAAATGTTGAAAATCTTATGGAGAAGAACATCAGAATTGTTACTTGCGATCAAATTAGATATATTAAATTTGAGACTCTCCTTTATAAATAAGAAATCATGGAGTTAAATGTTAATTCTTGATGATTAGTTATGCAATTAAAATTATTATTATCTAGAGATCAATGTGATAGAAAGAGGATTAATACTCAAAATTAGTACCAGATTAAATCAAGGAAATTAGATTGAGATAAAAGATGAATTGCATCTTTGAAAATAATCCAAGGAAAAAATAAAATCCATGGTATGGATGTCCAGAGATAAATGGGAATTATCTCTGCAAAACCTATAACCATTTACATGAAGATTAATAATGTCGTAGGATCAAAATAGGTTATCACTTAGTCAAAGGATAGACTATTGTTGGCTATAAAAGAACCTATGTGTCCAAAATTTGGAAGATTCAAGAATGGAACAAGGAAAATAATGTCAGGGTTAGGACATCGGATTGACAAAAGGAATTATCGGATAAAGATCCACTATTATCTGGAAGAAAATAGAATAAGAAGTTGCATGAAATGTAGCAAGGTAATGACTAGTGTGCCAGGAAATGAAGACCAGAAGTCATCATCGGTAGGACATGTAACTCTCTTGAGATTCTAGAAGGAAAATGGTAAAACACAAGACAAATTGATTTTTCAGTGTTAGTAGAATAACATAATGTTCCGATGGATAGACTCATCAAAGGAACCAACAGTTTTTGGAAACTCGACTTATAGGATTTTGATCCTAAATAATATATTGTGGGTAAGTAGTTGCTTAGTAACCTGAAAGGTTATTTTAGTTTAACAAAAATAATGATAGGGTTGTGTAAACCAAAATCATACTATGAGACATTCATTTTAATAAATGTGCAATATATTATTTTAATCAAATAAGTAAAATAGTGGACTAAATCTTGAATGATTTGTAAACTTCTAAAATTGACGTTTGGACAATTATATGGAAAGAAAGGAAACTCTATTAAAGCTGAAAAAGGCTTGGATATAATCATCGACTTGATAAAACGTCAAAAAGGAATAATAGAACGAAGTGATAAATGAAACCTAATTTATAATAAAGCTTAAGTGTGGAGCAGTATCAAAATTTATAAGTGTCTAGGAGCAAGGTTATGCTCGAGATAGACAAGTAAATAAGGGAAAGTACCTTATGGTAAGGATAATGAATGTGTAAGTGGCAGATGGACTTGGTTTATGAGTTGTCTAAAAGTGTAATTCAAAGGAAAGGATTGGACCCATGGTGTAGTGTACAATACATCGACATTCCTCTTCCATTTGGATTATACTAAGGATAAATGCATGGATCAATGAACTTCGATCACTAAGTATAGTTATTATTATATATTGGATGTATTTATGGAATAAATCTTTTTGGGAGAGTAAGTATGTGTGAAGCATACGAAATATCCCTATGTCATAGTAAAGACACTTGAAGCAAGGTCTAGAAAGGACAAGATTACTGCATAGGATGAATGTTTTGTAAATCTTATGTATTTGGGAAATCATCAAAGTTGGCTCCGAGTTTTGTGGGACCCTTTGAAGTACTGGAAGTCATGAATCCAGTTGCTTATAGAATACCGTTAACTGGGATAGTACTCAGTACAAGGTCCAGTGGGACCAGTATACTGAGGATAATGCTACGTGGTAGGATTCTATGATGATTGACCATCATTTTCCTCATTTTCTTTTTTAGATTAGTATTCGCTTAATGCATGAGATACTTGATACTCTGGTTAATGATTCACATGTTGTGAACTTAGATAGCGTGGATGCTACAATGAGTTGCTTATGCTTATGTTTTGAGAGCTATGATGTTAGTTATTATTTCATTATGATTGAGATAATATGTTATTGATTGAGATACTATGCTTATTGACTGACTAATAAGACATCGAGACGATGTCTCTTCTAAGAGGGGAAGGATGTCACGTATTGATTTTGTCGATTATTTAAATGCAATTATTAATCGTGATATTTTTAAAAAATTGTGTTAGATGATTATTTCAATTGAAATTGAAATTGAGATTGAGATTTAAATTGAAATTGAAATTGAGATTTAAATTGAAATTGAAATTG
Organism: Sequoiadendron giganteum; assembly: GCA_007115665.2. Classification (NCBI taxonomy): domain Eukaryota; kingdom Viridiplantae; phylum Streptophyta; class Pinopsida; order Cupressales; family Cupressaceae; genus Sequoiadendron; species Sequoiadendron giganteum. The sequence goes on along the minus strand of CM021102.1, from coordinate 235,010,463 downwards.
AAATTGAGATTTAAATTGAAATTCAAATTGATGATTATTGAAACTGAGATTTAAATTCAAGTGAAATGATTTGAATTCATTATTTATGAAATTCAGGGATTATCGTTGCTGATGAGAAATTGAGTGTAAGTGAACTTAGGAACAGGTGAACGAGAATGAAGGCGAGAACATTTTTCAAGCAGAGTCATTTTAGCCATTAGACGTTTATGAGGATGATGGAATCTCACACACCACTTAGTATTTTTAATGTATTTTCTTCATGACTATTATTGGAAATTTTTAAATAAGTTTATCTAATTGCTCAAATTTGTGTGAAAATGAATATGTTGCTTTTTGAAATGGAAAGATTGAATTGTTTGCGAAATGTTTAGTCAATTTGATTTAATTATGTTGTTATGTGAAAATAGATTTAAATGAGAGTATAAAAAAATGTTTAAATAAATATATATTAAATTTTGTATTTCAATGAAGAGAAGTAAACAAGAAATAAATGAAATACATTTATTTTAATTTAAAATGGAATTGAAAAGAGAACAACAGTAAGCAATTAGAAAACAATCACCTTTCAATAAATTTTGCATGCAATCAAATATAAGAACTTGGAGTTATGGCCATATTTATGGAGATCAAGCTTATTTTGTGGAGCTAATTCATGAGTGAAAGGCTCCATTCGCATGAGATAAGGAGACAGGAATCCGTTTTTGGGAGAGAGCAGGAAAAAAAGAACAGTTTTTGGATTTTGAAAGAAGAAACTGTTGGATCCCATGCGCATATGAGACAGAGAGGAAGGAGGAAAAATATCTCTAAAGACATGCGCACATGAGAGAGGGAAGAAGATCTATTACAGCGGATAGTTTTTATTTAAATATTTATTCCATTCTCCTCATCCCATGCCCGGCCAGGGAGAAGATTAGTTTTGATATTATTTATCAAAGGTTGCTTACCTTCCAAACATCCCATCTACCAAGGCATGGCAGGAAGTGAGATGCATGACCAAGCTGAAGAGGGAGTATAAATTGATAAATTATAAACTCATTCTTGGCTTGTCTCCCATGCGCGACCAGTGTAGAGAGGAAGCACGTAGGTAGGAAGGGAAGGGAGGCATAAAATGGTTTAGTTTTTTTAATAATTGTGCTTCTCATCTCCCAGGCATGACAGAAGAAGGGAGGGAGTTTTTAATTTTGTTGTTTTGTTCTGTTGATAGAGGTGCAAATAATAGGAGGGAACAGGAAGAATAAGAGGTAGCGCATGAGGAGAGTTAGGCAGCTAGAAGGTAGGGAGAGAGTGAAGATAATAAGGAGAGATGAGTGGAAAATAAGGTAGGAGAATGCGTGGGTAGCAAGAAGAGAGGTGAGCAGACAACGGGTAAAGAGAAGGATGGGAATATAAAGATCTAGGAGTTAGGGAGAAGGAGAGACCCAAACAGAAATAAGAATAGCAAAAGGTAAAGAATTGACAGAGGTAGAACAGAGGGAAGATAGAAAGAAAATTAAGAGAAGAGATAAAAGAACAACAGGAGGAGAAGATAGAAAGAAGCACCCAACAAAAAATTCACAGAAAAACATTTACTCATCTCCAAATTCAGGAAATTACTAGGTAGAATCAAATAAGCATTATTTAACAAATTCATGATCGTAGTTTGTTTAATTTGAATCAATTTCTTTTGTTTCTTGTATTTAAACTATTGAAAATTATCACTGTGTTTTTATCAGAAAGATATTAAACATCTTGAACAAAAAATTTATTGAAAAATAATAGATTTCTTTGTTATAAAATTATGTTTTAGATATAAATGAATATAAACAGAAAACAACATGTTTTAGATTTATTCCATGACATTTAGTGAAGATTTTTATCGGAAACAACACATTTGTAGATTTAGAAAACCGTCAAACAAAAACTATATTCATTATCTGAACAGACAAATAATTGGAAATCTCAAAGAAATGATATCATAGAATAAAAATTGTTGAATGTTTTGTTTTCCCATAATGATAGGATTAAATGATTTTATGTAAAGATTTATCCTGGAAAGTATGAAAGAAACTTGATAATTCTCTAGAAATGAAACTAAAATTACTACGAAACAGAATTAGTATGAGGTGTTTTAAATTTTTTGAAAAGATAACATTTTTAGAGAAATAGGAAAAATAGAAAAGAAAAGGAATTAGAATTTTAAATATTATTACTTGAAAATTAAACGAATTAGAAGAGGATTATATTGATTTGTGATTGAATTTATTGAGTAAATGAACCGAAAGAATGTGTGCTCATTAAATTCTTGTTTAAATATGTACTTAGATTACATACTTAAGATACACCTTCTTTTAAATTTATTTTATTCTTTTATTTTAAATGAACTTAATGTTGATTAAGATTTAAATTTGTTATATTAATGCATTAAATACCATGTTTGCTTGAAAGATAAAGTGCAGTTCATGTGTTTGTGAAAGATAATTTTATTTTGAAGGAGCCATGCTTGCTTGATAATTGAATGTGCATGACATGTGTTTGGAAAGTTACCTTCTGGGACGGGTGTTGAATATGGGTTTATAGAGAGCGTAGTTTTGCTTTTCCAAAATTACTATTATTTGTCATGCATGACATTTTACTTGGCCAAGTAACTTAAAGACCATTGAAATAGATGGAATATTTATAACTCTCTACCATATCTTAGTATCGAACTTGCTTGTTTCTTAAATGAACTAGAAAAATGAAAATGCTTGTGGATTTACTAGTTATACTAGGCATGCATTAGATTCCATCCTGCTTGTCGACTTCTTTTTGCTAAGCAATTCGTGCAGGGTTGGGTATTCTTTGAATGACTAAGGAATTTCAAGGAAGCGTAAGCTTCGAGGTTGGGCGGAAAAAGCGCCTAAACCCTGTTCTCGTCTTCATGTATGAAGATATGCTATTGGATTGAAGAACAAAGGATGATTTCTTTATTTATGTATTATTTATTTCTGGAATTATGTATTGTAGAACTTAAGGTGACAAAATGCCTAAGTTTCGAATTGAAAACTTATGTTACAAATACTTTGTATTATTATCTATGTCATGAAAGATGACACATGTATGAATTTAACTGGAAGTATTATGAATCTATTTGTCGACTTTAAGTCGTTCGTTTGAAATCTTTTGGATATTATGAAGTCTAATGAATGGAGTTACAATATTACCTGGAATGGAAATGAACTTATTAAAGGAATTATAAGATTATTTGAAATTAAAGACTTTCACACTTTACACTCAAGCTCTAGATAGATTCAAAGTATTCAAGGAAAGGGTAGAGAATGAAGTGAACTTGAGAATCAAATGTTTAAGGTCTGAAAAAGGTGGAGAATTCACTTCTAGTGAGTTTAATGCATTTTATGAAGAGCATGGTATAAAGAGACATTTTTCTGCTCTTAGGACTCCTCAACAGAATGGAGTTGTAGAAAGAAAGAACTGAACTGTTCAAGAGGCTGCAAGGACTATGATGAAAGAGGAAAATTTTCCTAATGTATACTAGAGAGAAGCAATCCGCGCTGTTATTTATATTCTTAACAGAGTTCATATCAGAGGTAACAATACAAAGACCCCTTATGAACTATGGACTAGTAAGACTCCTATTGTTAAGTACTTTAAGGTGTTTGGAAGTAGATGTTACATTGAAAGAGATTATGAGAACCTTGGAAAGTTTGATGCAAGATGTGATGAAGGTATTTTCCTTAGATATTCAACTAACAACAAAACATATAGATGCTTCAATAAAAGACTAAGGAAGATAGTTGAAAGTGCAAATGTAAAAGTTGATGAAGTCATGCACAAACCAGTTGAACAAAATGATCCTATATGTGGAAAAGTACAAGAAGATAATAAGGAAGAAGAAGAACATATTGAAGAAGAGACTTCAGAACCTACTCCTAAGACTCCTAAGTATGTATAGAAGAATCATCCGGAAGAACAGATAATTGGTGATAAAAGTGAAGGTGTAAAGACAAGAAGTAAACTGGTAACAACTGAGGTAAATTTGTGTTTAATTTCTAAGATAGAACCTAAAACAGTGAGTGAAGCAAGCAAAGATGAGAATTGGGTTAGAGCAATGAAAGAAGAATTGCAGTAGATAGAGAAGAATCAAATATGGGAACCGGTTCCTAGATCGGTAAACAAAAATATAATTGGTATAAAATGGGTGTTTAGGAATAAGCTGAATGAAGATGGTGAAGTAGTAAGAAAAAAGGCAAGATTTGTATGCAAAGGTTATTCATAGGTTGAAGGAATAGACTTTGAGGAGATATTTTCCCCGGTGGCAAGAATGGAGGCCATTCAGATGTTTTTTGAATTTTCTGCTCACAAATATTTCAAGGTATACCAGATGGATGTTAAGTCTGCATTCCTGAATGGAGAATTGGAAGAAGAGGTGTATATGGAATAATCAGAAGGATTTCAGTTATCAGATAAACTAGACATGGTCTGCAAGCTGAAAAAGGCACTATATGGACTTCAACAGGCTCCCAGAGCATGGTATGCAAGGTTGGATAGATATTTGACACAACAAGGGTTCAAAAAAGGCTCCACGGACAGTAATCTCTATTTCAAAATTGAAAGAAACAAAATGTTGATAGTAGTGGTATATGTTGATGATATTATCTTTGGAGGAAATGAAGGTATGTGCAAGAAATTTATAGATGAGATGCAAAAAGATTTTGAGATGTCTATGATTGGTGAGTTGAATTTATTTCTTGGACTTCAAGTGAATCAAATTGATAAAGGCATATTCATTTCACAATCTAAGTATGTTAAAGAATTTTTGAAGAAGTTTAGAATGGATGATTCCAAACCGGTTTGTACCCTTATGGTGACTGGATAAAAACTGAGTAAGGATGATGAATCCCCTAAAATTGATCAGAGCATGTATATATCTATGATTGGTGGATTGTTATATCTTAATTCTACTAGACCAGATATCATGCTTACAGTATGCTTGGTTTCCATATTTCAAGAAGAGCCTAAGGAAAAACATGTTACAACTATGAAGAGGGTATTGAAATATCTAAAAGGCACTCTGAATTATGGCTTGTGGTATCCCAAGGATACTAATTTCACTTTGAATGCCTACATTGATGCAGATTGGGTTGGTTGTGTAGATGTCTGGAGGAGTACAAGTGGTGGTGCATTCTTTCTTGGAGGAAGATTGGTTTCATGGCTAAGTAAGAAACATGATTCAGTTTCCTTGTCCACTGCAGAAGTTGAGTATATTGCAACAACATCTTGCTGTACATAAGTACTTTGGATGAGATAAACATTGAAGGATATAGGTGTGATGTGTGATGAGCCTATCACTATCTTTTATTATAATACAAGTGCAATAAATATTTCAAAGAATCTGGTAATGCATTCAAGGACAAAGTATATATCTATCAAATATCATTTCTTGAGGGAGAAGGTGTTGGAAAATGAAGTCAGACTTGAATATGTATCTACTAAGGATCAAATTGCAGATATATTTACTAAGGCTCTTCCAAAGGATACTTTTGAGTATCTTAGGGAGAAGTTATGGGTTACTACCCCTCCTTCTTTGAAATAGGTGCACATGGAGGTTCATCAGTCTAGTGGATCTTCAGATTCATTATTTGTTTGGACTGATGATTGAGGTCTACTCCTCAAGGGGAGTAGAAAGTATCATTGTTGTAATATGAGATGTGGGTGCACTCCTAAGGGGGAGTGATCAAAATTTTATTTGGAAGAATTTTTATGCAAAACTTTACTTTTCCATTGATGTCAAAGGGGGAGAGAGAGTCATGTGAAAATTTTGAAAGAGAGAATCTTGCAATGAGAAGAGTGTGCAGCAACATTATGTAGGTTGTCTAATCTGAAAAAGAAAGGGAAGAAGAAGTAGGAGAGTGTGTATGCTATCTTTGATGGGTTTTCACATCATGTGTTTCCATCAATGACAAAGGGGGAGATTGTTGCAAGTATGAATGTGTTTGGTGGTGTTGTCATTAATGTTGTCATTGATGTCAACACAGTTCAGGTTGTTGCAGAGAAAGGAATCAAGTGTTGCAAGTGGTACATGTATGGTTGAGATATTGTAGAAGTGTTGAGAGTACATGGATCTATCTTTATGGTGTTGTAGGTGTGTTGATATCAAGTGCTTTTGAGAAATTAATAAACAATGAAGATATAGTTGTGTGTGTCCTGAATGTGCTCTGGTAATGTGCTATGCATTTCTTCTGTGTTGATCCTATGCTTGTGCAGATCTGTAGTATTGTTTATGGGCTTCATTGGATAATATATCTCGAGTTCTAGCTTCTAGGTTGATGGAGAGTGAAATTTGTGTTCACCGATGTGTTCACTAGTTTGGAAACACTACTTGTCTGTGGATTGGGAGAGATGTCTCTACTGTGCAGTACTCTAATGGTTTGTCTCAGATATTGTAGATCTGGAAGAAGATTGATATTGATGTTATATGTGTTATGGAAAACACGCTCATGGTTTGGTGCTCTAGAAGGCTTGTTCTAGAGCTACTATGTGTGTCTGCACGGTTCGATTAGATTGTTGGTAAGAGTTCTATGTATGAAGATCATTGCAGTTGTTGCGGATGTATCTAAAGGTTTCTAAGAGGTGTTCCGGTGTCTGTTGAAGCGTGTTGTGTGATCCATGTGTGATCATCTTGTTATGGATGTGCGTACTTCAAATTTCATTGGTGTTTTCATTAGGTTTGGCCAGCTAGGTGTCTACACGTTACATGAAGGATAAGCATTGATTAAGGAAGTGTGTGATTGATCCAAGATATTGTTTGGGTCCTAATTAAATGTGTATTTGGTCCACTCTCATTCTTATCCACCTCGAGAATGTTGAGTTGCCGACCTAATTTAAATTTGTAAAATAAAGGATGTGTAGCCGACCTTGGAGAAAGTTTCTAAGGTTGAATATGGTATAAATGCAAGTCAGGATGTTGTGAATTACAAGTGCAAACAAGTGTGAAGAGAAGAGTTTGAAAGTTTGAATCAAGGCAGCAATACTTCAATGTGTTAGATTCCTGAAAGTAGTGAGCTCATGGTGCCTGTGATTCTTTGATCAAGGCTATGAATGTGTGTAACTTGTTGTGATGGATTCTCTATTATCTTTATTTGTTTGTCTAGGTAGTGAGCCTCTTTCTGGATAGTGAGTCCTATATGTAGGTAGTGAGCCTTTGTATCCGGATAGTGAGTCCTTTTTGGGCAGTGATTCCTCTGGAAATGAGCCTTTGTATCTAGTATTTCATTACTATTATATTATGAGTTAATCCTCACCGTGGTTTTTCCTTCATTGGGTTTTCCACGTAAATCTGGTGTCTCTAGTATTTGCTTTTTTATTATCTGCATTTCTTGTTTATACTTAATAATATATTAAAGCTCAGGTGGAATTGATTAAGATTATAAGTGCAAGTAATTTGTTACAACTGATTCACCCCCCTCTTAGTTATCTTGTGCATTTCAACAGCTAGTTGTATATTGAAGGGAATACTTATCATTAGTGTGCTAAGACTCCAAGGTAATTTCATTGTGTTCGTGTGTGTGTAGTGTGTAATATCACATAGTCAAAGAATTGACTTAGATCCTTCATATTTTTTTCTAATTTAGGACCAAGGTTGAAGATATCAATCATTAACATGTAAATTAATTTTTTAGGAAACTCATCAAAGCCTCATTGTTAAGGGACAAAGTTTAAGTTATGTTTAGGTTTGAAGATCTTCTTCTTGAGCTTATTTCTTGATTTTTGATTTTAAGTGCTTAGTCCCTTCCTCATCTACTAACAATAATTCATTTATTTTTTATTCTCTCCTTCTTTAACACTTTTCTTATAAAAAATACCCACCACACCTAACAATAACCAGCACACTCAAGGACATCCATACTACCTTCTATCCATCCTCAAATTTTATGGAAGATAGAAATTGTAGTGTCATAAAATGTACTCCTTTACATTTTCACACTATGTTTGGGTCCCTTAATTAATTTTACTTAATTAAGCCTCTAATTGGCCCAATTATGCATTTAAAAGCCTAATCAATCCCATTTTCTAAAAGGGGAACTTGTATTAAACAATTGAAAGCATTAATTAAATTTCCTTGAAATTGATGTGTCTTAGGTTTGGGGCCTAGGAAACATTTTCCCAAGGGCGAATGGGTCCCCCTTAAGTTTAGGACCCTAATTTTTAATATGTTTTTGGCAATAATTTTATGATTCAAATTCAATCTTCAATTTTCGGCCTTTGATGTTTAATTTTCAGTAAATTATAAAATTACCTATAAATACAATTTATTTTTATCAATTCAAATCCTAGAAATTTTTGAGAGACTTCACAAGATAAAATATTATTCTCAAGAGAATTCAAGAGCAGTTTTCTTGATCATTTGTTGTAGCATTCAAGATCTCAAGCATCATGTCAAAGTTATCATCATTCATGCATGTTTTTTGAGCTAACATTATGATGTAGGTTTCAAGCATTCAAGTCAAGATTCAAGCACCAATATCAACATTCAATCAAGCCATTCCATGCAAGATCAAGACCTTGGATAGATGTGTTAGATTTGAGTTCTTCAAGGATCTCCATTGAAGGGTTTGGTGAGATGCAACATAGCAAGTTCCCATTCATCATTCCTTTCATGTTTCATTTTATTTCAAGGTTTAATTACCAAAATGGGGTTTGACCAAGGCAAACCAAAAACAAAAAAAAAATTACCTCTTGTGTGTGTTGCGAATCTTAGGTTGAAGAAAGATTGAAGACTCAACAAAAGTAAAATTTTACAAAGTTGTCAAAGCTGTCAACATTGTCATCAAGCCATAGAAACTCACTTACATAATTTAATTATGAATTTGGACTGTGAAATCTAGAGGAATCGAGAGTGCGGACCTAGGATCAGAGGACTGTAAAAGTAGATTTTGAACCCCTGTACGAAGACCCATTCACCCTAGGGCGAATGAGTCCCAAGAGAACACTTAGCACAAGATTTTTGTGATAGGTGCATAAATTCATAACCTTCTCAAATCTGCTGGAACTTTCTAGATTCTATCAGATTAAGGTTTTAAATTTTAATGATATATGTTTTATATTACACAATTGCATTCATTTGGTATTTTTCATTTATCTCCCAAAAGTGCATGTTAGGTTGATTTACCCCGTCCCCAGTCATAAGGAAAACAATGAGATCTCCATCAAGATTGACTCACCTAAGGGTTGAAAGTCAATCTTTCTCTAAGGGATCTCTTTTTCCTAATGAAATAGAAGAAATTGTAGGTGCATTACCCCCATTTAAAACCATCACCCTACATTTTTCCCATGTTTCAAAAATATCTTAGTTGTAAACTTTAGTGAATGTCATGTGACACTTTCACCTCTCCACAAACTAAACCTCGAGCTCTAAGTCCAAATTTGATATAATTGTAATGCAAGGTCTCAAATTACAATATGCACAGACATATAACAAAGAGACTCACAATGAAAAACACACTTGCAACAAGAAAGAAGGTAGTCATATACTAAACAATACATTCAAAATTTTAATCCAAAGTAATATAAAACTAAAATAAATATCAATCTACATTTATATACTCTAAACTTGAATACAAATGAAAACTAGAAGGTAAGGTAGAGTGGCATCTGCAAAAATAATATTGAATGAACTTAACATCTTTTTAAGCATAAAGGATAATGATATCCTATTTTTGACAAAAAAAAAAATTATGCATAGTGAAATATCTCTATTTGAATGATGAGTAGATTAATGATCTAAATTAAGATTATTATTCTTTCATTTAAATTTTTGGGACTACTTCTTTGCATACATTTCTAGCATGGCAGTTGCAACTACATCTGAAAAAATTCCTCTATCTGTGATGGATTTTCATACCTTGTTCCAAAGCTCCCATTTTCGTATAGGTTGGGAGGATGTTGGCAAAGGTTGTAGAGTTTGGCTTTACACCTACCAATCACATTTGGATAAAAGCTTCTAAATCCTTTTTGACAGATGTATTTTGTGCATATCCTACAATCAAAGATTCCATAATTCCACATTTCTTTGAGGCATTTGGTCAAACAGTTTGTGTGCCTTGTCTATGCTTCCACATTTTGTATAAATGTCTACCCGACCATTTCCAATTATAATATGTGACAATAATCCCCCTTTTATTCTGATTTGATGGATGCCCATAGCCTATTTCAAATCTTTCACTATCACCATTGTAGCAACCATTGGTAAAAAACATTTACGGAGTCAGAATGTTCTATGCAATCAAACGCATCCACGAGACGTCACATGGGAATAATTTGAATGCGAAGTTAACAATGACTAATATTTGAATGGAAACAAGAATGGACACTAGCGAGAGGAATTAATGCTGACAATATGAAGGGGCCCACATCTACCACCTATGTGGTCAAACTAGCTTAGAGTGTGTTGGTTAAGCTATGCCATTTGTAGGTTGTTCTTATTTTATTTTCCCAAAGTGACTTGATTTCTTATGTGCTCCTTGATATCAGTATGGTCAAGTTATTGATAAATATCTTTTTTAAGTTTCCATATAATTGATATAGGAGGACATTATGCCTTAACTGACTACTTAAAATTGAACAACATCAAAATAAACACTCTTTAGTCAAGAAAATTCCTTTGGAATGATTGTTCAATGCTAGATTCATTAATGCAAATGATAGTAAAATAATCTAATGATCTCACAATGAATAAATGATTGTGAATTGAGTGTCTTTAAGTACAAACATAGAAACTCATCATGCAAAATTTTGTTTACTTGGCCTTAGGCAAGAAGGATAAAGGAGGAAATTAGATCAAAATTGCATTTAAAAATTCAAATTAGAAATAAAATGAGTAAGCTCTTTGAGATTAATATATTCCTTACATTGTCTATTTATTTGATTCATTGTAGTGAACATCATGATATAGAGTCAACAAATTGATGTGTAGGCACCTACAACATTGCTATGTATGGCTAGTGCAAATGGGATAAGTGATTTTGTTTATTATTTACTACTTTGGGTGGTGTTACTTGGAAGCACCTCAACTTAATCTCTTTACTATTCTATATAATGTCTTATTCTACCCAATCATCATTTAATTCAATGGTTAAGCGATCAATAACAATTTCAAACATCATCAAAATCAAAAAATGATAAATATTCAAGTCCTACTTCTATTCAGAAAAAAATGATATTTAAAAATTACCATGATATTATTATGAACTTTTCCCATCTATATCTATTGTGTAGACACAATGATAAAATAAATAAAGATGTTAAAAAGAAAATATCTATAGCATTCCCTTTCAAATGAGTTAGAAATAGGCTCAAGGAGACTCTTACCCCGATTTCGTTCATCACTAAACTTTACTCTTAAAAATCTAGGAGAAATTCTATGGGAGAGGACCCAATAGTTGAGCATGTTCTAATAGTTGTGATAGTTGTGATATTTTTATGTATTAAATGAATAGATATATAGACTATTCATTAAACATTTAAATATCAATACTTATATACTTTTGTGTTAATCATAGATATACTAAAAACTATGCAACTACCTAATAATTAATAAAAAATAATAAACATATATCATTCATTGCACATTGAATATGACACAAAATAAAATGTTATTTATAACAACTTCAAAGTACTTTTACACACATTACAAAACTAATATTAAATATCACATTCACATTGACAAAATAGTCAAACTTGTACTTGTTACCTACTTAGTAAGTAGGATAAACCATTCAAGTTCTAGTGCACATTTTAACTAATATAAAAAACTCTATTTTCAATATCTAGTCCCATCTTTCATTAAATATGAACAAAAAATGTTGATAGTGTAGACTTCTCCCATCAATCATTTGTACCATCTCTGAATACTTCTCAACAATAAATGTTGAGTCTCCAGTACCTGCAAATTCAAATACCAGCTCTGAGACTCACCAATTCAAGCAATATCAATCAACTAATACAACAAGATTTAAAACTCCCTCTTTCAATCTCTGACATCTCATTTTAACCAATAAGAATGCAACATTTACAAGCCACAAATGAACCAAACCAATTTCAATTTCATATAACATACGATGCAATATAACCATTTAATTTCTCTGTAGTAGGCTGCATACATTCTCATTCTCACTGCATATTGTTAGAGATATCAAGAGATTACTAGACAACTCAACATATCGGATTGAAGAGGTAGACAAAAAAGTACTCCATCAATCCCCATACCTGAACATCATAAATTCTTAGAGATATGTACAACATTTTAACCCCTACCTATGTTTCCCTTAACAAGTTCCATGTTACTACTATCCATAGCCCCCCTCACTCCCCTGTTAAATAGTTACAACTTTCTGGGCTTTTAGATGAACATATGTTTGGTTATCTTACCCTTGTTACACCCCATGTTGATTTAACTACTCCAAATAAAACTTCAACAGAGAGTCCTATGGAAGAGGAGTGAGAACCATTCCCTGGATTTATGGTGAACTAGTCAATTCTATAGTACAAGCTTTATAATATTGCACAACATACCTATTTAGCATTGCCTATTTTTGTAATATATGTTTGATTTAGCAGACCTTGTATATTCTGCAATGGTTACAATTTTGCAGAAGATGTAACAATTTGTAGTTCTTGAAACAATTGTGCAGACCATTCCTATTTTGTAGCATCTATAGGCTGGTCATTTTGTAATGTTTTATAACTGAATATATCAATGCATGATCATGAATCAATAGAAGAACATGTGTATTCTGCAATGGTTACAATTTTGCAAACCATATAACAATTTGCAGTCCATGAAACAATTTTGTAGACCATTCCTATTTTGTAGCATCTATAGGTTGATCATTTTCCAATATTTTGTAACTGAATATATCAATGTATGTGCATATATCAATAACAGACCATGTCTATTCTGCAATGGTTACAAACCATGTAACAATTGTGCAAACCATGTTTATTTTGTAGCATGTACATGCTAGTCATTTTGTAATTTTTTGTAACTAAATATATATGTATGTTCAACGATCTCTTCAAAAATATGTTTTTTTTTAATGTTCACATGCTATCTTTAGTCTACAATATTTATATAACAATGTGTAGAATCAACTATTCTATACACAATGTTCACATGCTATCTTCAGTCTATAATGTTTATATAGCAATTTGTTGACTCAACTTTTTTTATTGCATGTTGTCTTCAATCTATAATGTTTATATATAACAATAATTTGACTCAACTTTTTTGATTGCATGCTATCTTCAGTCTATGCACATTGTTATATAAACATTGGAGACTGAAGATACCATGTCTTCAACCATGAAGATTGCTATATAAACATTGAAGACTGAAGATAAAAATTAGAGACTGAATCGTGACTATTCACAATAACAATCAATAGAAATGTGGGGCATAAAAAGACACCCTATGATATTTGTCTAAGTCTAATTACATAATGAATCAAACAACAATCAGAATTAGATTAACATGAGTTAAGACTAGAATAACTGATAAAGTAAACGAGAAGGTTAGAAGTGCTCAGCCCTCCATGTTCATAAAAGGTGGTTGTTAATAGAATAGAATCAAACCTATGGTCCTATCCACCAAATTAAAAATTCAAAGGGACATAACTATGTGTGTAATCCTAGGTACACTTTTTGTATGAGCATATTTTAGATGGTTTTTATGTACTTTCCTTTAAGTCTACAAAAATATTTCTATAGATAAACAGTTTTGTATCAAGGGTGATGATTTTACAATTTTGTACTATTGTTTAATGGAAAAGCTTTTAGGATTTAGTTGTAGCCAATGTAATTAAATTTCAACATGTTTTGTAAAATATTATACTGATGAAGAACTACAATTAGAATTTGGAAGAGCGGGCAAGAAAGAATAAACAATAGGCATGGGGTCACTTGAACAGAGGTTCGGGCTTGGGATTTGAAGCAAAGTTGAATGATTCTCTAACTTTAAAAGAAATAATGTATTAATGTTGAGGAAAATTTCTAAGAGTAAAAATTTGAAGACATCAAAGAGGAGATCTCATAGAGTTCAAAAAGCTTTACAATAGCAGATTGAAAGAAATGAACAAAAATAGACTATGCATACAGGAATGGTAATAAAAACCTTTAATTTAAGTTCTTCTATGTCAAAAATAGCAAAAAAGAAGCTATACATAAATGAAAAGAAGTGTACAACAACAAGATATTTTTGTATCAAATTGTATGTATGTAATATATCTAGTTAAATCATATGTAACCAGTTACAAAAACTCTAATTAGAAGTAAATCATGTACACCAAGCCTAACGAACATTATAAATAATAGTTGATGGAAAAATGTAAACTATATTTAATAAAAAGAAAAATCAAGAAAATTCACATAACATTCTTTAACCATCCATAGATGAACAAAGAATCACATATTCTATTAATGAAAAGCTTTTATAACTACTGCAACAAAAAACTAATCAAAAATAACAAAAATCCAACACATACAACCTCTTGCAATCAATGTGTTTTTGCAAGTAAGTTTTATAGACTCGGCCCTAAATAAGAGATTTTGGACTGCGAAACGACAAATTTTCAAGCTCCTTTCTGGTGTATGATAGTCACATGTTGTTGGGGTTTTGATAAATAGAGTTTACAAGATTTGAAAGAAATTTTCACTAATTTCATTTGGAAGGAAAAACAACAAAGTTTTCAAGGTAAAATCAAGCAAAACAATACTTAGGATTTCAAGCTTGAAAGGTTGAATTTTTTTGCTTATATGCTTGGGAGATAGAATAACAATCTTCACACTCTCTCATTCAAGGATAACCCTGGAGATCTCAATCCAAGATAGACAAAGGAGAAAGAGATCTTGTAATAGGGTTTTCCTAGGGTCTAATTGTAATCTAATGAGGGGTTCACCACCAAGCTCAGGCTTGGAAATATAAATGAAATGTAATTCCAAATGCTTAAACCTAATGTAATGCAATCTTCCACTAAATGGCCTAGAAAAGCATGTAAACAGAATAACAAGCTGAGAGACGAAAGGCGTGCACCTAGAAACCTGAAGGAGATTGAATGAAGCTCTGAAATGCTCAAAATATTGATTTTAAAGCTGACTGGGACTCATATGCCAGACTGGGTGATTTAGTCCTAGATCAAGGTTTCTGGGTAGAAACTGAAATCTGGCAAAAGGGTGTTTGAAACTACAAAAACCTAAAAAATGACCTATACTGGGACTCATATGCCAGAATTGGTGTATCGGTCCAGTTAGGGTTTTCTAAAACTTCAAAGTCTGAATCTGCTCCTCAATATCTGTTATGTCCTTTCTAATTGATTTTCGGATCCAAAACCCTAATTTGGAACCTATAGAAATCTCAAATGATCTTCAATACAAGGTGACAACTTTGACAACTTTGAACACTTTGACAACTTTCTCTTTAATGTTTCTTCAACCTAGATCTACAAATCACACACCAAAGAGAGGGAAAAAAAAGTTGTTAGTAGAAATGGGTTTTCCTTGGTCAAACCCCGTTTTGGTAATCAAACCTTGAAATGAAATGAAATAGGAATGGATAATGATGAATGAACAAAATATGATGTTGCAACTCAGCAAACCCTAACAATAAAGTGCTACAAACATGTGTGAAATGGCTCCAATGGACATAGATCTTGACTCTTGCATGAATGTGATAGATCTTGACTTGAGTGCTAGCTTGAATCATGAAACCCTACATCACAATTGTTAGCTCAAAAACAAACATGATTGATGAAGGCTTTGACTTGATGCAAGCTTGATGCTTGAATAATGCTCTAAAACACTTGATAATCTACCCTTGAATGCTCTTGTAAACACTTGAATGCTCTTGTGAACTCAATTTTTCTATAAGGATGCTCTCACAAAGTCTTAGGTGAAAATGAGTGAAAGAACCGTGTATTTATACTTAATTATGCCAAATTTCTCGAAATTACAACACTACAGGCCAACATTAGATCTAAGAGGATAAAATCTTGCCAAGAATTTGAATTAATTTTAATTTTGGGCCATACAGGACTCATACGCCCAAGGTGGCGTATGAGTCCCACTATGCATAATTTATGGGACCATTTTCAAAAATGCTTAGAAAGGTGTAAAATCCAAATCGGGACCCAAAACCCTAGGTGGGACTTATATGCCCAAGGTGGCGTATGAGTCCTAGATCACTAAATCTAGGCCACACAACCTAAAACACCTGAATTATGGTTGGATGTTAATTTATGTCAGGATTATCCTTGAAAAGATGCATTAAATGAGGCTTGTGGATGCAAAATAAGGCTAATTAAAACATAAAGAAGCCCAGTTATTTATGAAAACCCTAGAAAAGTGTGAAAGTCTGTTAAAACACTTTACAACACTCCAAATAAGGTACAATTAAGTTTATTTAGTTTCCAAGGGCCCAAGACCTAATGTGAGTGTGTTAAACACATTACAACACTAAGCCAAGGCATCATTAAGCTCAATTTTACAAGGAGGGCCCAAACAAGTGAAAATGTCATCAACGCCATTTTTTGACACTACAAAGCTCCATTTGTACCTTTGAAGATGGTGTTTCAATCCCAAGATGATGGTTTTCTAACACTAAAAATAACAGTTTTTCATTGGTTTTTGCAATCATAAAAGTGCAGTCTTGCAATATGTAAAGGTTAAGGTTTCAGTCATATGACAGTGGATCTTCAAGTTCTCATACACACATTTTGAGACCGCTTTCAATGTTGTCAACATATATGAAAATCAGCTGGTGAAATCATATATGACAAAGAGATGATGCAGTAGAGTGGAATCATTGTCGATCATTCAGGGAAAGAATCCTCATTTCCATCCAACTACTACTAACTAGATATCCAATTAGCAATTGCAAGATATGAAAAGTAAAAGAATAGAAAATTTTAACAGAGAGAAATCAGATATACACAAGGCATGTAACAAAACCTCTCTATGGTAAGATCAAGACCGTTACACAAGTCAAAAAATTTCCATCTCCAACATCGTTGCTTGCCATTCATTTACGCTATGCTTGCTCCTTTTAAAGAAGGATTTAGGGTTTTTTGGTTACTCGCTAGGGTTTGATTTAGCTACTTTCAAGATTATTCCAAGTTAAAAAGTGCATGTCTTCCAGTGTAGAAACAATGAAGAGGGCACCTTTCTCATAAAAAATGCAACACCATTTCCAAATATCTCAATGAATGGAATGATTGCAGAATATCTAGAAGAGGGATTTGTAAAAAGGTTTTAGAAATAACCCTCAAAATTCAAAACAATGCTTTTCTAACCCTTAAAATTGAAAACCCAAATTGCAAAAACCTTCAAAAGTCAATGTACCAATATCTTAAAACCCTTGAAATTCAAAACAAGACTCTGCAAAACCAAATATAATTGAAAACGAATTATCATAAGTAGAAATTACTTCATAATCATTCGAAATCGCCAAACATTATCAATAAAATAGTCATAGAAATGGTTCATTGTCTTAGTAAGGTCAAAAAAGACCTTACCCGAAGGAAGTTTCAAACCCCTTTTTATTGTTTGTGTCAAAAGGCACATTTCCTTGAAATCCAATGGATCGCAACATCTGCAGGGACCATGGGAAGATGAGATTGGATCGTAGCATCTACAGAGACCGTGAGAAGATGACTGATGGCCTGCAAAACCAGAAAGAAATTAAGAACAAAAAAAAGAATGAACACATTGTCATCTACAACGAAATTTGTACACCTTACCTCATGCTACAACCTTTAATGAAACCCAACACACTGCATCTCCCCCTGTTAGACACGATATTGTGGTCTGAGTAGAAATGTTGTGGTGGAACGAGCATGGTCTAGGCAGAAATGGTGTGGCGGCATGACAAAGTTCTAGGCGGTGGGGATTATTAGTATGTATGTTCACATATTTTAGGGTTACAATATTTAGGGTTCCACTCATCTGTGTTACACTTTTAGATTATTTCATAACATTAATACTTTATATTTATTTAATTATTAATATTAAAGTGTATAATTTGTAGTTTATATTTATTTAATTATTAATAATAAATTGTAACAATTAATATACTTATCAGTTCATATTTGAAGGAGTAAGTGATTTTTACTTGTGACGGTATGTTCAAGTATTGGTGAAGTGTTATAAGGATTGGGGGTGGTAATTCACTATGATCGATAGAGGGTTAGAAAAGTGTTTTGGACACCTTCTACAATTCCATGTAATTGAGGCATGAAATTTTATGGTGACAACTTGAAACGAAAGGTATAAATCATAAACTAACTAAAGAAAATGCTACAAAAAATTTAGAACCTTTGACATCATTTAATTGATTTTTGAGAACCACGAAATTAGGATGCACAACTATTAAATCCTCGCCCCTGAAACCCAAAAAACAAAACAAAACAAAACAAAACTCCCCCAAAAGAGAAACTTCACTTCGAGGAAGCCATTGAATTCTTATATCACGCAATTTCACGGTAGATGTGTGCAGTCAATTTAATGCATTTGCAAAAGTCGGTAATTGGATCCCGTAATACGAACTTTTGGCACATGATTTGAGCGTGGGCGAATTACATAGACGAGAATGGCAGAGCTGCAGAGTAAGAAAGGGTTGGACCGCATTCATGCTGGTACGATTCATGAGAAGATGGAAATAGGTTCCATTCATTCACATCCTATCTTCTCTAACTCTTCCAAAATCAAAGAGCCAGGCTCCGGTACAAACCTAAAAAGGCCCGCCTTTACAAAATTGGGGACCTCTTTTTATGTTGTTTCTCATTTTCCCACTACAGCACAAGCAAAGTGAAGAGCTGGACAGCTATACGTCTGTACTGCCCAATGTCAGTACTCTTCACTTTATCATTTCTCTCCACACAGCCCAACGTTTTTCCTATTTAACTTGTAAGTTGGTAGTTGGAGCCTGTAATACGGACTTTTGGCACATGATTCAAGCATGGACTACAGAGACGTGAATGGTGCAGTTGCAGAGTAAGAAAGAGTTAGATCCCATTCCTACTGGTACGATTCCTGCAGACTAAGAAAGAGTTGGACTTTTGTTGTAGGTGATTCGTACTAGGATATTTAGGTCTCGCACGTTATAGAATATTGGGTTTGCGGGATACAAATGCTATTGTAATTGGAATTGCATGGATTAGGTGTTACATGCACACTTGTCCTCTTTTATGAAAGAAATTACGAAGATGGCTTCTAGGCTATAAAGTTGATGTTGATGTTGAGGTTGGTGAAATTTGTATGTAGTTGTTATGAGGTTATTATAGTATTTTAATGTGATTCTTTTCAATTTGTTTATTTAAGTATTAGTTAATCATATGTTGGAAAATTAGTATAAAAAAAATATGGTGACAAGATTTTAGTGTTTATTATTCATAATTGTTTTAAGCATATTCTTAGTATCATATAAATTGGTTGTGGAAAAATCTTATCTTCATCATCCATTCTACTAGATAGATGGTAGAGATCATATAAAATAATTGAATAGAGATTAAAGAAAAATCAAAACAAAACAAAGAATATAAAGACTAGTGTAGGGTGTACTTCAGGATTCATGGAGGAACTCACAACTGATCTTGTCTCATGTTCACAAAGTTGACTTGTTCGATTTGTAGGTTGGTTTTTTTTCTTTGCCCAAAGTCACTCGATTTCTTATATGCTCCTTGATATTAGTATGGTCTAGTTATCGATAAATATCTTTGTTAGGTTGTCATATAATTGAGCTAGGAGGACATTATTCCTTAATTGACTACTTAAAATTGAACAATATCGAAAGAAACAATCTTTAGTCAAGAAAATGCCTTTAGAATGATTATACAATGCTAGATTCATTGATGCAAATGATAGTAAAATTATCTAATGATCTCATAATGAATAAAATGATTGTGAATTGAATTCCTTTAAATACAAAGACATAGCAATTCATCATGCAAAATTTTGTTTACTTGGCCTTAGGCAAGAAGGATAAAGGAGGAAAGTTGATCAAACTTGAATTTAAAAATTCAAATTAGAGCAAGATGATTGTGAGACTCTAGGGCATTCTTGTACCCATCAACTAGTCTTAGGGGGAAAAAAAGGAGCTAGATCATAGTGGATAGCATATGCATGAGAATAAGGTGAAGCATGGGAGTAATAAATAAGTGGATACAGTGAAAGTATGAAAGAGGATAAGTAGTAGATGTATAGAAAAATGTAATAAGATAGATGGGTAACATAGGACAAGGGTCACACCTTTACATAGAATTATGTCATTTATCAATACACCACTGCATGAAAACACTTTCCTCAGTAAAAACAAAACTAAATGAAAAATAACATAGATAGACAAATTCATTATTACAAATATACACATCTATACTCGTAGATAATTTAACATAAAATGAATTGTCATTACTTTACCAAATTAATTCTTATTAATTGATATTTTTATTTTTATTAAAAATTTAAATTATTATAATCAAACAATATCTAACATTAAATACTAATAATAAACATATTAAACATAAAATTTCGACATTCAATAAATACAAAAATTTAATTCATTAATACAGTCCATTATTACATCTAGAAGCGTTCTACAATGACAGCCAACAATCTGTGTAAACAAAAACTCTTGATGTCAAATTTGAAGTGCAGCTGCCAGTAATGAAGTTTGCATATTTAAATGTGATTTTGCCAATTCAGTTGTGCGTACATTCTCATGCTTTGACAGAAAACCGTTTCGAATGATTAAATGTGCTGACAAAACCAAGGCGCCCGAAAAAATTTCGCACTTGAGTTCTGCTATTGGTCGGTTAGTATGTGGCGGGTCCCCTTACTGGCTTCGTTTGGTCCCTTTGGTATTCATCTCAATGAAGAATCGACGGTCAATCAACAAGAAGGAGATCCATTGTCCATGTTTGATATGACATAATATAAAAGAGCGCTGAAGAAATTCACACCTAAGGGAGTAACGACCAACAAGATCTCAGGGAGCCGTTAAGGAGGATTTCAGTGCACGATCAACCACACCGATTTCAAAAAGTTATTATATAGATCCACCCATGCAAATCAACTCCACTATGAGCTTTAATGAGGTTGTTACAAAGACGGAATGGAGACTTCATTGCAGGAAATGGAGATGCGGGTTCTAACGCAAAATTGAAGATCAACCATGCACGTTCATGATGGTTACTGCATCTGCTATTTGTGTTGACTCACCAACAAAATTCGGGCACACCTTTCCTTTTTTAACGGGTCTAATTTTTCCCATTCAGCTGTGCGTGCATTATCATGCTCTGACAGTGAATGCTTAAATGTGCTGACAAAACCAAGGTGCCTGAAATAAGCAATGTGCCTGCAGAAATAAAAGAAATGTAACCGACTATGAAGACCAAGTGCGTAACGTATCTGCAGAGATAAATATGGTTAAATCTTGCCAGGCTCACACTATCCCAAGTATAAATCTTCAAATGAAGTTCAAAGAGCTCTTCATTGCCATCAACAGTGGAAACAAAATCTAGAAAGAAAATATCATTCTCAAAAGTGGATCTGTCGTTGAAATTTCAGGCCTGACAGCTGCATAGGTACCTAGTCAAATATCATGTTCTAATAGTATTCATAGAATGAATTTGTCATTTAATATCAAGGAGGTTCCCATACCGTTAGTCCCACATTTCTATTAAAACTGGGGACAATCTATCAGTTGCATGATAGCTTCTTGTTTTGCTCTGTTTTATTTTTGCATGATACAATTCTGGTTATTTTAATCTATTTAATATGACTTTTGGTTATTGTTGTTAGGCTGATGTAGAGGTCTCCTTCAATCTGCCAAGTCTTGTGGATGTAGAGAAAATGGATTCAACTTTAGGTGCTCAACAACTGTGCAACGAGAATATAGCAGCTTCAAAGACTAAGGTTGGCCCATTTGGGCTCTTGGTTTTGGCTTCTAGTGATATGGCTGAACTGAAGGAATAGAGGTAGAGACCCGAAATTTTACACAAAAAATATATTATGTCATTCATGAAATTTTTATCAGAACAGCTATATACATATCTTTTTGCTTATGCAGAGCAATGTCAATTTTTCTTCACTTTACAAAAATTTACAGTCACATCACAATATATGACAAGTCACAACAAAACTAATTAAATACAATATTAATGGCAGTTAACTTATGCCATCAAAAACAAGTCCATTCGAATTAACTACATTGTCCTGAAAAAATTAAAACGGTCAGCTCAAACACCACTAACTGCCGCCGAACTAGCCAAAAAAACTGCATTACTGCGGTGAGGGAAAGACAGGCCAGCAGTACTACGGTGGTTACTGCACAACTGTGAGAGGGCACGAAGGAGACCGCATGGCCATGGTAACCGCATTACCGCGGACAGCAAACAGTCAGGCCACGGTGCGGCGGTGGACACCGCGCCACTGCTGGCGATCAGGAAGGAAATAGCGGGACAGCGGTAGCATCGCTCTGGCAGTTAACCCGCTCAACCGCGGACAATATAAGATGGGCCGCGGTATCGTAGTGGACACCGCGGTACTGCGAGCTGGAACATCTGACGATGCGGCCACGCGGTAAGAGTTGGACGAAAACATGGGAGTTGGGTGAAATCCCAACACTCCCCCTTGAATGCAGCTCCCGCCATCTTTAATCCCAAGTTGCTCTCTCTGATGAATAAAACTATCACGTCCCAGTGCCTTTGTAAAAATATTTGTGGCTTGCTCTTCTATCCTACAAAAAACTAAAGAAATCTCTCCACTGCTGATTAATTCCCTGATAAAATGATAACGTGTGTCAATATGTTTGCTCCATTTGTGAAACAATGGATTCCTTGAGAGTGCAATGGCAGAATTTTTATCACAAAAGATTTTTGTTGCTTCTTCTTGTTCATGTTGAATCTCTTTCAAAACTCTCCTCATCCAAACTGCCTCCAGCATGATGCACTTGTTACTACAACATATTCAGCTTCAGCTAAAGACAATGTAACAATTGGCTGCTTTTTAGAAGCCCAAGAAACAATTCCAGTCCCAAAGTGAAATGCATAACCCGACGTGCTTTTCTTGTCATCGATGCTCCTAGCACAGTCACCATCTGTATAACCAATTAATTTGAATTCATCTGAGCTGGAGTATTGGATTCCATAATTTCTTGTTCCACTGATATACCTTAGAATTCTTTTTTCAGCCTTCCAGTGTGAATCTTTTGGTGTTTCCATGAATATGGAAATTAAGCTGACTGAATACATAATATCCGGCCTTGTGGTTGTTAAATACATTAGACTCCCAACTAGTTGTTTGTACAAAGTTGAATCAACATCTGAACCTTTATCATCTTTGTTTAGCTTCAGTCCAGTCACCATTGGAGTAGGAGCAGATTTACAATTCACCATATGAAATATTTTTAAAAAATCATTAGCATACTTTGCCTGGGAAATAAAATTTCCATTTTCATCTTGATTTACCTCAATGCCTAAAAAATATTTCATCAAACCCAAGTCTGTCATTTCAAACTCTTTTATCATTGCTCCTTTAAACAATTCAACTGACAAATCTCCAGTAAAGATTAAATCATCAACATACAGACATATGATCATAATTTCACCTTTTTCATTCATTTTAGTATACAATGTTGGTTCACTGTTGCATTCGATGAAGCCATTCTGATTAAAATAACTGTCTATTCTACTATACCAAGCTCTTGGAGCTTGTTTCTGGTTGTGAACTGTTTGTGAATACCAAGATCTTTGCAGAAATTTAAAAACTCTCTTGAAATGTATTCTCCTCCTTTATTTGTCCTTAACACTTTAATAAAATGACCACTCTATTTCTCAGCAAGTGATTTAAACTGACGAAAGAATTCAAACACTTCACTTTTGTGTTTTAAGAAATAAACCCATGTCTTCCTTGAATAGTCATCTATAAAAGTCAGAAAATAAAAACTACCACCTATTGAAGGTGTCTGCATTGGACCACAAAGATCTGAGTGAACAATTTCTAATGGGGTTTTTACTCTTGTTGACTTCCCTGCTGGGAATGACTCTCTATGTTGCTTTCCTAGAATGCATCCTTCACAAACTCTCTCAGGTTTTTCAATTAAAGGTATTCCCTTAACCATACTCTTCCTATGAAGAAAATGCAGACCACCAAAATTCAAATGACCAAATCTTAAATGCCAAAGCGAGTTTTCATCTTTTACTTCTGCCTGAAAGATAGTCTGCATTTCGGTTGTTATCTCTTGTGCTTGTGGATAGTTTGTGCTCAAATTCGGCTGAATTCTCAAAGGAAATATTTTGTTGTTTATCATTTTAATCTTAGAAATTAATTGACTACTTGGGTATTTGTCTAAACTTGTGCACAGTCCATTTTTGAAAGTTACTCTATAACCCTTTTGAACTAACTGTCCTACACTCGTCAAATTATGTTTTAGACCTGGCACGAAATAAACATCTGAAATATATTTTTGCTCCCCCTGCTTGGTTAAAATATTAACATTTCCCTTTCCTTTAACTGAGACTTTGTTGTCTAGGGTGACATCAGACTTAATATTTTCATCTAAACTTGTAAATAATTCTAAATTTCCTATCATGTGATTACTACAGCCTGAATCTAAGAACTAAACATCTTTTTCACTTGCTTGTGCTACATTACATGCCATAAACATTGTACTCTTATCTGGTCTTTGTTCTTGACTCTTTTTAGTAAAATTTGCATTTTGTCTGCCCATATCATACTGCTTCTTCCTACACTCATTCATATAATGTCCAATTGTTTTACAGTAATGGCATTGGACCTGAGATTTTTCATACCTTTGGCCTTGAGGATAATTTTGAGATGGGTTTTGGCTGCTGCCTCTTCCACTTGAACTTGACGGGTTGTTTCTTCCACCTCTGTTGAAACTTCTTCCTCTTGCTTTGAAAATTGTTCTACCTCTGCCTCTTCCTTGGTTAATTGAAGCTTGTGTCTTGAATGCATGCTCCAATGAAATATTAGCTGATTTGTTGAGCCTGTGCTCATGAGAAATAAGTGAAGCATAAAGCTCATCAACTGAATATTGGGTAAGGTCCTTTGTCTCCTCTATAGTCACAATAATTTACTCAAATTTTGTGCGTAAACACCTCAAAATATTCTCTACCACTTTGACATGTTCTAGTGTCTCACCATGTGTTCTTATCTGGTTCACCAGTCCAATTATTTAAGTGAAATATGAATCTATAGACTCATTATCCTTCATAAACAGAGTCTCAAACTCTCTTCTCAATATTTGTAACTTTGCAGTTTTAACTTTCTCCATTCCTTGGTAAGCAATTTGCAAAATGTCCCATGCTTGCTTGGACCTGGTTGCAGCTGAAATTCTTGGAAAAATACTCTCATGTACTCCTTGTAGAATGAAAAATAGAGCCTTTGAATCCTTCTTCTTGATGTCTTTCAACAAGTCTTTCTCTGTTTGAGTCAGAGCATTGTATGTTGCAACATCTACTGGCTCTAGAAAACCATTTTCAATAAACTCCCATAAGTCTTGTGAACTGAACAAAGGTCTCATTGTGATAGACCAGAAATCATAATATTTCCCATTTAACTGTGGAATTTGGGGATTACTCAAGCTTGTGCTTGCAACCATGTTTTTTAGACACTCTAAGACAAACTAGATATGGAGAACTGACTCTGATACCATATGAAGGAATAGAGGCAAAGACCCAAAATTTTACATAGAAAATATATTATCTCATTCATGAAATTTTTATCAAAACAACTATATATATTTCTTTTTGCTTCTGCAGAGCAATGCCAATTTTTCTTCACCTTACAAAAATTTACAGTCACATCACAATATATGACAAGTCACGAAAAAACTAATTAAATACAATATTAATGGAAATTAACTTATGCCATCAAAAATACGTCCATTCGAATTAACTACATTGTCCCGACAAATTAAAATGGCTAACTCAAACACCACTAACTATCATTGAACTAGCCAAAAAAACCGCATTATCGCGATGAGGGAAAGATAGGCTAGTGGTATCGCGGTGGTTACCGCACAACCGTGAGAGGGCGTGAAGGAGACCACGGGGCCATGGTAACCGCATTACCGCGAACAACAAACAATCAAGCCACGGTGCGATGGTGCGCCACTATGGGCGGTTAGGAAGGAAACCGTGGGATAGCGGTAGCATCGCTCTAGCGTTTAACCCGCTCAACCACAGACAGTATGAAGATGGGTTGCAGTATCGTAGTGGACATCGTGGTACCACGAGCTAGAATGTCTGATGGTGCGGCCACACAGTAAGAGTTGGAGGAAAGCCCGAGAGTTGGGTGAAATCCCAACATGAATACAGTGTTGTTTACTTTAGGGTTGGACTGCATCAGAACCAGATGAAAGTATTAATGTGTAGTGATCAGAGTAGGTAAGCCTGAAAAGAAATCCACAATAGTTGGTATGAGTTTTCCACAATTCATGAAGTAGATGTATGACAACTTTTAATTTCAACTCTTTATTTCAATCACGTTTGGAATTACAGTCAGTAATCTATCTCAAAAAGGAATGATCCAAAACAAATCTTAAAAAATACTTTATATACATTTAATGTGTCTTTTGATATGTGTAGATCATCTTTACAATCAGATCTTGATAAAAAAACATATGGAAGCTTTGTGTCTTTTTCCTTCACCCAAAAGAATCTCCCTCTCAGAGCACTTGTGAGTCTGGTGAGTCTTAAATTAGCTATTTGTAAGTTGCTTTCCCAATCAGGACTGTGAAAAAAGGGATTTAGTAGTATGAATGTTGATTGCAAAGTGCAGGTTGACCATTCAATTGTGGAAAGTTTTGGAGAGGGAGGGAA
The DNA here is from genome assembly GCA_007115665.2 of Sequoiadendron giganteum. NCBI lineage: Eukaryota > Viridiplantae > Streptophyta > Pinopsida > Cupressales > Cupressaceae > Sequoiadendron > Sequoiadendron giganteum. The sequence goes on along the minus strand of CM021102.1, from coordinate 234,983,599 downwards.
GACCAGTATAACGGCTAGAGCTTATCCTACTCTAGCAATTGGACAGGATGCCCACCTTTACTTATTCAACAATGGTTCTTCTTCTGTGCTGGCCAGTAAATTGACAGCATGGGACATGGGGTCCGCCCAACAGCCTTAGCTGAAGGCAACAAAGGCAACTAGATCAAGCCTGTTTTGGCTAAAAAAGTATTGTAGTTTGTGGTCAATTTTTGTTCTGAGGTTGTCCTTTTGCATTGTCTCAATGGATAAATGGAAAACATCTGTACTCTGTAGGACTTGGCCTACAGAATATTATTACCTTCCATGGCCCACATCCTCGATTGGGCAAATTGTTACTTCCAAGCAGAGTTACTATATGGAAAGAATCCTGCACATTATTGTGTTTGACTGGAACTAACGGTTGATGCTTTTCAACATTTTTAATAATATTGATAATAACAAATTATTGCCTTTTCCCGGTTTTCCCTCCTCCTTTAAAGCTACTTTGGCACGTTGCAAGGCAATTAGTTTGTTTGGATTTTGCTTGGAATAGCAGTGACTTTAATATTGTTTAAAAAAAGTAAAACTACCTTATCTTTGAAGTAGATAAGGGTCTCATAAAATTAAAATTTTAAAATATGGTAACACCAAATTTTATAAAATTTTGGAGACGTTATCAACTGGATTTTGGAGATGTTATCTAGCCAAAAATAAATAAATTATGGAATCATCAAATTCAATGTTTGAAGTTTGTTTATTGTTATAAATTTATAAGAAAAAGTCATGGGATCATTGTTTGCAACATTTGTAAACATAAAATTTGAAGTTTGTTTATTACTATAAATTTATGGAAAAAAAATCATGGGATCATAATTTGTAACATTTCTAAATTTAAAGTTTGAAACTTGTTTATATTTAGAAAAATCTATGTAAATCGTGTTTTTAGAGCGACACACCTTAATTTAATTTTTTTAGTTTGAAACTTATTTTTATATTGTAAGGAAGTAAAAATAAAAATTTCATCACCAATATGAGGATTCAATATTATTTTGAAGATTTAAATTAAGAAATCAAGTAAATAAGAAAGTAAGTTTATACATTTTAATAGGAAGTAAAAAAAATAAAATTGTTTTATAATTAAGTGCTTTTATAAATATTATATTTATATGTAAGACTAAAATTTAAGATTGAAAATATAACTAATGGAAATAGAACTGAAAAAGAGTTTTTCTTAGGATAATATTTCAATTTGTTTTAGCTAAATCTAATGGAAATACAAAATTATTTTTTAGGATAAGATTTGACTTTCTTATATAAAAGCGTTTTCTTCAAATTTATGAGAGCTCCACTCCATAAAAATATTTATGTTGCTGAAATCTTCTTTTTTAATTTTGAAAACAAAAAAGAGTAAATTATTTAATAAATTAAGGTAAAATAAACAATTTTATTCACAGTAAAGTCATAAACTATTAAATTATAAATTACCATTAATATAAATGATGATAATAAAATAATTAATCAATATTTATTCTTTATGTCAAAATTGGTGAGAAATGTTTCATAATATATCATATATTATTGAAGGGTAATAGAAATATTGATTTATTTTCAAGTTTAAATTAATGGAGTTTATAAGTTTTTAGTTAAATGGTAGATGCAATATTTCCTATTAAATTGTAAAGAATTAAAAATAGAAATTCCATAAACAATATGATAATTTCAATATTATTTTGAAGATTTAAATTAAGAAATCAAGTAAATAAGAAAGTAATTTTATAAACGAATTATTTGAGTTTAAATAGGAAGAAAAAAATAGAACTGTTTTATAGTTAAGTGCTTTTATAAATTTTATATTTAAATATGTAAGACTAAAATTTAAGATTGAAATTAGAACTAAAAAAAGAGCTTATTTTTAGGATAAGATTTTAATTAATTTTAGCTCAATCTAATGGAAATACAACTAAAATTAAATAAACAATATGATAATTTCAATATTATTTTGAAGATTTAAATTAAGAAATCAAGTAAATAAGAAAGTAATTTTATAAACGAATTATTTGAGTTTAAATAGGAAGAAAAAAATAAGAATTATTTTATAGTTAAGTGCTTTTATAAATTTTATATTTCAATAAGTAAGACTAAAATTTAAGATTGAAATTAGAACTAAAAAAAAAGCTTATTTTAGGATAAGATTTTAATTAATTTTAGTTCAATCTAATGGAAATACAACTAAAATTAAAAATATTGAAGGACTATATAAATATTGGTTTTATTTCGAAGTTTAAATAGATAGTAATCTTAGTGGATTTTCTTATAGGTCATGACAAATGTTGTGGAAGAAAGTAATCAAAATGATCTACAAAGCGCAAAATCAGAAGAATCTATGTCAAGTCCTTTGATATCAAATGTATCAGTTAGATCAAACAAATTTAACAAAACCCATATTGAAAGTCTGCAAAGATCTCTTTGAGATGACTGCAAAAAAATTGTAAAAAAACTTGAATTAACAAGCATATATGCAGGCTTTTGGGGCGGTGATGGGAGCGGCTTAGAGATTCTTTGGCATACATATCAGTGACTATGTTTCTGGACCCCCAAGAGCTAGGATTTAGAAGGATCTTACCCTTTGTCGCCCCCATTCTCTTGACCTTTGTTGTCTTGCTCGATCCCTTCGGGTGATTCTCTCCAGCATCAGGTTTCCTTCCTATGATAGGGAGGATGAGTTTTTTTGGACTTTAGATAAACAAGGGGATCTTTCTATGCGGTCAGCTTACAGTCTGCTGACCAATGAAACTTCTGTTGTGGAACCCTAGAAGAAGGTTTGGAATTGTCATATGATCCCTAAAATTAATTTTTTTTGGTGGACGACCTATCATAATAGGATTCTAACCCAAGACAATCTGAGGACTCGGGGTTTTTGTTTTCCCAATAGATGTTTCATTTGCAAGAAAGGGGAGGAATATGTCAATCACCTTTTATTACACTGCCCGTTTGCTACTGAAGTTTGGGGGCTGGCTTTTGAGAAACTTGATGTCTCTTGGGTTATGATTAAGGACCTTTTTTTGTTTATTCTAGGTTGGTATGGCCCGTTTTTCAACCCTCTACCTCGCAAAATTTGGAAGCAGGTCCCCCCTATTTTAGGTTAGTGTTTATGGAAGGAGAGAAATAACAGGGTTTTCAAGAATATTGAGAGGAGCCCCAAGGAGGTTTCTGGCATTGGAGTTAGGCTCATTGAGGAGAATATATCCCTCTTTAATGGGAGACTCCCAGAGAGGGGGCCGGTGGATTATGAAATAAAAATGGCTAAAGAATGGCACCAAGACTTAAAGGCTAACTCCTTTGATAATGCGAAACTTTTAGCTAGGAAAAATACTAAATGGGAGCTTCGGATAGAGAATGGTTTAAACTTAATTTTGATGGGGCTGCTAAGGGCAACCTAGGTAGGGAAAGCATTGGTGGAGTTATCAGAGATTTTATCAGAGCTTTGGTGGCAGGATTTGTTGGAGGTATTGGGTTTCAGTCGACTTTAGTGGTGGAGGCTCGTGCGCTGCTAATGGGCATCAAAATTGTTGTTTCTTTGGGGATTGCTTATCTCCACATTGAGGGAGACTCCAAGTCGACTATAGATGCTGTGAATAAAGATAGATTAATGGGTTGGAATAATAAGGACATTTTGTTGGATGTCAGCTTCCTCCTATCCAAATTTAGTGATAAAAGGTGACCCATATCTTTAGAGAAGGCAACCAAGTGGCAGATGCCTTGGCTAATCTTGGCTTGGGCTAGGATTCGACTAAATATTAGAGGAAAAAGGAAAGGATTCCGCCAAATATTCAAGCGTTAATCACGCAGGAACATGGCTACCATGGTTTGCAATGAGTTTTAATCTTTGGATGACAGGAGCTGATTGGGGGACCCACTAGATTTTTTTGGGGATCTGGTGGATGAGCGTTATCTTTGAAATGAAGTATAGGTGGAGGTTTCTTGAGGAAGATCTGTGTGTGTGGAGCATGGAAAGATGGTTCCACGTGTCAATCCTTTGGAAATGGTGGATGGGGTCGGGTTCTAAGGTTATGGTAAGGTGGCAGGGATGGGAATTAAATGATGTGTTCAAGTTTAATTATGGTGGCTTGATGATGGTTAGGTGGAAGGACGTGACTTCATATCTCTGAAGCCGTACTGTGTGATCTATTCCCTTGGGGATTGTTTGATTTCTTGTTTTATCTCCTCTGTGCCTCTAGGGGAGTGAATGTATTCATGATGATTTGACTATTCATGTTGGGAGATGGCCTTCTAGGGGCTTCGGGCCAGTTAGTTTAGCGTGGGATTATTTTGGCTTGTTTTGGATGCTTACTAATTTTAGTTATCCGTCCTTTACGCTTGGGTTTTTGTGCATCCCCTACTTGTCCGTCAATTCGTGCCTTCTTGGCTATAATCATAAATTCTTTAATTTTTGTGTCAAATCACCCTGTGGTGATTTTCCCCTCCATGCGTGTGTCTTGTACACGGGTTTAATTATCCTTTGGTATATTCCTTGCCTTAACTATCACTTTGTGATTATCATTCGCAATTGCTGCAATTGGCATTTTTTGCATTTTGAGTTCTCTATGCAGATTGGAAGTATGGGTGGTGAGCGGGTCAGGACTGAACCTGACAACTGCGAGGAGTTTCAGAACAACCCTTTGGTCTGGCACATTTGCGTGGAGGGTGGCATTGCTCCACTTATGGAGTGCTTGGTTGGCCATGATCCTATCATCTCGGGTCAGTTTGCTAATTCGTGGAAGGACAGACAGGTCTCCATTGGTGGTATATCGTTTGAAATCAATGAAGAAGTTATTGTGTGGAGGGTGGCATTGCTCTACTTATGGAGTGCTTGGTTGGCCATGATCCTATCCTCTCGAGTTGGTTTTCCAATTCGTGGAAGGACAGACGAGTCTCCATTGGTGGTATATCATTCGAAATCAGTGAAGAATTTATTGCATAGGCTATGGGTTTGCTGTGCTCTGGGAAAAGGTATCCAAAACACACCAAAAAACCTGACCGTGAAAGCTTAAAGGCCTTCTTCAGAGGAGAGGAGACTCTGGTGCGGAATCAAGTGGGGTTTCAGAGGGATGCGCTCTCGAAGCCTTGGGAACAAGTGTGTATGGCACTGATGAAGTATGTTACACTAGAAGGTAGATTTAAAACCTGTTTCTTTTACCATTTCCCTCTGTTAAATCACCTTAGACATAAGATGCTGCTCAGTTTCCCATTTTTTCTTTTAATGGACCTTGAAATCTCTATCGACAAGTGCAAAGAGTCGGCCAGCCACAACCCCTGTGATCCCACGCCGCTCCCGCTCCATCAGGGGCTTATCCTGAGACTGTATCACTTTCATCTTGCCCTCTGTCCACCCAAAGCCATCACGACGGTCCGCATTGAGAACATTGAACCCCTTTCAACTGTGCACATTTCCCCGGCTGAGTCTAAGAGCCCTCTTGGAAGCCCAATTCGGGCAATGTGGGGAATCCTAAAGCCAAAATTACCACCAAAAAACTTAAGGGTGGGCTGGGCAAGGCCCATGCCAGTGCGGCGGAAGGACTCTGTGAGCTAAAAGCCACTCAGGCTAACTCGGCCTACAAGGCCACCTCGACAAAAAAGGTAAGGAGAAATGCATGTTGGCCCCGACTGCCAAGGTCTGTAAGGGCAAGAATGTTGTCAAGAAAGATTCCAAAGGGGATATGGTTGTGGGGAACACAGAGTTGACTGGAGGGGAAATGCTAGGAGGAGATTCGGGAGGCTGGCCAAGAACAACAAGAAGAGGCTAATTATTGAAGACTCTGAGGAGGAGCAGTCTGACAGCAAAGGTTACAAGGAAGAAGAATCTAAAGAGGAGGAGGACGAAATTGAGGAGAGGCCCCAGTTTACTCCGATGAACAACAAGCTTCTGGTTGATGGATCTACCTCTCACTCTCCCCATCCCCTAGTGGATGAGCTTGGAGAGGTTCAGGGGGCTATGGATGTTGGGGTGGATTCATGCAATGTGGTTAAAATAATGGATACTCTTGAAAAAATATTTTGGGGGTTAACCCGCTTCACCATGAAGTTGGGTCACTTTATTACAAGAACCCCGTCTAATGCTATAAAGGAGGAGCTGGAGGGTAACAACAACCAAGATAACAAAGAATAGGTGAGTGATGAGGCAGTGGACCTCCTGATTAAAAACTGGGACAATGCCAGATAGATGCTCCCTGTGCCTGTCTGTCGGTTGATGCTTTGTGGTTGTTATGCTGCCTTTGGGTTGTTTCTATGTTTTGTTTTGTTTTGTTTTTGTTTTTGTTTAGACTTGTTTCCTTTTGGCCCTAGTGGCTCATTGTGAAGGGTACCGCGCCCTGTAAATGCTACTTAACTTTTCAAAAACAAGCATATATGCACGAAATATCAATTTTTGGGATATCGTATCAATGAACCAAACTGCTAAAAAACTTTGTGCTACTTCTGAAAAGGTATTTGCATTTTGCAACTTCTTGAAAGAGTTGTATTATGATGAACAATACGAGGAAGGTGATTCCTCTTGTATTGTTGAAGAATTTCAGGTGTACTTGGATAATGTGTAGAGGAATAATATTGTTGTAAGTCATCAAATATGAATTTTGTATCATTTAGACATCATATTTTAAGTCTAATTGAATGATTTCTACTATCATATATCGGCTATTTATTTGATCAAGAAGTAAATAAGTTGTGTTAAATTATGTATTAAATTCCTTTGCATACCTTTGGATATAAGGTTCTCTTTAAAATAACACATGAGTTGTACAACTGTTCCACTATTTTAAATAGTGTATAATCACATAGTTATCTTTTGTTGTGTACTTTTTATTATTTTAATATTTGTTTTCTCTTATAAAAATCATTAAATTGTTTAAATTTGTGCAAACTTTATTCTCTTCCATTTTTGTGGGCATGTTCCAATTCTATTGAATAATATTTTTCCTATATTATGATGGCTCAAGCATGAATCCTACCAACAATCCACATGATCACCCAATTGTTGGAAAAAATAAACCTCCTACAAGAACCATTCCTATTGTAGCACTAAATTCGTACAAAAATAGATGGTCAATAAAGTCTAGAGTCACTACAAAGGGTCAACTTCGTCATTTTAACAATGCAAAAGGAGATGGAAAAGTTTTTAGTTTTGACTTGGTTGATTCAGATGCTAGTGAAATAAGAGTAACATGTTTTAATGTAGTTGAAGAATAGTTTTATGATCGCATAGAACTGGGAAAGTGTTTATCATCTCAAAAGGGAGACTCAAACAGGTGCACAAAAGAATTTCAACCATTTAAAGGATGAATGGGAAATTTTATTAGAAAGTAATTCGATAGTTGAGTTGTGTTTGGAGGAGGATAGCTTTATACCAAAACAACAATTCCATTTTACACCAATAAGTGAAATTGAGAACATGAAAATAAATTCTATGGTTGATATCATTGGTGTTGTTTTGTCAATCAACACACCAAACTCAATATTCAGAAAGAATGCCACACAAACTAAAAAAAGAACCCTTCAACTGAAAGACATGTCAGGTTGTATGGTGGAATTAACAATGTGGGGTGGTTTCTTTAATAAGGAAGGCCAACAACTCCAAGAAATGTGTGATTTATGAACTTTCCCCATTCTTGCTATAAAGGTTGGACGAATTAGTGATTTTGGTGGAAAATCTGTGGGAACAATTACTACAACCCAACTTATTATAAATTTAGATCTTCTAGAGTCACAACGATTGAGATTTTGGTTTGATACAGAAGGAAAGAATCTCAATTCTCATTCTATTACAAAGGAAATATCATCTGCAATAGAAGACAATATGTAATTGCATCATTGTAATTATGCCCACATCTCAACTAAGGTTTGAAAGGTAAAGGTAATATAATAGACCACACAACATCAATGGCTTCTAGATCGCCTAATTCCCGAAGAGAAATGGAATTGATTCATGCATGGGTTAATAACCTTGATGCAAATTCGACAACATTGATGGATTGGCCAAGAATAGGCAGATCTCCTATAAATGAATATGCCAATTCAGGATTACTTGATATGGAATTCCCAACATTGTTCCCTAATGGTAAATGTGATTGGTTAGAACCACAAATGAGGCGAGTGCATCTACATGAATTTTTCAAGCACCTATTGCGGTACAGGAATCATCACTTTGGAAGTCATCCAAGGTTTAGATATTTCATGATGAACATGATAATGAGACATCGTGCACAAAATTCTTATGTTGTATTTGTAAAAATAAATTTTTGAGACATGTCAATCACCATCAATGAGTTGCATGAGCATATGGAAAACATGCCACACTCCCATATAGTTGATAGGTTGATGCAGGTTGGAACAACATTAAGGGGTACAAGGTCGTATTGGAAAAAATGTCATGCAGAATTGACTGACATGCTTCATTAAATAGGTTCTCCTACAATATTCTTCACCTTAAGTGTTGCAGATATGTATTGGCCTAATTTGCATGCATTAATGCCAGGAACATAACCAACTACTCCAAGGGAGGCTCAAAATTGGTGGAAACAAAATGTCATTGATTATTGTCATATAGTCACACATTACATGCACTTGAGACATTCAATATTCAGAAAAGAAATACTGGAAAAAGGAATGAATGTTAAATATTACTGGTGCAGATATGAGTGGCAACATAGGGGCTCACCGCATGTACATGGATTCATATGCATCTACATGGACCACCGAATACGGACATTATTGATTGGTCAAATGAAGAGCAATGTAAAAGTGTTGAAAGATATTTTCATTGTATTGTGCATGCATGAAATCCTAGAGAAGATCCACATCAAAGAAACATACAGGTATGTTTAAAAAAATTGGATGTATACATTCAATATATTAAATAAACTATTTGTAGTCTATGCTATACCTTAAATATTTACATTTCTGACTCTAGGCGTTCCCAAAAATTTCTCAGCATCCATGTCTTAGAAATACAAGAGAACTTGTAGAAATATCTATGTTGACCATGACTATGAAGAGGTCCTAAACTGTGTAGAGCGACACACAATGTGTAGGGAAGGTGCATGCCTATGAAAAAAGAGAGGAACAATGGTTTGCAGGTAACTATTTAAATAAGTTAAAATATTTATATCAATGTGAAATATAATATAATTCTCAAGTACTAAAATTGATGACATATTTCTATTGATTTTAGGTATAATGCTCCTTGGCCATTAAATTTGGAGGGATCCAAATTATATGAAGACATAGAAAAGGGTGAATTTTTTTTTGAGCCAACTAGAAATGATGATAGGGTAAACTCACACAATCGCTACATATTGCAAATGTGGAGAGAAAATATAGATTGACAACCTATTCTTTCCAAACATGTTGTGATCAAATATATTGTAAAGTATGGAGCACAAGCAAGGAAAATCTTTGAAACATACCACCAGATGTTGAGGCATCTTGCAAACATAGAAAATATTGATGATTTAGCTGCAAGAGCATATAGAAGGATTTTGACAGAGACTGTTATAGTAAGAGACATTGGAGCTCAAGAAACATGCCACATGCTACTAGAACTTCCATTGGTAGAGAGCAGCAGAATATTTGTCAATCTAAATGTATCACGTGCGGTGTTCAAACTTGTAAGTGTAAATGATGAAGAAAACATGAAGAACAATCAAAAATTTTCATTGATGGATATAAAACAAGGCCTTTTTCTATGGAAGTTGTCACACTCATTGATGCATCCAAATCATGGATATATAATCCTAAAAGAAGAAGACATAAAAAATGGGAGCCAAGACAAATAGCTGCTATTGTCAGAGTATTTCCTAGGTTTTTATCGATTCCTCTACGTGAGTCAGAAAAATGGATTGACTTTTGATTTTCAGAGTTATTATTGTACAAACCATTTCGTGATGTGGAAAGAGATATTAGTCATGATAATGACTCTATAATAGAAAATTGGGAGTCATTTCACTATAACCCTTGACACATGGAGTGAAGAGAAACTATAGAAAATATTGAAAACATCAGTGATTCTGAAATTGAAGACAATGAAGCTATTCAACAAAATATTACTAGACATGAATGGGAAATAATATCCAGACTACATAATGGTCAGAATATCAAAGTTTTTGAAATTTAGATATGTTGGGTAGAAGAGATGTTGATAGACAAATAGACTGGTGTAATGAATACCAAGGTGAAGTGTACACAAATCAAGCAGCGAATTTCATAAGCAACATGAGAGAACATGGGTGTCTCATACATGATGAAATACCACAGTGTATAGACTATGCAAACCTTAGTGATAAACAAATAAAGGCATTCAACATAATTATGGCACACTACCATAATAATCATAATCCATCACCCTTGCTGATGATAATTCAAGGAACAACAAGAACATGAAAGTCATATCTAATTGGTGTTATTAGTCAAGCTCTTCAAAATGCATCTATTTTGGGTCGTTCTCCCCTTCTATTACTTACACCAATTGGAGTTGCAACATTCAACATAGGAGCATCCACAATGCATTCAAAATTGAGAATCCTAATAAGAGATTTTTCTCAACTAGAAGGAGCAAGACTAACAAACTTTCAAGAAGAGATAGCACACATCAAGTACATTTTGATTGATGAAATGAGCTTCATTGGTCAAAACATGCTAGAGAACATAGATTCTCGACTCCAACAAGCATTCCCACAAAATAAAAACATTAACTTTTTAGGTATACACATGATTATGATTAAAAAAAATGACTTTTATATTCTAATACAAATAATTCACGTTATGAAATTTCTATAGATATGAAGGTATATAGTATTGATAAAAAAATTCATTGTTTATCTTTCAGGTATATCTATGATTTTGGTTGGATATTTGAGTTAGTTGCCTCCTATTAATGATATACCAACATATGACAACAATAGAAGAGCTAAGTTTCTATGGGAAGAATTCAAAACTGTGATTACTTTTGATAAAGTATTTATACAAGATGGAGAAAACATCCACTAACAGAGATTTCATCAACTTTTGATAAATCTTAGAGATGCAAACCCTACAATTGATGATTGGAGATTGCTTATGAAAAGAACCGCTATTACCATTGATGTAAAAAGAAATGAGGAGTTTGACAATTGTGTTCATTTGTTCTCAATATATGATAATGTTCATAACCATAACAAAAAAAATGCTATACTCATTGAAGCATCCTATTGCACGTAGTGTTGCAACAAAATTAGGAAGTATTAATGCAGCAGAAGGATGCTCAAATGATGAGCTTGATTTGAAATTATTGACTAGTAAGGATTCCAGGGTAATGTTGACTTCAAATATTTGGATACAAGCAGGTCTTGTAAATGGAGGTCTCGGATATATTTGAAAGATTATATACAAACTTGGAAGTGGTCCACCAAAACCACCGACATATATATAATGGTTGAGTTTGATAACTATTCAAGAATACCGTTTGATGACCGTAATCCAAATACAATTCCAATTACAACAATACAGAGGGGGAGGACAATCCAAATGCCATTAAGATTGGCTTGGGCATTGACAATTCACAAATCACAGGGTTTGACTCTTTCAAAAGCCACTATTGATATTGGACCAAGAGAAAGAATAGGATTGACATTTGTCACCATATCTTGTGTAAAGTCTCTAGACGGCCTAAGAATTATGCCACCATTCACATATGATCGTTATGAGAAAATAAAAAATGGTAGACAACTTGCCAAGAGAAAGGTTGAAGAAAATAGACTAAAAATTTTAGAAGATAATCTATGTAATATATTTTCTTCAATTTTGTTTCAATGAGTATACTAAAAATTCTAAATGTAATATATTTATACGATTTTTAGTTTTATGCTACTTTCAATTCTTCTATGTTTAATGCATTGAAAATTACACAAATACATGTTCCTAATGCAACACAATTATGATACTTTTCAAATGTTTCTAATGAGTTATAGTAAATCTAAAATTCATTTGGTACCCATGTAGATTCTTCATATTTCAACACATAATTTAAAAAATTGCTATGTTTCATATGCTTCTCACATATTCAATAAATTTTTAGTACTTGAATTTACTTGAATATTATTTGACAAATGTTTGTAAAATATTTATACATTTTATCTATGACTAAATTCAATTTTGAAAATATTTTTTGAATATTGTTTGAATATTTTTTGTTATCCTTCCCTATTGTATTTATATGGTGCAAATTTACTTTAAAATAGGCACCTCGAGAAGGATATCTCTCGGCGTATTTTACATAGATTTTTCTAAATATAAGTATGCTAGTTTTTTAACATTGGGAGCCATATTTATTATATTGTTTTAAAATGTTTATCTATATTGGTGTGGTGTAAATAAGCAATTGAAAGTTTATTATATTGTAAAATATATATTTTTTGAAGTGAACATTTATCAATCATAAGGGTTGGTAGTGTATTCAAGAAGAAGTCTTATCACATCTACTAAATAGAATTTATTTTAATTTTATATTTTATAATATTTAATTATATTAAGTGAAGAATTTTTTTCAAATCATATGTACACATCATTTGATTTGTGTAATATACACATTATTGTATAATATTATGATTGAGTTAGAAGAATTGTCTTATTATATTGAAGATAAGAAGTATATTATGAGATAGTCATCATCTTTCTTATATACTATTAAAAGAGGGGACTCTTATAATTATTTATTTATTATGATTTCTTTTCATGACCCATCTAATTTATTTATGTATAAATTACTTTTAATATTTAAACTATTATTATCATGTAACAAACATAATGAACAACCAATAAATAATGATATATAAAGAAAAAGTTTTGAAGACCAAAAAAAAGATATTGAGCTTGGTCTTTTCTTTTTTTTTTAAATGTTGATTTTTTTTTAAATGTCACAATATGATTGAGTTGCTAGAAAATTCTAATAATATCAAGAAAATAAAATTATTTTTACAAAGGGATATTTTTCAAACTTTTAGAACAATGTGACAGCAAATAAAGAAAATCTTACCAAATTTAAAAATGATTATTTTTCAAGCAATGTTTATCCATATTTTATGGTATGATTGTATCAAATGAATGAAAATATACAATATCAAACAAAATAAATTTATTCTTTAAAAATACATATTCAACCATATTTGGTAGCATTGTACTCAAGAAGAAAAGTCTTGATGTGTCTATTAACTAAGCATTTTTCATTACATTTTATTGTGTGTAGTTGTATTAAGATAAAAAAAAAATTCCACATCGTCAATCTTACAATACCATTGAGTTGCGAGAAAAATATAATAAATTGGAGCTTGAAAATATTTATTTTTTCAAAATAAAAATTTTCAAACTTTTTGGTATGATGTTGCATCAAGTGAAGAAAATATTTTTAAGTCTAAAATTAATGTTTATCCCTTAATATGGTGTGTTGTATATAAAATGAATGAAAGTATACTTCATTAGAAAAATCAAATTTACTCTTGAAATTGATATCTATCAACCATACTAGGTGGCATTGTGCTCAAGGATAAAAGCTACTTAGGAATATTAGATTTCTACAATCCATAAGGTTGATTGTTGATGTAAAAGACTATAACGTTAACTAATCAGAAATAGTAGCAATCAAGAAAAGTCATGACATGTCCATTAAATATATTTTATTTTCATTACATTTTTTATTATGTGCAATTGTAATAAGTGAAGAAAAACCCGCCACATCCTCTATCTTACAATACTATTGAGTTGTAAGAAAACTCTATTGATTGAATTATCAATTTATTTTTTGAAAGAGATATTTTTGAAAAGTTTGGTATGCTGTCACATTCAATGAAGAAAATATTGCAACTTGTCTAGATAATGACATTATTGTTGAAGAATTTTTTATCCATATTATATGACACGATGTATACCAAATAAATGAAATTTTACGCCATAAAAGAATATAAATTTAATCTTCAAAAAAACATCTTTCAACCATATTGTGTGGCATTGTAATTAGTAAGATTTTTTTTTGAAATGGTCATTAAATAAAATTTATTTTTTTACATTTTTTATGGTGTATAGTTATATCATGCGAAGAAAAATTGGCCATCCCATGCATACTACAATACTAAATTGAGTTGAAAGAAACATCCAAATCTAAAAAATGATATTATTCAAGTGATGCTTATCTATAATATATGGTATGGTGTGCACCAAATGAATGAAACTTTACTATATTAGACATAATAAATTTATTTTTGAGAGACATATATCAACCTACTGGGTGGTGTTGTACTCAAGAATAATTTTTTTTGACATATTCATAAAATAATATTTATTTTCATTATGATTTTTATCGTGTGTAGTTGCATTAACTAAAGAGCTTTTTTGCAAAACATTATTGTGTTCTCACAATTTGAGTCACCACTATGTTTGTGAGTCATCAATGATAGTCAAATTTATGGTTCACATTGAACCTTGTAAAACTAGCCATTGTTGTTCACAAGGAAACATTACATATGATAATGGGTAATTAGGGATAAAAAAATCTACATAGGGAAGGAGTGTTTTATAGAGGATATTGATTTTTGGTCATGGAGTAATGATATTGGTATGAATATTTAGAATTATTTGTAGTCTATTGATTTATATGTGTATGAAATTTTCTATGTGCATGGAAATGGGGTTGAAAGAGGGTCAAAATGGCTATTTTTTTTTTTAAATTATCAAAAAAATAATCTTAAATGATTAACTCAAGATACCCATAGTTAAAATTTTAATGTGACAAGTGCTATGAAGTTGACATTGAAATAAATATGCGTTAATAACAAATTAGAATTAATATAGAAAATATAGTGAGAATAGTTATTTTTAACATTGGTAGCCATATTTATTATATTGTTTTAAAATATTCATCTAAATTGGTGTGGTGTAAATAAACAATTTAAAGTTTATTATATTGTAAAATATATACTTTTTGAAGTGAACATTTATCAATCATAAGGATTGGTAGTGTATTCAAGAAGACAAGACTTATCACATCTACCAAATAGTTATTGTAATATTATGAGTTAGATGAATTGTCTTATTATATTGAAGATAAGAAGTATATTATGGAATAGTCATCATCTTTCTTATATATTATTAAAATGCTCTAAATAATTATAATATTACACAATAATGTGTATACTACACAACTCAAATTTATTCACCATGATTTATTTTCATGCCCATAAAATTTATTTATGTATAAATTACTTTGAATATTTTGAAATTATATTTTTAATATTTAAAATATCATTATTGTGTAAAAAACCCTAATGAACAACCAATAAATAATGATATATATAAAAAAAAAATTGAAGACATAAAAAGAGATATTGAGCTTGGTCTCTTATTTTTTTCTTTTAAAAAATGTCACTTATATTTACTTTTTAACTTAAATTGATTTTTTTTTTTTGTAAATGTGACAATATTATTGAGTTGCAAAAATAGTCTAATAATATCAAGAAAATCAAATTATCTTTTCAAAGAGATATGTTTCAAACTTTTAGAACAATGTGACATCAAGTAAATAAAATATTACCAAGTTAAAAAATGATGTTATTTTCAAGCAATGCTTATCCTTATTTTTTGGTATGATGTGTACCAAATGAATTAAAATCTACAACATCAAACAAATTAATTTTTTTCTTTAAAAAGACATCTATCAACCATATTGGGTAATATTGTACTCAAGAAGAAAAGTCTTGATTTGTCTATTAAATAAGTTTTTTCATTACATTTTATTTTGTGTAGTTGTATTAAGAGAAAAAGAATTGCCACATTATCAATCTTACGATACTATTGAGTTGCAATAAAAATCTAATAAATTGGAGCTTGAAAATTTTATTTTTTCAAAATAAAAAATTTCAAACCTT
This sequence comes from Sequoiadendron giganteum, assembly GCA_007115665.2. NCBI lineage: Eukaryota > Viridiplantae > Streptophyta > Pinopsida > Cupressales > Cupressaceae > Sequoiadendron > Sequoiadendron giganteum. Next base: position 234,967,679 of record CM021102.1, on the reverse strand, counting down.
TTTGGTATGATGTTGAAGCAAGTGAAGAAAATATTTCCAAGTCTAAAATTGATGCTTATCCCTTAATATGGTGTGTTGTGTATAAAATGAATGAAAGTCTACTTCATTAGACAAATCAAATTTACTCTTGAAATTGATATCTATCAACCATACTAGGTGGCATTGTGCTCAAGGAGAAAAGCTATTCAAGGATATTCGATTTCTACAATCCATAATGTTGATTGTTGATGTAAAAGACTATAACAATAACTAATCAGAAATAGTAGCAATGAAGAAAAGTCATGATGTGTCCATTAAATGCATTTTATTTTCATTACATTTTTTACTATGTGCAACTATATTAAGTGAAGAAAAATTGCCACATCCTCTATCTTACAATACTATTAAGTTGTAAGAAAACTCTATTAATTGAAATATAAATTTATGTTTTCAAAGATATATTTTTGAAAAAATTTATATGATATCACAATCAATGAAGAAAATCTTGCAGTCTAGATAATGACATTATTGTTCAAGAAACTCTTATCCATATTTTATGACATGGTGTATACCAAATAAATGAAATTTTACTCCATCAAAGAATATAAATCTGTAAATCTTCAACAGGACATCTTTCAACCATATTGTGTGGCATTGTAATTAGTAAGATTATTTTTGACATGTTCATTAAATAAAATTTGTTATGGTTGAACCGACCAAAAAAAATTGACATGTTCATTAAATAGAATTTATTATGGTTGAACCGACCAAAAAAAAATTATTATGATTACATTTTTTATGGTATATAGTTGTATCATGCGAAGAAAAATTGGCCATGCAATGCATACTAAAATACTAAATTGAGTTGAAAGAAACATCCAAATCTAAAAAATGATATTATTCAAGTGATGCTTATCCATAATCTATGGTATAGTGTGCACCAAATGAATGAAACTTTACTACATTAGACACAATAAATTTATTTTTGAGAGAGACATCTATCAACCATATTGGGTGGTGTTGTAATCAAGGAAAAAAGTTTTTGACATATTCATAAAATAATTTTTATTTTCATTTTCATTTTTATCATGTGTAGTTGCATTAACTTAGGAGTTTTTTTTTTTTTTTATATCTCAAAATTTGATTCACCACTATGTTTGTGAGTCATCAATGGTAGTCAAACTTATGGTTCACATTGACCAAGTAAAAATAATCATTGTTGTTCACAAGGAAACATTAGCTATAATAATGGGGAATTTGGGAGAAAGAAACTACATAGGGAAGGAGTTTTTTTATAGAGGATATGGATGTTTGTTCATGGATTAATGATATTGGTATGAATATTTAGAATTATTTGTAGTCTATTGATTTATATGTTTATGGAATTTTTTATGTGCATGAAAATGGGGTGCTGAAAGAGGGTCAAAATGGCTGCCTTTTTTTCTAAAATTAACAAAAAAAAATCTTAAATGTGTAACTCAAGATACCCATAGTTAAAATTTTAATGTGATAGGAACAAGATTAGTATTTCTCATAATATGGTTTATACACTACTACTTTTTTAAATGCTAGAGATTAAGAGGGTTAAATAGGATAAACACAAAACGTGTCCTATTTTTGTCATAAAAATATAACATAGCATTAGATGTTCTCCCCATAAAATGTTGCATTCAATCTCAAAAATAGTTTCTAAATGTGCTAACTTAATAGTCAATTGTTAAATTTTATTTTTGAACTTGTTGCATAAATTATGTTTATTCTTCTTCAATGGATTCAAGAGCATATGTTTTTTTCTTATCTCTCTCATGGTGTCCTCTATCAAGTCTTCCTTAACTTATCAACACATAGGCATCATGTGATAGGTGTACTCAAGAGAGAAATATAACTAGATATTTCATTGAATCTTTGATTTGAATATTTTTAATTGGTTGTTATTTGAACATAATTTTGAATTTTTTTTATATTGATTAGTTCTTTTTTTCTTGTTTATTGAATTTTGAGTGTGTAATCTATTCTTGAAAACCTATTTAGATCAAGTGTAAAAGTTCTCAAGTTGAATATTTTCTCTTTAATATTTTGTAATGAATGCTCACAATAATTGTAAGTGTGAAACTAAAATAGAAATGAAAATTCTAAGACTACTCTAAAATTATTTTGTATGTTTTGAATCAGAAGATAAATATAATTTAAATACTACTAATTTTTGAAATGAATGTATTTATTTCTATGTTTTTTTTTTTTTTTGCAAGTTGCATGCATTTGAAAGGAGACTATTTTACACTACATTAATAAATATAACACAAATAACAACACTTCATTTGTTTCCCCTTTTTTTAATACAATTTTCATGAACAAACATGGACAAATTAAATATAGTTGATGAATAAGCAATCTCATACATATTTTCTTATTTCTATGAAATAATTATTTTACATCTTGAAATTGAAGTTTTTAATTTTCAATATAGATGTTGAAAAAAGAGTTTATTGTCTTTGTTTGATTGCCATTGATTAAATTTGTTGTAAAAAGGGTTAGTTAATGTGTTGTATTTTTTTTGTTATTCCAATGATTTGAAACAAGTTTATACTATTGTTATGAAACTGATAATTGTAAAGAAATACACTAATATAATCTAATATAGAAAGACTAATCTAAATCTAAATCTTTTAAGAAAATATTAAAATTCTAAAGTGATAAAATAAGTATTCTTTAGTATTAAATATTACAATTTAAATAAATTATTCAATAACAAAAAAAAATGAAATGCCCTGCACTTGATCTTTGAGATTATCCAAGATATGAAATAGAATGTGATTGTTGGCAAGATCATCCTCAAGGATCCAAATTGTAACCTTATCATCTCCCAATTGTGGGTACTCCTCTTGATGGAATGGAGGTAGAGAAGCAAAAAATAAAGAATAAGTGAGACCAAATTAAAGGCAAGACATTCTTATTGCAAAAAAATATTAATCTATAAAAATGTTAAGTGGTGGATTTTTCATCCTACAGGTTGTAGGAGGGTGATAGTTTAGAACCGTATTTGATAAATGAGATTATCAACACAAATAAAGTTTCTCAACTCAAAGGACCTAAAAATAACATGTAAATTTTAAATTTTAAAATGATATGAAATAATGAAATATAACTCTTAGTCTAGTTTTATCAACCAAAAAAACTCTTGGTCTAGTTTAAGTTTATAATTTTTTAATTAAAATTAAACTATTTGATATATATTTCTATAAATTTAAGACAATAATTAAATTGTTGAAATACTTTCAAAAGTGAGGTCAATGAGACACATCAAAAATATTGTAAAATTATTTTTATTTTAAAATATTTTTACTACATAAGTAATTTGAAAATCTAGTGCATGGAGATTTTTTTTTACGATGTTTATTTTTTAATAATATTTTACATTCAAATTTACTCATAATTTCATATTTTTAATGTGACATAGCCTTTTGTATATATATTTTTATCATTAAAGTACATATATACACCATTTTGGAGAGGATTCTCTTCTCTAACACACCAGATTAATTTTTAAAAATGATATATTTTAATATTTTATAAATTCCAAGCACCCTAATGTTTGAACCTATTGACCTAATTATAATAAATAAATAAAAATTCATAAAAAAACTAATTAAAATATTTTTAAAAACATATTTTGAAAATTTGAACTCTATGCTCTATGAAAGAGTACTTTCAAGATTTCATGAAAGCATTTCAGAGGGAGAAACCTAAGTTGAAATTATATTGAAGTGAAGAAAATATCATATTTTAATTATATTAAATGAAGAAAATTTCATCATCTCATAGGTACACTTCATTTGATTTATGTAATATATGTAAGGAAGATAGGGTACAACTTCCTACACTAATCTTGAGAGGAGGATAATACAAAAACATATATTTTCAATACTTACAAAAACTTAACAAAAATAAACATAAATATCATGTATACCATAACACAATGATTTACATGGGGAAAACCCTTTTGGGAAACAAAACCCACACTCCAAAAGCTACCCAATATCTTAAATTCAAGAATAAAAGATTCAAAATATACTTATAGAGAAAGCTTCTCATAGGAGTAACACCAACTAGAGGTCCAGAGGAAACACAACCACTATTAGACTCTCATAATACATTATAATACATTGTCGTAATACAACTCCCTCATAAACTAGGGTTTCCTTCTAGGGAAAGTCATGCTAATAAAATATCGACCATCATATCTCAGACCTAATGATGAATGGTCCAAATTTACAATAATTAAATATAAATAAAATTTTCCTTTCAGGGATGTTGCCCCCGAGACCTCACCGAGGCACACAAACCCTTGATCCCCTGTCTGGGGTATGATCCCTCGGGCCCCTTGTGGGGGTGGGGGGGAACCTCGTGCCCCCTGTTGTGAATGTATCAATAGTACCTTATCTAATTGTAAGGTTGAAACACATTTTCCCAAAAAATCTCCCACTTATCAAACACCTTGTAAAAGCAACAAGAGGGTGTATAAACATCATTTCTTAATTGTTATAGGTCACCAAAAGGCCCATACTCTCTGAACACCATCTAAACTTCTCTATGTGCACAAGATTAGTTAAAGAATAAAAAACATTCATAAAAGTATCTACGTTAAATAGCTTCACCCTACCATCTTCGACCATAACACTAAAAAAATGATATTATACATCAATATGCTTGGTCCTGGCATGAAGTGTTGGGTTCTTAGCTAGACACATCACACTCTGACTATCACAATAAATTATCATTGCACATTTTATTCCAATATCTAAACATAGTCTCTTAAGACAAATGGCTTCTTTACAAGCATGAGTAGCTGCCATATACTTAGCTCCAATAGTAGACAAAGCAACCACATCCTATCACTTACTTATCCAACTAATTGTACCACCAAATAAAGTAAACACATAAGCACTAGGGTATTATCTTCTATCAACATCACTTGCCCAGACTGAATACACATAACCATGAATATCAAAGGAAATCTCATCTTCAATCATATTACTATGATAACACAAGGAATAACCTGAGGTACCACACACATATTTGAAGAATATTTTAACTATATCCCAATGAACTCTACTAGGATTAGACATATGTCTGGAAAGAACTCACACTACTTGGGCAATGTATGGTCTTGTACAAACCATAGCATACATCAAACTTACAAACACACTCGTGTAAGGAACTATTCTTATGTCTTCCATCTCTGATGGGGATGTTGGATAATCTAAAATAGATAACTTTGTTCTAGTTGAAACAACAATACATAATGGTCTACATTACTATATATCAAACCTCTATAAAATTGAATTGATATATTTACTTTAGCCAAGCCATAGCTTCTTGTTCACTCTATCTCTTTCAATTTCCATCCCAATAATATGCCTAGCTGCACCAAGGTCTTTCATTTGAAATTTAGTAGCAAATTGAGATTTTAGTTTGGAAATCATACCTTTCCCTTTAGCAATAAATAACATATCATCTACATATAATGCAATAAATAAGAAAAAATCACCATTAGTTTTATAATAACATAATGATCTTATTTAGAACGCTCAAATCCCAAACTCAATACATATGTATCAAATTTTTGGTAACACAGCCTAGGACTCTATTTTAGGCCATACAAATATTTCTTCAATTTGCAAACCAAATTACTTTTACCTTTCACCACACAGTGCTCTAGCCATGTTATATAAATATCCTCCTCCAAGTAACCATGAAGGAAAGAAATTTTCACATCCATTTTAACAACCTCTAAATCATAAGCAACATCAATAGAAAGAAAAAATCTAATGGATGCAATCTTTACAAAAGGAGAAAATATCTCACCATAATCAACACCCTCAACTTGATAGCAACCTTTTGCGACCACCCTCACTTTGTACTTCTCAATAGATCCATATGAACCAATCTTTTCCTTGAACATCCATTTACAACCAATAGGTTTTCATCCTTCAAGAAATGGTACAAGATCCCATTTATCACTATTTTGCAAATTTGTCATTTCTTCATCCATAGCAACCTTCCAAGATTCTACATCATTCATACCTAATTCCTCTTCTACTGATCTGGGTTCGTCCATCTTAGTATTCAAAGAAAAAATACATCTCCAATCATCAGGTGAATACCTTTCAGGTGGTTTTCTATGCCTTGCAGACCTACAAACAAGTTGATTTGTAGGTTCTTCCTCCTCTTCTAAAGATTTCAAGCTAGATGAGCTCTCCTCAACTTCTTGTCTATCCATAGGCCTCGATTCAACTTTCACAAGTGTAGAAGGAAATTGAATCACATCTTCCTATTTACTTTTTTCTAGTTCCAATGTAACAAAAAGGCTTAATTTCTTTAAAAATAACACTTCTACTATGTATTACCTTATGTACAATAGGATCCTAAAGATTGTATCCTTTCACACCATGAATATATCTTATGAAGATACATTTGATAGCCTTGTTCTCCAACTTTATTCACTTCTCCTTTGGCACATGTACATGTATGCCTCACATCCAAAAAATATTTAAGATTTCTTAATGAAGGCTTGTGACCTTACCAAGCCTCTATAGGCATCTTATCAATAAGAGCTGATGTAGGAGACCTGTTAATCAGGTAACGAGCAGTGGTAACGAATTCATTCCAAAACCTTTTTTTTAGACCAACACCACTCAACAAACTCCTAGCCTTCTCCATTAGTGTCTTGTTCATTCTTTCTGCAACTCCATTCTGCTATGGAGAACACAAATTTATCTCCTATCAATGAATACTAAAATATTTATAGAATCTATCAAAGGCATTAGAGAAAAAATCACTACCATAATCAATCCTCAAACATTTTGTTTTCTTTCCAGTTTAAAACTCAACCATTGCTTTAAATTATTTAAATTGACTAAAAAAATCATATTTACTCTTTAAAAAATATACCCATGTCCTACTATAATCATCAATAAATAAAACATAATATGTGGATTTTCCAATTGAAGGAACATCTATAGGACCAAACACATCAGAATGAATAAGATTCAATACACCACAAGATTTATGAGAAATCGAGGGAAATTGAATTCATTTTTGTTTTCCATAAATGCAATGCACTCACAGAAATCAAATTCAATATTACAATCAGACAAACCTTCAATATGGTTTTAATTTTTCAAGGTCCTTAAACCCTTTTATCCAATGTGGCCAAGTCTCTAGTGCCATAACATAGTTTTATCTATAGGTAACTTTGATTAAGAAGAAAGAGCACCCTTTGGTACCCAAAATTCATGACCATATGCTAAAGGTGAAACCCTCACCTATTCCACAAACTTTCTTTTCATAGAAGTACTATTGCACTTAACAGTGCATGTTTCAAGCTTATACAATGTGCCATATCTGACACCTCTAATAATAATCATTGCACCTCTAACCATCTTGCATCATGCCTTAGAAAATAATACCTACACACCTGCATCTATTAGTTTGCTCACAGATAACAAATTTCATGCTAAACTAGGGATATGCAACACACCATTAATCCTTTTTCTTCTATCATGAGGAAACATGATTCTAACTTTACCACAACCAAAATGATTAAATAATAATGATCACCCAAGTACACTTGACCTCCTTAAAATTCTTTATATTCAAGAAACCAATATATATTAAAGGTTGTATGGAAAGATGAACCTGCGTCAATTAACCATGCATCATTACCTACACGAGTTGCAAAAGTTGCAATGAATACATTACCATCTTCCTTATCAGACTCAAAACCAGAATCAAGTTTCTTCTTTCTCTTTTTATTTTCTTCTTTGTAGTCCTTATGAAGATGTCCAGGCTCACCATAGTTCTAAAAGGTAACTTTGGACTTTCTCGGAGTTTTAGATCTCCCCTTGGGCTTGGATTTATCATGCTTATCATTATTCCTATCTTTTTCCTTAGGTATTCCACAAAAATTTAGGGCCTCCTTGGAACTGATGGACACTTTCCTCCTCATCTCTTCAAAAAGAAAAGAACCCACCACATCTTCACTCTTCAATAAAACATACGTACTCCGAATAGCCATAACAAGAGAATCCCACGAATCTAGAAAAGAACAAAGCAAGATTTGATATTTCTCCTCCTCACTCATTCTAACACCAACTAATGCCAAATGAGAAACCAACATATTGAATGCTTCTATGTGGTATATAATTCGTCCACCCTCTTTCATTCTCAAGGAATACAATTTCTTTGTCAAGAAAATCTTGTTCACTAAAGATTTGGCTTGATACATCTCACAAAGATTCTTCCATAGTTTCTATGCAAAGGTCTCTTCATAGACATTGATTAAAATAGAGTGTAAAGCATGAAAATATTAAATTATAAACTTCGACAAATACTTTAAATAAGATCCATTATATTCAAAATAAAGTTGTCATCTCAATCATTTAGACATCAAAGAACTAGTCGATTTCACACAACGATATAAAAGTCGATAAGATAATTTCATAACAATTCGGTCTAAATCATACAAGCGTTGATTTACACAATTCCAGTTATAAATACAATGAATGATAATATATCCAGTTTACAATTCGAGACTTAGGCATTCAGTCGCCATAAGCTCGTCATTACATATATCATTAATAATAAAGCATAAAAGAAGATACACTCTGTCGATCTTCCATCCAAAAAAAAATCTTCCATAAGCAGACGAGAACAAGAATCAAGCGCTTTTTCCACCCAACCTTGAAGCTTACGTTTCCTCGAAATTTCTTATTCAATCAAGAAATACCCGACCCTGCACGAATTGCTTAGCAAAAAGCAGTCTACGAGCAAGATAGAATCTGGTGCATGCCTAGTATTACTAGTATAACCACAAGCATTTTCATTTTTCTAATTCATTTAAGAAATAATCAAGCTTGATACTAGGATATGGTAGAGAGTTCAATAATCCATCTATTTCAATGGTACAAAAATTACTTGGCCAAGTAAAATGTCATGCGTGACAATAAAAGCAGTTTTGGAAAAGCAAAACTACACTCTCTAGTTACCCATATTCGGCACTCGTCCCGAAAGGTAACTTTCCCAAAAACATAACATGTGAATTCATTATCAAGCATGCATGTTTCCATTCAAATAAAATAATCAATCTTTCACAAACACATGAAATTCACTTTCATTTTCAAGCAACGTGGTTTTCAATGCAATTTAACTCACATTTTTAAATCATAACTACGTTATGTTCCTGTTCAATATTTATTTGAATTAATGTAATTTTAAAAGAAGGTGTATCTCAAGTATGTAATTAAAACATAATAAAACAAGAATAAATGAGCACACCTTCTTTCAGTTGAATCACTCATAAAATTCAAGTTTACTTCAATTAAAACCTTCTTTAAAGTTTGTTTCATTTTGGATTAAATATTAATTTAATTCCAATTTAAATACTTTTTTGGTTTTCATATTTGCATTAAAATATAATCTTTATCTAATTCATAATCATTTCTCGTTTACACTTCAATTTCATAACTGTTTGATATTATCTCAAATTTTGTCAAATTTTCACTATAGTTTTCAGCAAATTTAAATACTTAAAAATATTAAATCTTAATATTTAGAAACTGATTTTAATCCATAATCTTCCATTTGTATAATTCTGCAATTTCTTTTCCTAAATCTCGGTTTCGTTTCATTTAAAAAATTCATCTTTTTATGAAGGGTTTTGAATTTTGGAGCGTTTCCAGATCTAGTTTAAATATACGTTTTTCTGTGTGAATCCTTTCCTAAATCTGAATCTTCCTAAATAATAAATCAACTATCTTGATTATTTTCTATTCAATTTATTCTACAAAGTTCTGTTTCAAATTGTTCAACGATTTTCTAGTAAAACTCCAGTTTGATGTTGATTTTTTCCTAAATTTGATAAAAATAGAAATTATCTTTCCTGATTTTTAATAGATCTAATTACCAGAATAGAAGAAAATGAGTTCAATTTATCTTATTGTAATCATGAATTTGGAAAATAATGTTTACTGATCCTACCTGGTAATTCTGCATTCTGATAAAGTAATTGTGAATTTCTTTTGTTAATATATGAAACTTCTGTCCTCTGTCTCTTTGGATTTTATTCCTTTCTTCCTGTAGCTTTTATTCCTTTCACTGTTACCTATGGAGTGACTGGTAATATGAAATTAGAGGCCTGCGCAATTACCAGTCCAATTCTTTTTCCATACCCTGCGCATGCTCTTAGCAACTAGCCACACCCTCTATGTAGTGAGGTTGCGAATGAAATAAGGGAGTGTCCCCACCCTGCGCACCTCCCAACTAGGCCGCATGGGAGTGTAAAGAGCTCCACACCCCACGTGGAATGTGGGGATCTTTGAAGACCTTGGTCGTGCCTATATTCTCAGTCCTCCCTATACGTGGTTGTGTTGACTGCTGGGTAGAGACTCCTGACTCTCTCCCTGGCTACTAGCTGCGTGCTTATTGTTGGCCACTACATGGGGTGAAGGAATATTAAAAGGTTGTGCCGATTCTTCCTCTCTGCCTTTGGCGTGTCTTCCACCCTCTCTTCTCAGCACACCTCTCCCTTACCTTCTTTTGTACCCTATCCACGCTATTTTCATATGCCTCATTTACTAGTCCTTGTGTAGGTAAGGAGTCCTATGTCTACGTGATAAATAGAAATCTCCCTTGCTTAGCCACATCCCCTCTAGCCTTCTCCTACTTGCTGCGTATGGTGAGTAGGGAGAAGGTTACCTCCATGGAAAATAGAAAATTAACTTTCTTAAAACTTTCTTGGCCACACCCTCTCCCAAGATCTCCAATTCGAATCAACCAAGGACAAACATTTCAATCTCCTCCAGTGCCTGGAAGAATGAGACTGCCCCTCCCTTATCATGCAAAATGGTGCCATAAACAAGAAAAAATCGATCCACCATATGTGCCAGTTTTCGAGCAGTGATGGTTATTACTCTGAGTTTCCATCCCTTCGTTTGCATGTAGATTTGTTTTAAAGGTAATTGCTTTCGAACTGATAACTGAAGTTCTTTCTCTTATTTTCAAATTTGAAACATAATGTGTTTTCTAATTCTCATGAAATATCTGAATCAATATATTTCTTATTTAAACATTTATTTCAATAAATGGATATTCTAATAATTTAAAATAAATAATAAAAACATTATTATTTTTGCAAATAACAATTAAATAAACAACACAAATTTACATTTATATATCTCAATAACCATTTCAGTTTTAAAACAATAACATAATCAAGTTGTCATTTTAAAACAATCATATTCACTTTTACTTAATTGAGCAATTGAATAAGCTTATTTAAAATCTCCAAATGATAATAAAATATTTAAACAATCAATCTAATCATTTAATTTAAATCGATTTCCTCAAATTTAACTAAATCATTATTTAAATCACATGCATTTTCGCAATTTTGAGAAATCACATTTAAACTAGATTTTCAATTTGCAAGCATGATATATGCATAATACATTAAAATATTCATCTATGTGAGTGTGTGTGATCCCATCTATTCATAAACGTCAATCAGCTAAACAACTCTACTTGATCATTGTTCTCGCCTTCCATCACATTCACCTGTTCCTGCATTCACTTGCACTCAATTTATCATCAGTAATGACAAACACCGAAATAAATATAAATACCATTCAAATCATAATGATTGTATTTCGATTTCAATTTCATTTTGATCTAAATTTTATTTCTATTTCAGTTTCAATTTAACTATCATTAAATAATCATTTACTTTCTATCTAAATCTTGACATAATAATTTTGTCTGCATTAAATCAATCAATGAAAATCCATACGTGACATTCTTCCCCTCTTGGAAGAGACATCGTCTCAATGTATTATTAGTCATTCAATAAGCATAACATCACAATCATCATTTAAAACATACTATCTCAATCAGTAACATAGTATCTTAGTAGGTAAAGCATATTATCTCAATCAAGCATAATGAAATTGTAACTAACAACATAGTTCTCCAACATAAATATAAGAAAATATAATAGCATCCACACTATCAAAGTTCACAACATGTAAATCAGAACATAGAGTATCAAGTATCTCATGCATTAAGCAAATACTACTCTAAGAACACAAATGAGGACAAATGACAGTCAATCGTCACAAAATCCTCCTATGTAACACTATCCTCAGTCTACTAATTTCATTCAACAACACTAGTCTATAAGTGACAAAATTCATAACTTCCACTACATCGAAGGGTCTCACAAATCTCAGAGCCAAATTTGATGGTTTTCCAAATTACGTAAGATTAACAAACTATTATTCTACACAATAATATTGTCTTTTCTAGACCTTACGTCAAGTATCCTTATTATCACTGAGGGAAATTTCATATGCTTCACACATACTTACTCTCCTTAAGAACTTTATTCTATAAATACATTCACTATATATAATATTAATTATACTTAGTGATCAAAATTCATTGGTTCATGCCTTTGTCCTTAGTATAGCCCAAATGGAAGAGGAATGTTGATGTATTGTACACTACATCATGGGTCCAATCCTTTCCTTTTTACTTAAACTTTTAGAAAACTCATAGTCCAAGTCCATTTGCCACTTACACATTCATTATCCTTACCATAGAGTACTTTACCTTAATTACTTGTCTATCTCGAGCATAACCCTACTCCTAGACACTCATCAATTAAGTCTAATCAATTACTTCTATCTATTATTTCCTTTTTAATATTTTATCAAGTTTATGATTATATTCACGCCTTTTTCAATTTTAATAGAGTTTTCTTTCTTTCCTTATAGAATCTCAAGTGGTTTACATGTCCTAACAAAGATGACTTCCAATCTTCATTTCCTGACATACTAGACATTACCTTGCTACGATCCGAGCAACTTCTTACTCTATTTTTTTTTTCTAGATTATAGTGGATCCCTATCCAACAGTTCCTTTTGTCAATCTGATGTCCTAATCCTGACATTATTATCCTCATTCCATTCGCGTATATTCCAAATTTTGGACACATAGGTTCTTTAACATCCAACAATAGTCTATCCTTCGACTACGTGATAACCTATTTGATCTTACGCCATTATTATTCTTCATGTAAGTAGTTATGGGTTCAACAAAGATAATTCACATTTATCTCAGGACATTCATACCATAGATTTTCTTTTGTCCTTAGATCATTTCCATAGATTCAATTTATCTTTTATCTCAATCCAATTTTCTTGATTTAATCTGGTACTAATTTTGAGTATTAATCCTCTTTCAATCACATTGATCTCCAGATAATAACAAATTTAATTGCATATCCAAAAAACAAGCATAAACATTCAACTCCCTGAATTTCTTAATTATTAGAGAGCCTCAACTTTAATATTCCATTTAGAGCACAAGTAACAATTCTGATGTTTTTCTCTGTAAAATCTTTAACATTTCTTGCTAAGTGAATATTTCTATGATGTTTTGTCTGTAATAACCCTTCATTTTGCTTCTTGTTGTTTTGCTTTATGCTATGTTTGGGATGCAGCTACTATGATACTGGACACACCTTCTTGTTTTTGTTTTGATCGCTACTATTGAGTGACAATGATTATTGTGTGATGTGGTTATCTGATTATTGTTTCACATGCATTAAGGATTAATGATGTTAGTAGAGTTAGCATGAGGTATTATTATATGTGATTATTGATTATGATGTAATGCCAGTCTTTGATGAGTGGATTGGTGAAGAGGATGGTTTCGCATCACTCGCTTGTGAGTGCCCTACGAATCCGTGATTTCTTCTTCACGGTGTGTATTATATACTCGATATAGTGAATTATGTTGTTTACTTGGTTTTAGGTTGCAGGTACATGACATTGACTCCACCTGGTCTCACAAGTTTGAGTGTGTCAATCCAATGGTTAAGTTGAAAGGGAGATAGTAGCTAGGTAACATGTGTCAGGTCTACGCCCTAGCCTTAGTGTGTCGTTAGTCTTGATTAGTGAGTCATGTTTACTTGATTTAATGTTATATGATTTTATTAGATGCAGTATTATTAGAATAATGTTTAGAATAATTGCATTGGAAAGAGTAGTGGTTATTTTAATATTAAATTAAAATTATGCTCTGATGTTTGTTTAAAATTTTATAATTAAAATTTAATTTATCCACCTGGTCCAACAGGTTTGAGCGTGTCGATCCAACAGTTAAGTTGAAAGGGAGATAGTAGCTAGGTAACATGTGTCAGGTCTACGCCCTAGCCTTAGTGTGTCGTTAGTCCTAATTAGTGAGTCATGTTTACTTGATTTAATGTTATATGATTTTATTAGATGCATTATTATTAGATTAATGTTTAGAATAATTGCATTGGAAAGAGTAGTGATTATTTTAATACTAAATTAAAATTATGCTTTGATGTTTGTTTAAAAGTTTATAATGAAATTAAATTAATTAAATTTTAATTTATTTAATTAATTAAATTTTAATCTCAAAAGGGTTAAATTTAGTTATTAAATAATTAAAATTGATTAATTAAGTTTTTTTGGATTAAATTAAATTAAATTAAATCATGTGATATTGAAAGGAAATTGAAATTGTATTTTAAATTCAATTTTGGGTTTTCAAAAATTAGAAAAGAAAAGAAATATCTAATTCTCTACTTTGCATGCAAAAGGGAATTAGGGTTGGATTAGATATTTTTGGTTTTATGTGAATGCATGTTTTCAATTTTTGGGAGAAGAAAAGTTTTGGGAAGGATTAATTTTTCAGAGGATTGAAATTTTTTGAAGAATTTGCACAAGAAGGGTTTGAATCAGTTTTTGGATTTTGGGATTGGATTCGTAGCACGTTGAGGAAATTCTTGGAGGAGGATTGTATCAAAGAAATTTAATCTTCTTCTGTAGCTTCAGATTCCAAGTTTTGTACTTGTTGTTCAATTCAATTTTCAATTTAATGGTTTGTGAAAATTTGTTAAATTTACTGTAGGAAATTATTCAGTTAACAAAATTCGTAGATCCATTGTTGAAATTTAATGGTTTGTGAAAATTTGTTAAATTTACTGTAGGAAATTATTTAGTAAACAAAATTCGTAGATCCATTGTTGAAATTCAATTTTTGTTGTGTTCAAACATTTAGGATTTAATATGGAAATTTTACCTTTGAAATCATTCAGATCTATGCTTCAAACACAAACCCTTATAGAAAACCTGCATTGGACAAATTAAGATCTATTTAATTTCCCTATATTTATTTAATTGAACTTTTGAAGAATTGGTTTAAAAGAAATTAAGTTTTAAACTCTTGAATTTTAGGATGAAATTATGGAAAAAATTATTAATTTTAATATTACTAGTTTTTTTTATATATTTTTCTCAATTTTTACCAGTATTTTTTGTCTGTGAAAATGTATATATATATAATACATGTATTAAATTCCTGGAACATTAATACACATAGTATATATATATTATGAGGTTAAAGTAGTAATGTTATTGTTGTTTTCATAAATTTTGCCATCCGTACGCATTCTCGAGAAATGAACCCTGTAAAAAATTCGTGAAAATTTAATTATCATATTTCTAGAGATTGTTTTTTTTGTAAATTAAAAAAAAACAGTTAAAAAAAAAATTAATGAATGAATAATGGAGGGGGAGGTTCGAACCCCCATCCTTGTCATTGTTTGGGGGACGCGACACCCATGGGGCAGTGTGCCCATCGTATGGGGGGATGCACTGTCCATGGACTGCGGCCTCCCCATGTAACAACCGCCGTTGTACACTGTACAGTTGGACATTGTAGGTACCAACGCATGACAGTGGCGAGGGTACCAGCGGTACAGTCCGTCTGGCCCCTGTCACCTCTGTTGATTGTTTTTATATTTTATTTTATCTTTGTTTTTTGTTTTATAATTTTATTTTATTAATTAAAGTTTGCAAATTTTAATCCATTCTTTTTAGAATTTTGATTTTGAGGATATTAAATATGGAAATTCTCATAGTTTGTTTAAATATTAATAATATATATATACTTTAATATTATATATTAATATATAATATTTAATATATATATATTTTTTGATTTATATTCTGGATAATAGATTTGTAGGTAGGTTTATAACCAGAAATAATAAATATTCAATTTGGTAACTTTTTTTTTTAAAAGAGAGGTTTTTAACTAGTGTTTAAATGCAAGCATGTTTTTAATTATAGTGTATATATATAAATTAAATGAATGTATTTAAATATTTAAAGCATGCTATTTAATATATATTTAAGTGTATATATATTTGATGTTTAGTTTTAGACATATTAATGCATGCAAGTAATTAGGCAATGATTTAAACTGAAATGCTTAATGTGCATGGTTGAATAAGTTTGTGAAAAGTATTTAATCTTAATGAAGGAATTTATTTGTTTTAATGAAAATATAGAAAGATAGTGTTTTATTTTCTGAGAGAAGCATTAGATAGGAATATGGATTTAAGATATCCAAATATAGTTTATTTCATGGTTAGTGTTTAAATTATATTAATTTCCCTTTTATTGAATGCTTTGGGAATGGGTAATCGTGTTATGCAATGAGAAGTCTTCCAGTGAATGTGGGTCATACCCATGTTAGTTAATGTTCATTTTTCCCTTGGGTAGTAATTTGTGATTTTGTTTCCTCCAAGTGTTGGAGTGGGATTCTTTACTATCGTCTTGTAGATTAGGAGAGATTGTGTTGTTCAAATTCTATAGTATTTGAGTCACCCTTGGAGTCTAGATTTGAGTAGCATGTTATCCATTAGAGGAGTGGCTTTTGTTAGGGGCAGGAGTCCAAAGAGGTAAACCGAGTACAACCTTCAAAAGTGTTTTTAATAAGTGATAATTAAAGTAAAGTACTTAGATGACTAGGATGCATTCATATTAACCAAGATAAATTAACCTCACTCGTAGACACAAGGGCTTGTTTAGACTTGGGGTGAGTGAGAAGGCCTGGAATGGCAAGGTCAACTATCTTGTCCATACGAAAGGTAGTTGATTCCACATGAGTGAGTATGAGGGCCGGGATTCGGTTGAGGTCACCAGGATCACCAGAGCCTATGAAGAATACCTAGAGGAGATCTCATGATGAACCTTGTGATGACACTATATCTAGGATAGCCTTGAGATTATGTTGTGCGTATGGATTCTTTAGCACACTTGATTATAATATGTCTGGAAGCAATGTAACCATGTTAGTGTTAGATTTATATTGTGCATATGTTTTGGTTGAGTCAATATGTGTCAGTATGAGTCTGCCTTTGGTTAGAGGTAGTGGATTTCTCGTCCATGTTGCATTGTTACTATCTCCTAGCATGGGGGGTGGGCCTTCGGGTACCACTAGGTTGGGTGGAACATGCACCAAAACCGTTGGGTCCCTCTTGTTCTTCAGTTCGTGGAGGCGAGACATCCAGTTGGACAGCTCGCGGATCTTGTTATTCCTTTCTGGCAATGTTGTAGTTCTATTTGTAATGAGTTATATTTACCCCTCTTGTTATTATGAGGTGGATTATGTAATTGTAATACTTTGGTATTTTGACTCATTCTGGGAATGAGGGTTGTATTTTGTAATGGATTTATGTAATGAATTTATGTAATGGATATTCTATTCTTATCTTGCATTTACTTATGTTGAATGAATGTTATTACTTGAGTTATTTAATGCAGTGTAATTTACATTATGTATGTTAATGGGGATTTAAGTAATCTCAGTTATGTAGCCTTAGGGGAGGTTGTCAATTCTAGGTGAACATGTATGTTTCATTCACTTTAATAAAAAAAAGTAGTACGCTTTTGTAGTGAATCGAAACTTCCTCTAGGGTTGTGTGGCGGGGCATTACATTATCATGATAGTTGATGCTTTCTTTTTAAAGTTTTTCTCTTTTAATAAGCGATTCTAAAAGTAAAGTCTTGTCAATAATACGAATCTCTTTAACTTACTATGCATCCCTTCCTATGCTTCTATCCTTATAGAGTCTCATTTATTCCAATGACATTCAATCGCATGGGCAAATCTTTAAACCCAAAATTCCCTTCCAATTCTTAGGATGAAATCCTTAATTGTTAACTAGTTCGATGGTTTATAGATTTATCTATTTTATAAGGCTATAGTCAAGATCTGATATACAACTCATTCCAGCTTAATTCCCTATTATAGGTGTAAAAGAGTAATTCCAATACGTAATCCAACTTAATAGGTTTAAGTCTCATCTTAAGGTATCCCTCTTTATTGAATGGACTTCTTGTCACAATTAGGTTATCTTTAACCCAAGGTTTCGTTCAAGAGTATGTAGTAATTAAGTGATCTAATGATTCTCACTAGGAGATTCCGGTGTGGTTCACATAACATCACATCTTACTTTATTTTACACTTTATCTCAATCCAACCTTTTCTCGTCCGTAGGTTTCTAGCATAGTAAACTTCCGTGTCAAATCATTTCATGACATGAGTATATTTCATGTCAAAATAACATCATTATTTAAATTATCTATCTAAAATATATAGGAGTATAGAGACACTTTCCTCTGATCACGAGTCTGTCAAATCTTTTCTTGTCATTCTCATAAACGATCATCTTTCCTATCATAACTCAAGTTATCTGCCTATCCTTTTCTAATGCATTGATAATAATATTCTTTAATCTTTAGATCAGATAATCATAAGGTATAAAGATCATAGTTCTTAACCTTTCCATTTGTCATTTTCCCCTTGAGGTCATAAAATGTATGACTAAATTGTCCTTACGACTTGGAAAGAAGTCATAACCGAATTTCGTTGGGTGGGGTACTTAATTTGAGTCAATTCACCCTCTTCCTTTCTACCCTTTAATGCTTCCACAACTTACGTTCTTCTCACGTTGAAATTTTTAGTAATTTTACTTGCTTCTTGGAAAGGTTTTGCCATTCCTTCAGGTTGACTTTTCATTGCCATCTTCTTTCTAATATCTTTTTTTTTTCTTTTTGAAGGAATATCCATACTTACTAACCTCTTTTGTTGATGTACTTCTTAACTCAAAGTGTTGCTTTCCTTGCAACTTCCAGTGTCTTGACACATAAATCCATGTTGCATTCCTTTTCCCTTTTAGAACCATTATTCATGGGTTGTTTGATTCCTATACTTCAATAACCTTATTGATTGTTTCTTCTAACCATTTTGGTCTTTTCTCAATTCCTCGATACTATGTATTTTCTAACAATTTGATCTTTATCTTAACACAATTGTTCTAGTCAGAAATTCCCCAATCCTTGAGGATACTTCCTTCGTTCATATCCTTCTTTGAACAATCCAATATATTTTGACTTGCATATTTAGATTCAGAGTGATTACACTAATCCAAGAGCTTTTGACTCGCTCACAATTGTAGGTTGCTACAATTCAATTTATCTTATTCCTACTCATTCTCTTTTCCTTAGAGTCATGTATGTATAGGTTATTCTTCGTAACCTTCCTACATACCCTGATTGCATAATCTTCTGCAATCCTAAGTCTTATCATAAGTTGATGATTTAAGAATTCTGATTCCAAGGACGAATCTTTAACTAGCCCCAATTTACCCAAGTTACTAATACTTCTTCCTTTTTACTTCCTTAAGTTCTCTTCTCTTTCCATTCTAGCACAAGAACTTTTCAACCTTTATCTTCTGATAAGGTTTATGCATTATTGCGTAATGAGCTCATAGGTTGCAATGCAGAACCTGGTCGCTCTGATACCAAATGTAAAGCATTAAAATCTTAAATTATAAACTTCGACAAATACTTTAAATAAGATCCATTATATTCAAAATAAAGTCGTCATCTCAATCATTTAGACATCAAAGAACTAGCCGATTTCACACAACGACATAAAAGTCGATAAGATAATTTCATAATAATTCAGTCTAAATCATACAAGTGTTGACTTACACAATTCCAGTTATAAATACAATGAATGATAATATATCCAGTTTACAATTCGAGACTTAGGCATTCAGTCGCCATAAGCTCGTCATTACATATATCATTAATAATAAAGCATAAAAGAAGATACACTCTGTCAATCTTCCATCCAAAATAAAATCTTCCATAAGAAGATGAGAACAAGAATCAGGCGATTTTTCCACCCAACCTCAAAGCTTACGCTTCCCCGAAATTTCTTAGTCAATCAAGAAATACCCGACCTTGCACGAATTGCTTAGCAAAAACTAGTCTATGAGCAAGATAGAATCTGGTGCATGCCTAGTATTACTAGTATAACCACAAGCATTTTCATTTTTCTAATTCATTTAAGAAATAAGCAAGCTCGATACTAGGATATGGTAGAGAGTTCAATAATCCATCTGTTTCAATGGTAAAAAAAATTACTTGGCCAAGTAAAATGTCATGCACGACAATAAAAGCAGTTTTGGAAAAGAAAAACTACTCTCTCTATTTACCAATATTCAGCACTCGTCCCGAAAGGTAACTTTCCCAAAAACATAACATGTGAATTCATTATCAAGCATGCATGTTTGCATTCAAATAAAATAATCAATCTTTCACAAACACATGAAATGCACTTTCATTTTCAAGCAACGTGGTTTTCAATGCAATTTAACTCACAGTTTTAAATCATAACTACGTTATGTTCCTGTTCAATATTTATTTGAATTAATGTAATTTTAAAAGAAGGTGTATCTCAAGTATGTAATTAAAACATAATAAAACAAGAATAAATGAGCACACGTTCTTTCGATTGAATCACTCATAAAATTCAAGTTTACTTCAATTAAAACCTTCTCTAAAGCTCATTTCATTTTGGATTAAATATTAATTTAATTCCAATTTAAATGCTTTTCTGGTTTTCATATTTGCATTAAAATATAATCTTTATCTAATTCATAATCGTTTCTTGTTTACACTTCAATTTCATAACTGTTTGATATTATCTCAAATTTTGTCAAATTTTCACTATAGTTTTCAGCAAATTTAAATACTTAAAAATATTAAATCTTAACATTTAGAAACTGATTTTAATCCATAATCTTCCATTTGTATAATTCTGCAATTTCTTTTCCTAAATCTCGGTTTCGTTTCATTTGAAAAATTCATCTTTTTATGAAGGGTTTTGATTTTTGGAGCGTTTCCAGATCTAGTTTAAATATACGGTTTTTCTGTGTGAATCCTTTCCTAAATATGAATCTTCCTAAATAATAAATCAACTGTCTTGATTATTTTCTATTCAATTTATTCTACAAAATTCTGTTTCAAATTGTTCAACGGTTTTCTGGTAAAATTCCAGTTTGATGTTGATCTTTTCCTAAATTTCATAAAAATAGAAATTATATTTCCTGATTTTTAATATATCTAATTACCAGAATAGAAGAAAATGAGTTCAATTTATCTTACTATAATCATGAATTTGGAAAATAATGTTTACTGATCCTACCTGGTAATTCTGCATTCTGATAAAGTAATTGTGAATTTCTTTTGTTAATATATGAAACTTCTATCCTTTGTCTCTTTGGATTTTATTCCTTTCTTCCTGTAGCTTTTATTCCCTTCATTGTTACCTATGGAGTGACTGGTAATATGAAATTAGAGGCCTACGCAATTACCAGTCCAATTCTTTTGCCATACCTTGCGCATGCTCTTAGCAACTAGCTGCACCCTCTGTGTAGTGAGGTTGCGAATGAAATAAGGGAGTGTCCCCACCCTACGCACCTCCCAACCAGGCCGCATGAGAGTGTAAAGAGCTCCACACCCTGCGTGGAATGTGGGGATCTTTGAAGACCTTGGTCGTGCCTATATTCTCAGTCCTCCCTGTACGTGGCTGTGTTGAATGCTGGGCAAAGACTCTTGACTCTCTCCTTGGCTACTAGCTGCATGCTTATTGTTGGCCACTGCATGGGGTGAAGGACTATTAAAAGGTTGCACCTATTCTTCCTCTCTTCCTTTGGCGTGTCTTCCACCCTCTCTTCTTAGCACGCCTCTCCCTTACCTTCTTTTGTACCCTGTCCATGCTATTTTCATATGCCTCATTTACCAGTCCTTGCGTAGGTAAGAAGGAGTCCTATGTCTACGTGAGAAATAGAACTTTCCCTTTCTTAGCTGCATCCCCTCTAGCCTTCTCCTACTTTCTACGTATGGTGAGTAGGGAGAAGGTTACCTCCATGGAAAAACATAAAATTAACTTTCTTAAAACTTTCTTGGCCACACCCTCTCCCAAGATCTCCAATTTGAATCAACCAAGGAAAAACAATTCAATCTCCTCCGGTGCCTGGAAGAATGAGATTGCCCCTCCCTTATCATGCAAAATGGTGCCATAAACAAGGAAAAATTGATCCACCATATGTGCCAGTTTTCCAGCAGTGATGGTTATTACTCTGAATTCCCATCCCTTCGTTTGCATGTAGATTTGTTTTAAAGGTAATTGCTTTCGAACTGATAACTGAAGTTCTTTCTCTTATTTTCAAATTTGAAACATAATGTGTTTTCTAATTCTCATGAAATATCTGAATCAATATATTTCTTATTTAAACATTTATTTCAATAAATGGATATTCTAATAATTTAAAATAAATAATAAAAACATTATTATTTTTGCAAATAACAATTAAATAAACAACACAAATTTACATTTATATATTTCAATAACCATTTCAATTTTAAAACAATAACATAATCAAGTTGTCATTTTAAAACAATCTTATTCACTTTTACTTAATTGAGCAATTGAATAAGCTTATTTAAAATTTCCAAATGATAATAAAATATTTAAACAATCAATCTAATCATTTAATTTAAATTGATTTCCTCAAATTTAACTAAATCAATAATTAAATCACATGCATTTTCGCAATTTTGAGAAATCACATTTAAACTAGATTTTCAATTTACAAGCATGATATACGCATAATACATTAAAATATTCATATATGTGAGTGTGTGATCCCATCTATTCATAAACGTCAATCGGCTAAACAACTCTACCTGATTGTTGTTCTCGCCTTCCATCACGTTGACTTGTTCCTACATTCACTTGCACTCCATTTATCATCAGTAATGACAAACCCTGAAATAAATATAAATACCATTCAAATCATAATGATTGTATTTCGATTTCAATTTCATTTTGATCTAAATTTCATTTTGATTTCAGTTTCAATTTAACTATCATTAAATAATCATTTAATTTCTATCTAAATCTCGACATAATAATTTTGTCTGCACTAAATCAATCAACGAAAATCCATACGTGACATAGAGTTTGCAAAACACAATCTGATTAGACCCTTGGCTTTATGCTCAATAACATTATATTGAGTAGCCAAAGTAGGATCTATAGGCCTTGAAACTTTCTCATCAACAACATCCCATATATCTTTATTTATCAATAGATCCTCCATCTTTAGCTTCCACATCTCAAAATTATTTCCAAAAAAATTATCCACCTCTATTCTCCTCGATGAGCTTGCCATCTAAAAATTCCTACAACAAGATCACAAAGCATCTTCTACATAATCTCCCACTCAAATATTGCTTAGTTCAAAAAACCCAACAACCCACAACTAAAACCAAAGATGATCTAGCTCTGATACCACTTGTAATGAAGCCAAGGTAGTGAAACACCATCCTACACTAATCTTAAGAGGAGGATAATGCAAAATTTTATAGATCTTTTCAACAATTATAAAAACTTAACAAAAATAAACATAAATATCATGCATACTATAACACATTGATTTATGTGGGGAAACCTTTTTAGGAGACAAACCCCACATTCCAAAAGCCACCCAATATATTATTCATGAATCAAAGATTACAATATACTTGCAGAGCAAGCTTCTCATAGGAGTATCACCAACTGGAGGTCCAAAGGCAACACAACTACTATCAGACTCATAAAATACATCACAATACACAACTATATTACAAAACCCTCATAAAATCATATTTCCTTCTAGGAAAAGTCAAGATAATAAAATATCGGTCGTCAGATCTAAGACTTAATGATGAACAATCCAGATTTACAATAATAAAATATAAATAAATTATCCTTTCAGGGGTGCTACCCTTGAGCCCTTGCTGGGACATGTAGTTCTCAGACCCCCTGCTAGGGGGATGATCCCTTGGACCCCTCATGGGGGGTGAACCCCCAACACCCCCTCATCACAGATGTATCAAGAGTACCTTATGTAATTTGAAGATTGAGACACATTTTCCCAAAAGTATACACATTATTGTTTAATATTATGATTGAGTTAAAATAAAAAGCTTGTCATATTGAAGATAAGAAGCATACTATAGGAATAATCATCCTCTTTCATAGATATTATTGAATGAGTAGACCCTCATAAGTATTTACTCACCACCATTTATTTATGTATAGATTACTTTGTATTATTTTTGGAATTATAAATTGAATATTTAAAATATCTTTATCATGTAACAAACATAATGAACAACCATTAAATAATGATAGGTAAAGGAGATTTTTTTAAGATGGGAAGAGATAAGTTGAGATTGGTCTTGTTTCTTTCTTTTAAAAAAAGCTTCAATTATATTTAATTTTAACTTAAATTGAACCTTCTTGTTAATGTTACAATACTATTGAGTTGTAAGAAAATTATAATAAATTTGAGAGATTTTTTTTTTTCAAAGGGATATTTTTAAAAAGTTTTGTACAATGTGACATCAAGTGAAGAAAAAAATACCAAGTCAAAAAATGATGTTATTTTCACGAAATGTTTATCCATATTTTAAGGCTTGATGCATATTGATGAATGAAAATCTATTTCATCAAAAAATAGATTTATTCTTCAAATGAACATCTATCAACCAAGAAAGCTAGCATTGTACCCAAGAAGAAAAGTCTTGGCATGCTATTACATATAATTTATTTTCATTAAAAATTTTGCTATGTGTATTTGCATTGAGTGATTAAAATTTTGTCACAAAATCAACCATATGATACTATTGAGTTGCAAGGAAACTAATAAATTAGATCTTAAAGAAATTTATGTTTTAAGAGGATATTTTCATTTTTCTATGATGTTGCATAAAGTGAAGAAAATCATTCCATGTCCAAAATTGATATTATTCTTCAAGTGATGTTTATCTAGATATTTATGGTGTGTTACGTGATGAATGAATGAAAGTATACTACATAAGACAAACACAATTTACTCATCAAATGGATATCTATCATCCATGCTAGTTGGCATTATGCTCAAGAAGAAAATTAATTTAATGATATCATATTTCCACTATCCATAGTATTGATTGTTGATGTAACAACCTCTATCATGATCTAATAAAGAAATAACAACAATAAAGAAAAGTCATGGTATACCCATAAATAAATTTTATTTTTCTTATATCTTTTATTTTGTGCAGATGCTTGAAGTGAAGAAATTTTTTCCACATCATTGGTCTTAGAATACTATTGAGATGAAAGAAAAATCTAATAATCGAAATAACAATTTTTTTCAAAGGTAATTTTCAAATTTTTGGTATGATGTCACGTTATGTGAAGAAAATCTTGTCAATTCTAAATAATGATATTATTTTTCAAGAAATTATTATCCTTATTTATTACATGATGTGTATCAAATAAATGAAATTTTACTCCATCAGTGAAAATGCACTTAATTTTTAAAGGGATATCTATTAACCATAATGTGTGGAATTGTAATCAAGAAGAAATTATTTAATATATTCATTAAATAAAATATATTTTCATTACATTTGTATGGTGTATATTTTTATTATGTGAAGAAGAAATGGACATGCCATTGGTCTTACAATACAATCAAAGTTTAAAAAACTCTAATAAATTGGAGAAATTTTTTTTTTTCAAAGTCATATTTTTTGCAATTTTGGTATGAGTTTACATCAATTGAAGAAAAGATATCAAAAACTCAAAAATTATATTTTTGAATAAAAGGGTAAATAATTTATTAGATCAATAGCAGAGCAATACAATCAAGAAATGGAAGAACACCAATCCACACAAGGTAATAAGAACCCTTCCAAAGCACCACAAAAGAACTAGAATATCCAACCACCAGCTTCTAGACACATATGCTCCAAAATAAGAATATCCAAAGTTTGGACTTTGTCTTTAGATAGCTGATTCCATTCATCAACCTTCCAATCCCCCACCTACTCTTAGGACAATTTACCTAGACAATCAGTCATGCCATTCCACTCTCCCGAGATCTGAATGAAAGAAACTTCCTCCACCAACTTAGTCAATTGAAGAATCTACTGAGACACTAAGGACAACTACAAATGGACTCTATTGAACATTCGATATACTGAGAGGGGGTGAATCAATATTCTATTAAACCATTCACATAAAATCCATCACAACAATATCACAGTTTTGACTGAAACAACAAGAGAAAATACGGAATCAAGACAATGCATCAACACACATGAACACTAGTATTTTTACGTGGAAAACCCAAAATGGGAAAAACCACAGTGAGGGTTAGCTCACAATATAATATATTCGGATATAGAATATTACAATGGCTCACTACTAGGACTATTTGTCCTTAAAGTCTCATAGCTTGAAGTAATTTACAAAATAGAGAATGGCTCACTACCAAGTGATGAACTGAGATAGAAAGCACCTTCCTTGTGCTAGAGTTCTGTTTCGATGAAGCACAATACATGAAAAATACATCTGACTGCTCATCTATACAATTTTTCACATATACTACACACACACTCTTCTCTATCCTCATGTATCTCTCCCACTTCTCTACACACCCTTCTCCTCAAAAAGTGTCTTACTTATATACATGTATATTTGTATTCATTCATGTTCACTAATTAGGTCGGCCTAATTAGAGAAACCCTATTTCAAATCAAAAACTAATTATGTCGAAATTTTCCTCAAGACACATTTATCTTCACATATAAATAGTCAGTGTGGACCTAAGATAGATCCCTTTATGATTTGTAGCACAAATTAAAACTTCTCAACATTATTACATAATTAGGTTGGTTAGAGCTAGATCAAAACTCCAAAACATATATGCAATCCATCACATGTGCAACACAAAAAAAATTTAAGACATCAAATTCCCCTTTAGATGACTTCAAACTACATATCTTCAACACCACGTGGAATCATAATCAAATATGAGAAAATGTGGAATCTCCCACATCAGTGTACTATATAGAAACTCATCATAGTCTTCATATCAAAATATTGTCATTCATATTTTCCAAATTCCTTCATATATCATTATGAAACTTCAATGTAGAATGAATCTTGTAGTCTCAAATCTATGTACAAAGTCCTGTAGTGATATCTTTTTTTGAGATAGAATCTGGACCAAAAACTAACTTACAAAGCTAGTGTATAAGCATGACACTATTTCGCAAGCTACTTGTAATTGTACCTTTCCAACCATATAACCCAGACAACTTAAACCTTGTCAATGGATGCAACTAATTTCAAGATAGAACATATTATCAGTTTCAGAGCAAACCTTACAAAATAAGATAATTCAGACCAAAATACTGGATCAATAGAATTTTTGTACAAGAGATTCACTGCAATGAAAAAAAGGTAAGGAATGCATGCAGGTTGCGACTGCTAAGGATGGCAAGGGTAAGAATGTTGTTAGGAAATATTTCAGAGGGGATACGGTTGTGGGGAACACGGAGATGACTGGAGGGGAAAGTGTTAGGAGGAGATCTGGGAGGCTGGCTAAGAACAACAAGATGAGGTTAATCATTGAGGATTCTGAGGAGGAGCAGTCGGACAACAAGGGCTACAAGGAAGAGGAGTCTGAAGATGTGGAGGAAGATATTATGGAGAGGCCCCAACATACTCTGGTGGACAACAAGCTTCCTTTTGATGGCTTTGGTTTGCACTCTTTGCACCCGCTGGTGGATGAGCCTGGTGAGGATATGGGAGCTATGGATGGTGGGGTGAATTCGTGCGAGGTGGCGAAGAGATTGGACACTCTTGACAAAATATTTCGGGGGTTAACCCGTTTCACCATGAAATTGGGTCACTTTGTTACAAGCAGTCTGTCCAATGCTATAAAAGAGGAACTGGAGGGGAACAATAGCTAGGAAAATAAAGAGTGGGTGGGAGACGAGGCGGTGGACCTCTTAATTAAAAACTGGGATGATGCTAGTTAGTTGCTCTCCGTGCCTGTCTGTTGGCTGTTTCTCAGCTATTGTTGTGCTACCTTTGGGTTGTTTCTATGTTTTTTTCATGTTTATGTTAGTTGTTTAGTCTCATCCTCTTTTGGCCCTTGTGGCTCGTTGTACACCTTTGGGTTGTTTCTATGTTTTTTTCATGTTTATGTTAGTTGTTTAGTCTCATCCTCTTTTGGCCCTTGTGGCTCATTGTGAAGGGTGCAACACCCTGTAAATGTTGTTTAACTTTTCAAAACATAACTACTTAATGATGTGCATCAATGAAAATATTCCAAATTCTACTATTGACATCAAGGACAAAATTTCAATTTCCATCAATCTCCCCCTTTTTCATTGATGTCAACACACGATGTGAAAACCATCAAAATGCATCAAAATACTTTTTTTTCGACTTTTTAATTTTCTCCAAAAACTATTCACAAAAAAATTTCATACAGAATCTTTTTGTTTTCACATGATACCTTCTCTCTCCCCCTTTGACATCAATAGAAAAGGAAAATAAAATTTTAAAGCTTTAACAGTTCCCTTAGCATACTTGAAAACTCCCCGTAAGGAGTACATCCAAAATAGCTATGCATAATCAACCATAGGTCATTGTTCCTTGAAGTTTGCTAAGGGTACCTATCCATGAGGATCTCCCTTCATCCCAAAGCCTTTTTTCCTCTAACAATGCTTTATATAGATAGTTAAGATCAATTAATATGTCTTTAACTTCGACCACAATTTCGGGAGTAACATTTGAATTCAAAATCTTATCAGCCGAAGAAAGTACATAATGGAAAAATGAATACTTAATATTGATTAGATCTCCGAGCATCCCATATTTTTTGCTCATCTCTCCTTTCTCTTTATGTGATGAAGGGTATTCTTCATGCAATTTTTTCAAACCGTATCAAGTCTGATCATCCAAATCAAGAGAAGGAATAATGGTGTTAGATGCAAACTTGATCTGGGTTTCAATTGTGTTCTTAACATCAGGCCAAGTTCAATAGAATGTGAATAGACTCTTGACCTCTTTCTCACACTCTTGAACTTCCTCAAGACTTTCAAGTACCATACTATGAGTATTCTTGCACTTCTCTACAATTTCCAACAATCCTTTATCTTCAACCCAAGTGACCATGTCACTCACTGTTTTACACTTTAATTCATTGAATCTATTAGTTAATAAACTTGTGCTTTCCTTAGTGGACTATAAGGAACTAGTGACTGCATTAGTAGCTACCTGTCAATTTTTCCTTCTCCTCACTAACTACTTAAGTCTTTTTGGAGCAGGTTAAACTTGAGCAACTAATGCATGAATCTTAGTGACTTTTCTCTTTTCTCTAGTGGAAGTCATTGATTTTTCGGAGGTTGATTCAAAATTTCTAAGAGCTTTAGCTACTTAGGTCTACTGGAGTCTCGGGGACTATTACTCAACATTCAATGCAACCAACAACATATTCCTTCTCAATCTCATATCCTACTCAAGAATCCATGAGTTTCTTGGTTTAACTTACTTGATAATGCAACTATTAGTAGTTACCAAAAATGTTATATCATTCTTATACTTTGTAACCAATTCTCTTGGAACTCTCCTCCTTCTGTTCATTTTCCTTTTGAATTTTCCAAAGAATGCAACAAGTGCATCTTCTTCTTGTGCATCCAAATCTCCAATTTTTCTCATTAGCTCCTTGATTCGATGAGCGACTGGTATGGAATTTTCCCAACTAACTTCACCTATTCCAAGAATCTCCTTCATAAAATATAATGCTAGACATATAATACCAATGTACCATACTCGAATATACATTTTTTCTTCTTGATATCTCTCAAATTCTCCAACAGTTGTTAACGAAGAAATTCACAAAGGTCATATTGTGTTTTTTCTCAACTATATCTGATGCAATATCAATTGCAGTGGTGGAGAAATCATTGTCACCAAAAATTAGTTGTGAAATTACTAGACTTGCATACTAAATTGTCAGATTAGTAATTCCAACACATGTGTTCTTTATTAAACCTTTTTCTCTATCAAAATTACATATAGGAGCCAATCCAGAGGATGATAAGCCAGTAACATCTCTGATTACTTCTCTACATATTGTATATGAGTTGTCAAGCCACACACATTCACCATGAAAGCAGTCTGATACACCTTTATTAATTAATAAAGTACAAAAATTGATTCCATACATCCAATTTCATCTCTATGAGTACATTGTATTCTAGTTTCAAGTTAAGATCATTTCCAATTAATTCTTCAAGCCACAACATGCCAGCTTTTCATAGGTAGATTCTTCCAATTTTCCATAAATGTATATCCCAACATCTTCAATCAGTATAACACCAAGAGGGATATTATAAAAAGCACCCAAGGGGTAGAGTTCTAATGTTTTAGCGGGGTAAATTTTAAGCTATGGTTTCGGTCTCATTGAATTTTCTATGATTCCAGGTATATCCATTGTATTCAACAAAATTCAACAAGTAATTCAAATGAAATAGTAAATAGCGACTTACCTCTTTCCTACACTCCAAAACCGAATTCTAATTTTTTGTTGTATGGAATTGCTCTAGTTTCTTCAAGCTTTCCCTACACACTTCTCTTCTTTCACAAATGCTTTTCATCGACTTTGTTTTCCTTAACATATTTAAATTTATTTCTTCAAATGATTTCACAATGAATGCTTCAAATCACAAGTAGATGACCTCGAGTTTAGTGTACACTTCCATCCGTTAAAACTCTATGAAATTCATTCTTCACACATGTGTGTCTATAAATTCCTTTCGCATGAAATCTGAATTCGTTACCTTAATAAATGAGTTTATGACATGACATGACATCATGTATTGAAAAGAGGGATATTTAATTATTTGATTATTGCTCCCCCTTAGCGACTACCTGAGTCAATTTTTGATGGGAGTATCTACATCAGAGGATGGCACAGATGAAATCAAAACTTCTAATTATGCTTATTTTCCAAATTCTCCTTCCTTTCTCCAAATCCTTTCCATTTCCTTCCTAGCTTTTACTTGATCAATCTTAATGACTGGTTCATATCTCTTTACTGGATTGTTAGTTCTCATGTTTCTATTTCTAAAGTCTCTAGAAAAATGTCTCGGATTGCTGCAACTATAAAAAACAAGATTATTCCATCCAATTTGTCCTTCATCCCATCTATATTTGTACTGTTTATCTTCATTTCCAAATGAATTAAAGTGATAACAATACCCATTGAATGAATAAATCATCTTGTTCAACTTACGATTTCTACATTATTTAGTTTTGTGTTTAATCTTCTTGCATTCAGAACATTGTCTAGAGAATGATAAAGTATTTTCATTCATTCCATCATTCTATTTTTCTTTCTTTTCACAATCTTTTTCCAATCTCCAAACTTATTGCAAAAATAATAGACACCATTAAAAGATAAGTACCTTTGAGCATCAGGTTGTCTAATAGGAATCTTTCAAGTGTTTCTTCTTAGATTCTTGAATTGTCCACCATTGTTTTGAGTCTTCATGTCAGAAGATTGATTTGCCTTTGAACTTTGTCATTTATCAAATCCCAAACCACTTTTATCCATAGAGGACTTTTGTCTTGCAATCAGTTTGTCCAACATCGTAGAACTTGTTGCAAATTTATCCTCATGTCTTTTTTCCTTTTCTCGATATGATTTCAAAATTACCTCTTCTTGCTCAAGCTTTGCACATTCATCCATCTTCCTTTGAATTTCAGCTTTCTGATAGTCTTCAATTTTTCTCTTCTCTTCCACTTGTTCTTTCAGTCCGATGATGTCCTAATTTGCTTTCTTTGATTGACCACTAACTTCTCCATATTTTTCTTTTATCTTTTTAATGAATTAATTTTCTTCCTTCAACCTATCCTTCAAATCTTCATTTTATTTTGTATGTTTTACAAGGATCACTTCCGGAGGAATAATAATTTTTTTATCTTTCATATATTCAAATTTCAGGACCTTCCCCAAGCTATTAGACTTCTTTAGAGGAACCAAGCTCTGATACCAATTGTTGAAAATTTGGAATACTGAGAGTGGGTGGGTGAATCAATATTCTATTAAACCATTCACATAAAATCCATCCAAACAATATCATAGTTCTGACTGAAACAACAAGAGAAAATATGGAATCAAGATAATGCATCAACACACATGGAAAACAAAAAATGGGAAAAACTACAGTGAGGGTTAGCTCAGAATATTACAATGGCTCATTGTCCTTAAAGGCTCACAACTTGAAGTAATTTACAAAATAGAGAATGGCTCACTTCCAAGTGATAAATTGAGATAGAAAGCACCTTCCTTATGCTAGATTTCAGCTCTGGTGGAGCACAATACATGAACAATACATCTTTCTACCCATCTATACAATTTTGCACATATACTGCACACACAAACTCTTATGTATCCTCATGTATCTCTCCCACTTCTCTACACACCCTTCTCAAAAATTATCTTACATATATACATGTATATTCATATTCATTCATGCTCACTAATTAGGTCGGCCTAATTAGAGAAACCCTATTTCAAATCAAAAACCAATTTTTTTGGCATTTTCCTCAAGACACATTTATCTTCGCATATAAATAGTCGGCATGGACCTAAGATAGATCCCTTTATCATTTTTAGCAAACAATAAAACTTCTCAACATTAGTACATAATTAGGTTGACCAGAGCTAGATCAAAACTCCAAAACATATATGCAATCCATCGCATGTGCAACAAAAAAAATTGTTAACACAACAAATTCCCCTTTAGATGACATCGAACTACATATCTTCAACACCACATGGCATGATAATCAAATATGAGAAAATGCAAAATCTCCCACATCAATGTACTGTATAGAAACTCATTGTAGTCTTCAGATGAGAATATTGTCATTCATATTTTCCAAATGCCTTCATATATCATTATGAAACTTCAATGTAGAATGCATCTTGTAGTCTCAAATCTATGTACAAAGTCTTGTAGTGATATCTTTTTTGAGATAGAATTCAGACTAAAAAAATGACTTACAAAGCCAGTGTATCAACATGACATTGTTTCCCAAGCTACTAGTAACTGTACCTTTCCAACCATTTAACCTAGACAACTAAAATCTTGTCAGTGGATGCAACTGATGTCAAGATAGAATATACTACTAGTTTTAGAGAAAATCTTACAAAATAAGATAATCTTGACAAGAATATTGGATCAACAAAATTTTTGTACCAGAGATAACATAACTAATGAACGATGTGCATCAATGACAATCTTCCAAATTCCACTCTTGACATCAATGAAAAACTTTCAATTTTCAACAAACTCCCTCCAACCTCCATCCTTGTAGCAAGGTAATAAAAATTTGGGAGTCAAACTCACACACAATATTATGCCAACCCAATGCCCAATCCCTTTCAAGTGTTGTGAGGATAGTGATTCCTTCCGTCATATTATTGGTGTGATGGCCCTTATAGATAGAGAATAAGAAAATAACAACTCCTAATTTATTTCTCCCAACCCCTCCAACTCTACCATGTCTAGGATTTCCCTAGCATGAACCCTTAGTTTTAATCTTCAAAAATACACTAGGAGGAGGAGAGCATCTCCCATCCCTCTAGAATTTTTGTTCTAGGTTGTCGACTCCCCTTATCCCCTAGAAATCTAAAATATTTCTCAAATAAACCAAACCTCTTCATCAAAAATTCTCCCCTACCTCTATGGGGTGAGAGAACTTGCATTTAGTATACACCATCTCCTAAATCACACCCATTATTCTCTGCCAAATTTGGTGGACCTCCAAGTTCAACCCTTGAAAAATTCTATGATTTGTTTCCAACCACAACTACCAAAGAATACACACAGGTCTAATTCTCTAGGCCACTTGAAGAAAAAAGGTCTTTGTTGGGGACCTCCCCAAGCTTTTCCAAAACTCAATCAATGAAGAGGCATGAACACATGTCTACTTATAGGATCCACACTAAAAGTCCCAGATGGCCCTAGAGAAAGAGCACTAAAAAACCAAATGAGAGGAGATTTCCTCCCAATTTTTACAAAGAACACAAACAGATGGACCATGGAAACCTCTCATCTAGAGATTATCTCAAGTAAGACACCTATTTTGAAGAGTTAACCAAATAAATAAATTACACTTAGGCCAAGAAAACTTGTTCCACATATTCTTCCACCATGAGACTTCATCCCCTTCATGTTTTTGAGAGTTCAACTCCTGGTATCTCGAAGAAACTATGTAAATACCCTTAGGATTAGGACTCCAAGAAAGGATATCGCCCCTCAAGGAACTATAAACTCTTCTTGGGAAAATATTTCTTAATTCATCACAGTCTTCAATAGAACCCCCAAGTAGCCACTCAATCTAATCCTTCCACCTAGAAAGCACCCCCAACCCCAAATTGTGAGCCACCTTATAGTCTTCCACCTTGATCTACCTAGCATCAATGAAACTATTACGTAGGTTCTTTGCACATCCTCCTTTTCCACACCCCTCAAATAATTAGTAGTGAGAATACTTTCCCACACAAGGTCCTAATTATTCCACTACCTCCAATACAACTTAGAATCCAAAGCTTGGCTATAAATTCTAGCCTATCGCAAATGAAGGCCACCCTCCTTTAATGGTTTACAAATAGTCTCCCTCTTTACCAAAATACAATTCATTGAAGCCAAACTAATAGCCCATAAAAATTTCATTTCCAAAGAATAAAAATACTTGAGTAAGCTATCAGAAGAAGTTTGAACCACGTACCTATAGATGAGAAGATCAAAGATCATTGACTTCAACAACAAAACTATCCCAAAAAAGGAAAGCTACTGATGTGTCCAATTAGTAATCCTATCTTAGACCTTACCCAAGACCTTTTTCCAAGTTCCACTTGGAAGTGATTTGAAAGAGAGAGGAATATCAAGATAAACCATGAGAAGAACTCCAATTTGAAAAAAATTTATAAGAAATTCAATGTTGGATAAGAGGAGTAGTGTTGAAGAAATAAATTAATGTTTTTTCCTTATTAATCTATTGCCTAGAGGCCACAAGATAGGTGTCTAAATTTTATCTAATTTTAATCACCTCACCAAATTTTGCAATACCCAACAAAGTGGTGTCATCGACAAAATACAGGTGAGATTGAGGAGGCAAATTGTTGCCCCATCTCCACCCCTAAATACCACGTTTCCTTACGTGGGACTTAATGATTCTTTTGAAACCATCTTCCAATAGAATAAAAAGATAGGGGGACAAAGGATCACCTTTTCATAAACCATGTAAAGCATGAAACAAATTAGTCACAATAATAGAGTAAGAGGCTATTGTTACACAACTCATCACCTAGTCCACCCAATCTCCTCTAAACCCAAACTTGAGGAGGAATTTTTGTAGGAAAATAGATTTGACATGGTCATAAGCTTTAGTCATTTCCAATTAGATGAACATTACCTTTTATTTTGAATTTTTCATGGAATGAATTGCTTTAGATGCAACAACCACCCCATCCATAATATTCCTACCACCACTTATCCACCCTATTCTTCAGACATAAGCCTATTCAACATTGGCTTAAGTCTCTCAACCATTAATTTGGATATAATCTTATAGGACACATTACAAAGAGAAATTGGTATAAACAAGTTTAATGAATTATCCCCCTCACTTTTGGGGATAAGAGCTAATCTTTGTGATCCTCTGTGACTCTTGAACAACTTGTAATAGATCTTCCTTAATGATTTCCTATAATGCTTGAATAAAATCTACCAAGAAACCATTGGTTCCTAGGGCCTTTCCCCTCTTAATCTGAAATAAAATTCCTTTCAATTCATCTAAATAAGTGGGCCTAACAAAAACCTCATTCATCTCTAAAGAGAATAAAAAAGGGATGCAAGCTAAGATGTGATTTTCCTCTTCCTCTACACAGGGTGATTCATCCATGAATATAGAGTAGTGGTGATAAACCTCTTTAGAAATATCATTTAAGGATCTTACTTCTCAAGAATTTAAATATTATTGTGAGAAGCATTGCATAAAACGTCAATATGCTGCTACAAGAACTCCTCAACAAAATGGAGTTGTTGAGAGGAAAAACAGAATAGTAAAAGAAATGGCAAGGACAATGTTAGATGAAGCAAAACTACCAGAAAAATACTGGAAAGAAGTTGTTCATACAACTGTTTATACTCTAAATAGGGTACAAATTAGAGTGAAATCTAATTTCACTCCTTATGAACTTTGGCATGGTAAATCAGCTTCAATTAAATACTTCTGAATTTTTGTTGTGATCTTGTTGTAACCATAGATTGTGGGTCACCTATGGGAGATTTGTGTTTAGAGTTATAATGTTTGAACTCTCTAGTTGAATCAAATCTAGGTAAAAGGGACTCTCTAAGTCTTTTGGGAGAAATGATGATAATGGGAGATGAAAGGGTGGATGATATGGAAAGTGATCTTTGTAAACATTTTTGGACAACACTTTTGACTTGAGTTTGATGTTTTGATGTTAGTATAAAAGATTTTTGTTAATTGAGAATCTTTATGGTAGATTCATGACCCTCAAGATAAACTAGCCCAAAGATGATAACTAGCTTATCTAGGTTCATGGAAAATTATACATTTCAAATACAACATAACCAACTTAGAGGCTGATTTGATTGATGTTTAAGTCAAAAGATGTTGGTGTATTCAAAAATTTTGCAAAGTTTGGTGAAGTGAAGGATGAAATTTGATGAAGAGGTGAATGAAATGTTTGACCCAATGTTGACTTAGAATGAACCTTCATTTTCCAAGACCAAGGTAGTGAGAAATATGATATACCTCTAAAGTGATAATTGTTGTGATCATTTGTCCTTGATGACATTTGTCTTGCCTTAGACAGTTGTACATGTTATGTGGCTTGCTATCTGGCAGTTTTGAAAGACTCTTTGACTTTTTCCAAGGCTTATGATGTTGTCAGTTGCACTCATTTATGTTGTTCACGGACTTGAAGACAATGTCATTATTTGTTAATTTTGTCACTGGACTTAGTATGCAGCATATTTCAATCATTATGGTATTTGGACTAAAAGGTTCATTGGTAACGAAATTAGGGTAACACTATGTCTTGTGTTTATCTTTTTGACACACAGCCAAACCCTAGCCGCACTACTGTAAGGAAGTCTTGTTCAGTTGTATTGCTCCTTTAGTTACAGGTATTGGGAGTTTGTTTGTTGTGATGGACACCTCACAAACGGAAAAGTGGATGAGGTATTTTGTTGGAAAATCATTTTATTTTCTTGTGTTTGGTGACTGGCTGCCATGACAGGTATTCCATTCTTTTTCAGTTCTTGCAAGACTGGTTTCTTTCTTCTTAGTTAGTTGTGATGAGCAGTTAAAAAGTATGTTATTTCAATTTTGTTTTAACTCGAGTTTAAGAACAAAATCTAAGGTTTTGTTGTTCATTTTTGTTAATATTGTTTTTCTCCATATTTGGTGGAGTATATTTTTGAAGAGAAAAATAGTAAACGGGAACTAATATTATTTATCTTTGTTGGGTGAACAATTTTATTTGTTAAAGAATTTGTTGAAGGTTGTTCATTCTACTTCTATTACAAATCTTGATTAATGGTTACGGGTTTCTTGATGTGACTTTTTTTTTTTTTTGTTATCTTCAAAAAATAGAAACAACAAGTCTTATAAAAATGAGTTGTAAAAGAAAGAGAAATATACTCTTAAAAACAGAGAGGAGAATAGTATTCTGTTAAAAGTTTTGTAAATTCAAAAATGAAAAACTACATGTGTAGACTCTAGTTTCTATAATAGAGATTTGATTTGGTTGAAGTTTTTTAGAGAACAGATTGAGGTCATATTTTGGATCTATTATCATGGTATGAATTGATTTGTGCAGTGAAGCTTTTAGAATTGCACATATAGTGCAGTTATAAGATCCTTACTTTACAAATGAACTCTACATGTTAGAGATTTTGAAAAGGAGTTGGTACTCCTATTGAAGTAGGTGCTTCAGATTGTTTCAGTGACTGAGTTGGTGCTCAGAACAATATTGTAAATAGGTTTTTGAGATTAAGCTTGCAAGGCATTTTGGAGTGGTTTTTCTACCCCTAGAGAGTTTTCCACTCGGCATATCTTTGTGTCTCTATCATTCCGTGTGCACAAGTTTACCTTGAGTCATCCTTGCTTAAATTGTTATTTTTGGGTTCTTCAATTGCTC
The DNA here is from genome assembly GCA_007115665.2 of Sequoiadendron giganteum. Lineage (NCBI taxonomy): Eukaryota > Viridiplantae > Streptophyta > Pinopsida > Cupressales > Cupressaceae > Sequoiadendron > Sequoiadendron giganteum. Next base: position 234,929,326 of record CM021102.1, on the reverse strand, counting down.
TGATATGTATACTTTTCCACTTCAATAATCTTCAGCACTATTTGTTCAATATTTCCTTCATGCTGAAAAAAATATAGACATGTTTACTTTTGGAAATAAAAAAATTTATCTTGTATGCTTGTTTATTCTCTCTTGTAAAAACAATGATGTTGCGATGTTTTCCATTTGTGTAGCATCAATTGTCATAGTATACTTCATGTGGTGATGTTTTGATTTGTCCTGCAAGAAATATTTTACAACCCTGATTCACCCCCTCCCCCTCTCAGTGTTGTTCCACTTCCAACAAGTGGTATCAGAACATAGGGTCCTTTGTCAGGTTTCCCAACCTAGGATTGTTTCTGGTCTTGGAAGTTTGATTAAAATGTCTCAAGCTCATGAAGGCACTTCTATGACAAGAGCTCCATTGTTTGATGGAATGGATTATGTGTTCTGGAAGATCATAATGGAAACATATCAGACTTCTATAGATCTTGATGTATGGAGTATAGTATTATTTGGATACACTGTACCAACTAATCTTCCCACATCTTTTGATGAGCAAAAAATTATGAAACCAATGCTAGAGCAAAACATGCTCTCTTGTGTGCCTTGAATAAAGATGTTTTTATCAAGGTTATGCATTGTAGTTCTGCTAAGGAAATTTGGGTTAAACTAGAAACTATTTATCAGGGAAATGAAAAAGTAAAACAGTCAAAAGTCCTCACTCTCAAACATCAGTTTAAAGAAATTAAAATGAAGGATGATGAAAGAATAGCTGATTATTTCTTAAGAGTTGATGAAATTGTTAATGCTATGAAAGGGTTAGGAGAAGAGGTAAAGGAGTTTGATGTTGTCACTAAGGTTATCAGAACTTTACCAAATAAGTTTGAAGCTAAAATTGCTACTCTTGAAGGAAAGAAACATTTCGACCAGCTCACTCTAGATAGTTTACAAGGTACTTTAATTGCCTATGAAATGAGAATTAACAAAAATACTTCTACTAGTAAAGAAACTACCTTTAAGATAGAAAAGAAAACTTTATCACATGATAGTGATTCTGATTTGTCTGATTCCAAAGAAGCTCTTCTTGTTAAGAAACTGAAAAAGAAGTATAAGGGTAAGATGCCTTTGAAATGTTTTACTTGTGGCAAACTTGGACATTTTGCTGCAAAATGTCCTTATGCTAATCAATATTATGAAGATGAAAAACCAAAAAGACAATTTAAGAAAAAGACTTACTATCCTGAAAAGAAGTTTAACTTTCAACCAAAAAAAAGTCTTTTTTCAAAAGAAGATTCAGATTTTGAGTTTGATGGTTCACTAGATGATGAAGACTTGACTTTGTTTATGGCTAAAGTTGAAACTCAAAAGATCTCAAGAAAAGAATCAGAGTAAACACCAAATAAAGAATCTGAAAAATAGTTTGAGGTAGAAAACTGTGAAATTGAATTACTTTGTGCTCTTCAAGAGATAAAAATATTAAAGAAACTTATTGTTTCTCAAGAACATAATTCAGATAGAGACCATAGGTCAGATAGTTTGTTCACTGGTTTACAAATTGAGCTTGATGATTCAAAAAAAAAGGTGGATACTCTTCAGTCTGTTCTTATTGATAAAGATAAAGAGATTCAAAATCTTGAACAGCAGGTTGTCAATCTAAAAAAACAAGTGGAAGGTTATGAGAGTACTATTCACTTGAATGAGATACTTGGAAAACAAAAATAGGACAAAGATATGACTGGTATTGGGTTCAATATTGGTGAATGTTCAAAATATTTACATCAAAACTTCAAGGCAATTGAGAAGAAGCAGTCATTTGAGCATCAACGAACCAATTTCAGGTTTAATGCTTTCTTTCATGGTTATTGTTTCTTTTGCAATAAGTTTGGACAAAAAATAAGCAACTACAAAGTAATGATGTCTAGAACACCTAGATTTGGTCACAAACAGTTCTTTTGTTTTTCTAGTACTGTTAGGTGTTTCACTTGCAATTCTATTGGTCATACATCTAAGCAATGCAAACAAGGTAAACATATCTCTGGCAAAGTTTGGAGACCCAAATTTGTTCAAAACTTAGAACAATCAATGCTTGTTCAAATTGCTTTTCTTTCAAGAAGGAAGGCTTTATGGGTTTTGGACAGTGGTTGTTCTAATCACATGACAGGTGATAGAAACATGTTTATCAAGCTTGAAGATTATTCAGGAGGTTTTGTGAAATTTGGTGATAATACAGGAATTGAGATCAAAGGTAAAGGTTCTTTGCTTTTAAATGATGATACTCCTATCTATGATGTGTATTACGTTGATGGTCTTAAACACAATCTTCTAAGTGTTAGTCAGATTGTGACAATGGTTATAATCTTATATTCCACTCACAAGGTTGTGCTATAAAGAACAAATCAGTAAAAATAGTTGCAACTGGATTACGGACACAAGGTAATGTTTATAATCTTCTCGACTCTTCTAATCATGAATGTAGTGAAGGAATATGTCTCATGGATCAAATTGAAGAAAATTGGTTGTGGCATAAGTGGTTAGGACATGTTAACTTTGATAATCTGGTTAGGATCAGCAAAAACCAGAATGTTAGAGGATTGCCTATTCTACACAAACCTGAAATATTTTTTGTAAGGAATGTCTAAGAGGTAAACAAACTAAGGTTAGTTTTAAATCCAAAGAACATGCTTCAACTAAACCTTTGTAGCTTGTACACACTGATCTGTGTGGTCCCACTAGAACAAGATCTATAAATGGTGAGTAGTATTTCATGTTGTTTGTAGTTGACTATACAAGAATGGTTTGGGTAACTTTTCTCAAAAACAAGTCATAAGCTTTTGATAGATTTAAAAAAAATTGAAAGATGGTTGAGAAAGAAGCTAACACAAAGCTTAAATGCTTACGATCAGATAAGAGAGGTGAGTTTACTTCTCAAGAATTTATAGATTATTGTGAGAAGCATAGCATAAAACGTCAATATGCTGCTACAAGAACTCCTCAACAAAATGGAGTTGTTGAGAGGAAAAATAGAATAGTAAAAGAAATGGCAAGGACAATGTTAGATGAAGCAAAACTACTAGACGAATACTGGAAAGAAGTTGTTCATACAGCTATTTATACTCTAAATAGGGTACAAATTAGAATGAAATCTAATTTCACTCCTTATGAACTTTGGCATGGTAAATCAGCTTCAGTTAAATACTTCTGAACTTTTGTTGTGATCTTGTTGTAACCATAGATTGTGGGTCACCTATGGGAGATTTGTGTTTAGATTTATAATGTTTGAACTCTCTAGTTGACTCAAATCTATGTAAAAGGGATGCTCTAAGTCTTTTGGGAGAAATGATGATAATGGGAGATGAAAAGGGTGGATGATATGGAAAGTGATCTTTGTAAACATTTTTGGACAACACTTTTGACTTGAGTTTGATGTTTTGATGTTAGGATAAAATATTTTTGTGAATTGAGAATCTTTAGGTTAGACTCATGACCCTCAAGATAAACTAGTCCAAAGATGATAACTAACTTAGCTAGGTTCATGGAAAATTATACATTTCAAATACAACATAACCAACTTAGAGGCTGGTTTGATTCATGTTTAAGTCAAAAGATGTTGGTGTATTTAAAACTTTTGCAAAGTTTGGTGAAGTGAAGGATGAAATTTGATGAAGGGGTGAATGAAATGTTTGACCCAATGTTGACTTAGAATGAACTTTCATTTTGCAAGACCAGGGTAGTGAGAAACATGCTATACCTCTAAAGTGATAATACTCTAAGAACTCATTGATTTTGGTAAAATAGGACTCAAATGATTTTGGAAATAGGACCCAATGATTTTGGACTCAACGTTTGCAATGTTTTGCTTGTGTCAATTTGCTTGTGTTCGAGGAGTCAACGATTTGGACATACATCAATGTGGGGTGTTCATTTGATTTAATCTTAGATTAATGAGGTTATTTTTTTACCACAAACGCATGTCTTGGTTATGTTTTCAATCTAAAATGGTTGTCCAAAACATCATAAATTTCACAAAGTCCATTTCGTGAAAAACATGAGGTTGAAGTCATAATTGCCTATGTTGTCTTTGGAAAATATGGATTGAGATATAAGACAAGATATTTAGAAATCTCTAAGGATAGAAATCCTTAGGACAAGCAGTAATATCAAGGTTAATTCAAGAGGTATCCATATTTAAGCCAAAGTGTTTGAAATTTTGAGGAAGATAGTGAATGTTTATTTTTGTAACGTTTTGGAACCAAGCAATATATCAAACTAACTCACAATCATTTATAATCCTAGGTTTTGTTGAGTCCCTACTTGGATTTCTCCAAACACTAAACAATGTGAACAGATAGAGATTTGGCAACATTGGCTCCCCCCTTCTTGACACACACTTCTTGGGACCACCAAATCTCAAAATCCTTAAAATCTAGAGATCAAAAGGATTTTTCTATTTCTACAATTGAATAGTAAGAATGTGGGGCGGCTTCAAAATGATTATTCTTGCACCAACAAGTATTAAGGATTTTGGATTCTAAACAATGGTTCATAATAAAGGCTTATAGTTTAGGGGGTACAATGATAAACTTTTTCAAGAGGTCTCCCAACCCTTAGAACAAGGGCTTTATGCATCATAAAGATATTGGGGGAGAGCTATCATGTACCACATCCCATTGATCGCAATTTTTATTGCAACCACACATTTATATAGCGGTTTGTAAGAACTTGGCTTTAGTTCATTACCACTTGGGTCATTTCCTCTTTTCGAAGCGGGGAGGTAGGCCCTCTAAAGATAAACAATAGCAAGGAAGTGCATTCGCAGTTCGATAATCTTTTCTCATATGAACAAAGAGAGAACACACGTCACGTCTTTTTCTCACACTCGCAAAGGGGTTCAGTTTTAATCCAAAATGAAAGATGTAGGTGATTTTCCAAAGTGTTAAGGAATGTTTATGTTTCTCAAGGTCACCAAATGGTGTGAGAGAATTGCATAGGCATCCACTAACAACATTGTAAATCACAAAACATAGAAAACAATTATAAATTTTAACCCCTCAAAGGAGTGATAAATTTGTTTTAAGCACCAAATGAAATATGAAGTTTCCTTGTTCAATTTTAAACCCAAAAGAAGATGATGAAATGAGGGTTCAATTTTAGTCTCGTTTGAGCATTCATTTTAAACCCAATTAAAATTTAGTGAGGTCCTAAAGTAGAAAGTAGAAAGCATGAAAATTTGGGTTACAATTTCTCCAAAGTGTTAAACGCTTGTTACAATCATAGAATTTCAAGATAAGAAAGCTTTCTTCACTTTAGCTCCATGTCATTCAACCTACAAGACCTTATTATTCTAACAACCAGAACAATGTTAGAAGTGTATTATTAATCTAACGAATCAAGAAAATTAAAACACATATTGAAAAATATTTGTAAAACTTCACTTTGGCTAGGCGTTGTTGAACACGATAGTGTCATGATTTGAAAACTAGGTGTCACTCTGGTGAATTTGGGCATTGCTCTGCAGCAAAAATAGAGAGCACAATAGTGTCGATATTTTGACGAGCATCGCTCTAATGAATTTGGGGGCATTGTCGTTTGAAATTTTTGATACCTCTATATTAAATAGGTGTCACCAGATTTAAATCAACATTAGTGTATTTAATCGGCATCATTGTTTCAAATTGCAATAGTGTCATTATATGGCAACACTCTTTAAAGAGCATCATTTTTTGTGATTTGGGTGTCACTATAACCTGCAACAAAATAAATGAACAAAATTTGAGCTAAAATTTGATTAAATTATCAGTTTTCCCTCCTTTGAGCACCAAAATATGACTGAGGATATTAGTATGGGCCAATTACGCTTGATCCATGAAGAATCGAAGCATATTCATGCCACTAATACTCAATATTAAAAAAGATCATTCAAATGAAGGTTAAACTAAAAATTTATTGAAACAAAGCATTCTAAACTATGAAAGTGTTAAAATCTCTACTCTAATCCATCTGAAACTTATCCCGTTTTGAAATTGGTGTCGTGTTGATGTGGAACAATGACCCTTTCCCAATCCTCTGATCAATGAGCTTGTTTCAATTGATTCTATGGAAGAGAATCAATGAAACCATTATGATATATGGATGAAAACATGATTTATGCTAAAATGAGTATGATGCAAGCTAAATTAACATGATTTTATGTTAAATTCATCTAAATATGCAATTGCTAAGCTAATCTAAGCTAATCCTAAGCTAAAAGGTTCAAACCCTAATTTATAAAGAAGCTAAGATGGATGCATGAAAGCCATTAATTGAAGCTTAAAGCTATTATACAACTAAAAATGAACTAAAACAAGCTAAAAGTGAGAAATTGAGAGTGTGAGTGCAAGTGAATTTAACAACATAAGTTTGAAACTGAAAGATGGATGATATTTAACAACATAAGTTTTCCCTGAAAAAGATGGGTCCATTTGTCTCCAAATAGGGTTCTATTTATAGGAGAGCAAATGAGAAATTGAGGGCTGAGATTGAAAAGATTAATCAACAATCAAGGATGGAGGAAATAGGAGGCATGGATCATGGATTCTCATCAATAAACAAGAATGCAAGATGAGAATTAATCAAGGGCTCACATTTGTTCCAAACACACACACTTTTGACTTGCACACATAGGTCACAAGGTGACTTTCTCAAGAGGTTAAAAGATAACTTGCATTTGAAGCCAAGTGAGAATATCGCTATTTCAAATGATTAGAGGAGAGAGAATATTCTCATGGGTGGCGATAAAGATATTTTACAAATTAAAAGAAAGTTTTAATTGTGCAAAAAAGGAGATAAGGAATATTCCATGGGAATATTCCTCTTTTAGAGAAAAATAGTTTAATTGCTAATTAAACAAGGTTTAATCACATAATTAGGGAATTAGAAGAATTAAAGTGATTTTCATTAAATTAAAATGATTTAATGAAAGGGGGAAAGATGAGATGATATTTAATTAAATAACTTAGGGTCATTTAATTAAATTAGAAGACTTAGGGAGCTAAATTAAACTTTGATTTACTTAATTTAATAGGATGAAATGCTAGCATGAAGGGGGAATGAATTAACCTGATTTGATGAATTAGGTTGATAGATGAAAATCACAATTAATCAAATAGCAAAGCTAATTCAATTAATCAAGAAAAAAGAGGATGGGTTTCAGAGAAAATGATTTTAGTAAACTTGTTTCGAGTGAATGATATGACAGGACACTTTTCAGTGTCTACACTTACGAACATGCCCAAGCTTACCACAATTCCAACAAATAACTTTGTACTTTACAAGAGATTTAGATCTCCCCTTGGACTTGGATTTTTCACGCTTCTCATTATTCTTTCCTTTTTCCTTAGGTCTTACATGAATATTTAGGGCCTCCTTGGTAGTGATGGATACCTTCCTCCTCATCTCTTTAGAAAGAAAAGAAACCACCACATCTTCAGTCTTCAAAATAATAAAAGTACTCCCAATATCCATAACAAGAGAATCCCACGAATCAGGAAAAGAACAAAGGAAGATCTGACATTTCTCCTCCTCATCCATTTTGATACCAACAGATTCCAATTGATCCACCCGCATATTGAATGCTTCCAGGTGGTCAGTGATTCATCCACCCTCTTCCATTCTCAAGGAATATAATTTCTTCCTCAAGAAAATCTTTTTCACTAAATATTTGGCTTGATACATCTCACCAAGCTTCTTCCATAGTTCCTATGCAAAGGTCTCCTCATGGACATTAATTAAAAGAGAGTCTCACAAACATAATCTGATTAGAACCTTGACTTTATAGTTCATAACATTGTATTGAGAAGTTTGAGTAGGATTTGTAGGCCTTGAAAAAATCTCATCACCAACACCCCAAAAATCTCGATCTATCAACATATCCTCCATCTTCAGCTTCCACATTTCAAAATTATTTCTAGAAAACTTATCCACCTCTATTATCCTTGATGAACTTTCCATCTAAAAATTCTTGCAACAAGATGATAAAGCATCTTCTCCACAAGCTCCCACTCAAAACTGGATTAGTTTAACAAACCCAACAACCCACAACTAAAACCAAAGGTGATCAAGCTCTAATACCACTTTTAAGGAAGCTAAGGTAGTGGAAAAACTTCCTAAACTAATCTTGAGAGGAGATTAATGCAAAATTTTTACAAATCTTGAACAATTATAGAAACTTAAACAAAAATAAATATAAATATCATTCATACCATGACACGATGATTTGTGTGGGGAAAACCCTTTCAGGAGAAAAACCCCACACTCCAAAAGCCGCCCAATATATTATTCAGAAATCACAAATATTACAATATACTTGCAAAGGAAGATTCTCACAAGAGTATCACCACTCAGATATCCAGAGACAACATGACTACTATCAAAATCTCAAAATACATCACAATCTCTCTCTACTATAGTCGTAATACAACACCCTCATAAAATAGAGTTACATTCGAGAGAAAGACAAGCCAACAAAATATCCACCATTAGATCTAAAAATTAATAATTAACTGTCTAGATTTACAATGTATCATTTATTTAATGTATGTCGGCCATTTTAGGAGTTTTTCAAAAAAAAAATAACAAAAAATTATCCACGCATCCCACTTCCCCCCCCTTGATGCCATTGTGTATTACACCTATCGGTGTAACTAGGATATATATATATTCATATATATATCCTATCAAAAATAACCTTTATATAATTGCAAGGTTGAGAAATATTTTCCCAACACTCCCATGGTGATGTATTCTACCTTTGGTAAAAAAACTCTTCAAGAATTTCTAAAAATTCAACCCAAGTTTTTTTTACTCTTGCATGCACCTTTCCCTGAACAATTTCAATCACTTTTCCATTTTCTCATTTGTTAAACTTTTATAAGCTTGAAAGGTTGTAAATTAGCTTGAATTTAAGGAATTGTCATCTAAAATCGACAAGAAAAAGGTTATAAGTGCAAAGTAGGGTATGGAAAAAAGGTTTGTACGTTTGCTCATTGGTTCTACGTTTGGCTCTTTGGTGGTGGTGGAAACTAAAATTTGGATTATATATTACCGTTTCCCCCCAACTTAAATGCTTGAAGTATCCTCACTTCAAGTTCAGAAAAATAGGTGAAGGTAATAATTGTAATGTATTAAAATAGAAGTAATGAGTAAAATGTATGCAGTATTTATTGTAAAAACATATTGAATCATAATGAAAATTCATGACAATAATGGTTGTGTAGTATACATACCTGGAAATTATTATGAACTAAATTTTTGTGCATGTGCAACTCATTTGAAGATTATCTGATGCATGATGTTGATTTGACATGATTTAATTGCAATGAATGAATAGATGAAGTGTGAAATTAATGACAGGATGGCACATGGTTTGAAATGAGGCAAAATGTACAGATGAGTGAAGTTGATGTGATAGTCTGAATTATTAAAATTCGAAATAGACATCATGAAATCAAAAGAGCATGCTACATGTACTGATATGATAGGTTTATTTGTGGCATGTGTGATGAAAAAGTGAAGTGAAAAGTGATAATCTACAATTAATGTGGTGCCAAATTTTGAAATTTATGATAGAAAGCATTGTGGGTTCCTTCATAAATAGGTCCCAATTGAATTTTGACAATTCATGCGTAATGTGCTATAGGTCCCTACTACAATAGGTCCCTGACTGAAATGTGATAGCTTTAATACATGAAGCTACACCTATCCATACCACAATATGGAGAATACTACAAAATAAATGTGTATCATTGTAATTGTGTTGTGTGTGCATGTGAGTTAGATTAGTAAATTAAGCTTGTGTGACCTCAAGGGGTGAGTTATGTAGCTCAACCACTAAATCACTCTAGGAACTTGGTACATCTGTTATTGATTCATCATTGTGTGTTTCAGAACTTGTATCTGGATAATTGAGAGGACCATACTGTTGAATGAGAGAAAGAATGAAATCTAACTTTTGTACTGGCTTTTTATTAAGTTTCAACCTTTGGCCATTAACCCACAGTGAGAAACTTACTGCATCTATGGTCTCCAAATTTACTATTCCATTAGGAAAAACATGGCTTATCTCATTTGGTCGCAACCATCTAGATTGGAGTTTTCCCTTAAAAATATTTATATCTTGAAGCATACAATAAATCCTAGTCTCATATATTGAATTCATTTGTCTTGATATATTGGTCATGTTACTTTTTCCTCTATTTTTGTACCATCTTTTTATGATGCATTGCTTCCATCTTGATTTTATCTAGCCCATTTAAGTTATGCAATCTCTCCTTTTTTGTTGCTGAGAGATCCATGTCTAATTCCACTACTATTATGAGTGTTTTATACTCAATTTCTATTGGGATAACTATTGTTTTTCCATATACTAGTTCATAGGGGGTGAAACCAATTGTTGTTTTCCATGTAGTCCTATATACCCATACTACCTCTGGCAATCTACCAACCCAAACTTTCCTATGTAACTACATTATCCTGGTCAGAATGCTCTCAATTTTCCTATTTGTAACCTCCACCCGACCATTGTCTTGTGGATGATATGGTGTTGAGTTTTTGTGCCTTATTTCATATTCTTCAACCAATTTTGTAATGAGCTCTAAAGTAAATTGTGGACCTTGATCAGTGACTATTTCCATAGGTACTCCATACCTAGTAAAAATTTCTTCATACAAGAATTTAACAAGATTACCATCTCTAGAGGACTGTAATGCCTTCACTTCCACCCACTTGGTTAGATAATCAATGCAAACCAGAATGTACTCCTTGTTGTTAGATGTAGGTGAAATTGTCCCAATAAAATCTAGACCCCATTTGGCAAAGGGTGCTAATGTCGATTGTGGTTGTAAAGGAATTTAATCAGCTTAGTTGGCTTACCCATTCTTTGACATTTGTCACAACTTCTTGTATACATAAAAGAATCCTTGTGTAAAGTTGGCCAGTAGTAACCTGTTGTGATGATTTTGAATGTTGTCCTTTTGGCTACAAAGTGACCCCCACAAGGCTCATCATGACATGCCTTCATTATGCCAGACTTCATCTTCTCTTATACACCTTCTCATTATGTTTTCTAGGCCTATGTAGAAGAGATAACCAGATACCCAAGAATATGGAAAAAAATTGTGCACTAGTTGTCTCTTTTCTCTTGGAGAAAAGTGTGTTGGTATCTTCCCTATCACTAAATAATTTGCAATGTCAGCATACCAAGGTGTATGTACATTAAGAGAAAATAAATGCTCATCTGGAAATGAGTCATCTACTATCCATTTTTCTAATTGTGTTGGCAACCTTGATAGAAATTCTACTACTACATTATCATTCCCAGGCTTGTCCACTATTGTAATATCAAATTCTTGTAGGAGTATCCATCTAACTATCCTTCCCCTACCATAGGTTTTTTCATCAAATACTTGATATTTGTATGATATGTGTGGAGAAAAACTACATATCTAGTAATGTAATGCCTAAATTTGTTGATGGAATATACTATTGTTAGCATTTCCTTCTCTTTAATAGTGTAATTTAGCTCAACTCTTGTAATATTTTTCTAATGTAGTAAATGACATATTCTTTAGTACCTTCTTTCTGACCCAAAACTACTCCAATAGAAAAATATGAAGCATCACTATGTATATGGAAGGGTAATGTCCAATTTTCCCCCCTCAAAATAGGTGCTTTGGTTAAGGCTACTTTAAGTTCATCAAAAGAATGTTGGCACTTTGATTTCCAATCAAATTCTATATCTTTAGTCAGTAGAACAAACAATGGTGTTGCAATCTTACTAAAGTCTGTAATGAACCTCCTATAATAGCCTACATGGCCTAGGAAGCTTCTAACATCTCTTTGCCTCTATGGAATAGGTAATGTAGAAATTATCTCTATCTTATGTGGGTCAACTTGAATCCTTGTATTGAATATGAAATGCCCTAGAAAAATTTCATAAGTTATCATCATAAAGCAATTTTCATTATAGAGGGACAAGTTATGTTCTTTACATCTCTTCAGAACCTTTTCCAAATTGGAAAGAGCTTCTTCATAAGTTTCCCCATATGTGGTGAAGTCATCCATATATATCTCCATAGATTCAAGAGCATAATCAAAGAATATGCTAAGCACTACTCTCTAAAAAGTAGTTAGGGCATTGCATAACCCAAAAGGTAGGACAAAATAGGAATAAGTACCCCAAGGGCATGTGAATGTGGTTTTGTACTAATCCTTTGGGGCGATCTTTATCTAATTGTAACCACTAAAACCATCTAGGAATGAAACTTACTTCTTCCTTGCTAAAGAGTCAAGCACTTGATCAATGAAGGGTAATGGGAAGTAGTCTTTCCTAGTGGCTATGTTCAGCTCCTTATAATCTACACATACCCTCCATTTGCCACCTTTTTAGGGACAATAACTAAGGGTGATACCCATTCACTATCAAATATAGCATAAATGAAGTCTGCATCAAGTAGTTTTTGGAGTTCAACTTTAACTATTTCTCTCAAAGCAAGGTTCATTCACCTTTAAGGTTGTCTAATGGGTCTAAAACCATAATTTATATAGATCCTGTGCATACATAATTCAGGATCTATGCCCTTCATGTCATGGTAGTCCCATGCAAAGGCTTCTGCATGTGCCTCCTACACTATATTCAAGGAATTTTGTTGCTCTTCAGTTAATGCATTGTTTATGTTAAGTTTTTTCTTGACATAAATTATAATGTTTTGGATGATTCTTGCAGAGATGAGAGGTCAAGTGTGGGAATGTTTGGTATAAACTATTGTGGTAATAAGGAATGGAAAATATGAGATATTTCCTCAGATGAATGAGCAGGTATAATGTTTTGCAAAGGATCTTGTAGGCATGATAGACAGTCTTGTTGTTGTGAGTTCCTATCACAGTCATTTTGTATTATGTGAGCAATCAAATCATCTTCATATTGATCATCCAACAAATGGTTGTTTTCTATTTTTATTAGATTTTGTAGAGAATAGTGGTCATCCTCATCCAAGGTGGGCCATATGGTTTTCTCAAGATCAACATAAGGTTGGGCTAGAGGATAGAGGACCAATTTCTTGGTCACATTCCCATTAGATATTACCATATTTCAAGACCTACAACCTATGAATGCATTAGTTGTAGCTAACCATGGTCTGCCTAAAATGAGTGGATACCTTGAAAGGTTAAACTTTGGCTACAAGACTATGAAATCAGCAGGATATTCCTAGGAATCCAAATCTATAACTAAATCCTCAAGCTTTATTGTTGACCTATTTTCCAACTATAAAATAGTAGGTGTAGTCCTAAGGTTGGATAACTAAAGGAGTTGCATTTTTTCCTTAGTCATGACATTGATTTCTTCTCCTAAATCAATCAAGGTGTCCCTGATAAGGGTCCCATTAATCTTGACATCCACTACTAGACTATTGGGGTAAGTGTATTCAAGGACAGTTATGTTCCCTAGCATAATATCAACAAGGTTTCCTAGGACATGAAATGTCTAAGGATCCTTCCTTTTTATTCCTATTTTCTTAGGGCATAGGTCCTCATAGTCTTGGTATAAATTGGGATGTCCTTGATATCTTGGATGAGAGGAATTTTGATACATAAATCCTTTAGTTGACCCAATAGGTCTATCTCAGCTTGAATTTGATGTCTTGGTATGGCTAAGAGCTCAGTAAATGGAGGCTCTAGACTTGAGATAGTTTGGTTTGTCATATTTGACTCGGGTGCTATGGTTGGATTGTTTGGAGCTTTAGTTATAGGTTCCTTATTGTCCATTTTAGTTATTTGTGGGGATGAAGGACCAGATAGTGTTTTTCCTTACCTAAGGTGGACACCACTCACCTCTACTCTATAGGTGAGGTATTGCATAGCCTTGTTAGTATAAGCCTATTGGATAGGCTATGTGTTATGGTTAGGTGTAGGTTGGGTAGGTAACTGTGGTTCTCTTGGTGGCTGAGATGTTGGATTGGATGGATTAAAAATAATAGCTTGTTGTTGTGGCTAAGGAGGGAGTAAAGGTTGTTGGTAATTCATGTTTTGTTGTTGCCACTGCTAGCCTTTTTTCCATCATGGCTACCACTAGTTTTGTTGTGTTGGCCATTGAGGATTACCACTGGAACCTTAGAAAAAAATTCAGACCATGCATTTGGTTGCTACTAGTTCCAATTTTTTTGAGGTTGTTTCCATTGTTGAGGGTTTTTCCATTGGTTTTGATTATTTGGCTAGGGATGGGAATTTCAAGCATAAAAATTCTAATTTCCAATTAGAAAAGATGAATTGAAAGTCAAAGGTTCTTGTAATATACCTTGTCTTTGATGTCATAGACTTTTTGAGCTATGTAAAATAATTTTCCATCCTCTCCTTCAGATTGTTGAAAATCATGTTTCTCTATTTTTTCTTCCATAATACCAACCATCCTCTTGCATTTACAGTTTTCTTTCCTTTGTCTATAGCAGGGGTAGTATTTAGTGAGCATTGCTTCAGCCTCCTCTTTCTTCTTCTTTATATGGAGAGTGTCCAACTAAGTTTCTAAGTGATTGATAATTTCCTCTTTCATGTTGGACAATAAATTACTTAACTCTATCTTTGAAACCCTAGCAGATGATTTACCAATGGTGGATTTCCTCTCTCCTCTTGGATTCTTAGTGAAAATCTTGGAGTAATTTCTGCAACCTTGTAGATTTCTTCAAATGATAGTTGAGAAACATCCCCTTGCCCAATAAGATTGAGGGCATCCATACAGTCCTCATTGACTCCCCTCAAAAATACTAACTTGAGGGATTCTTCAAATAGCTTGTTCTGTGGGTTTTTCTTCAAAGAGAATTGGAATATCTCCACATAGTCCTCTAATGGCTCATCCTCCTTTTGTGGCATTCTAAATATGTCATCTGTCCTCCTATCAAGCCCTCTACAATAGTCTTGGTATTTCTCCAAGAATAGTATTTTCATGGTATCCCAATCTGGAATAACATCCTTGCCTAATCCCGTAAACCATCTCAAGGTAGCATCTTTTAGAGTGGCAGGGAAGAGCTTGAGCCTATGAGCATTAGAGGTCTAATCATAGCTTTTATATAGGACATCAAACTCAAATATAAATGTGTCTGGAGCTTTAGTCACCAAACCATAAAAGACTGGTAATGGTGAAGGAGGGATATTCTTTAGCATAGTAGACCTTTCTTGGTTAGTGATTGGGAACTCAAAGGTCAAATGTTCAGACGGATCATCCACTGCATCACCTATGGTTTGGTATGTCCCCTCTATGAGTGTAGTAGGTATTGGTGAAAGGGAAGTTTCTTCTTTAGTGGTAACCTCGCTCTGATTACTGTAATCACCAATATCTTCTCTAGCTTGCTAACTTGTAGAGGGGAGGAACCTTCCTAATATGTCTCTCTACCTTTGCATACAATAGGTAAACTTTGTATAGTAATGGCTCTTGCACAATGTTAGTATAATGTTTTGGTATTTTGATAAGATTAAACCTAACAATCCTAATGTTGAAAACAAAGTGTAAACTATAAAATCTTGGAAAAACAAGTCTATGAAGGTAGCACTATCCTTGGAAACGACACCAAAAATGTAGAGTCCATTCTAATGCCTAATAAACTTGGTGGCAATCACTCAATATAGGGGAAAGCTTGGCTAAAGAGTCAACTTGAAATTGAAAAGAATTTTATTAGATTATTGACCAGGGCTAGTAGACTTGTGATGGTACTAGAACTGTATGTGCTTCCAAATACCTGTGGTTGCCTAAATTATCCTAATGAAGGTATTATACTTGCTAGAAAATAATAAAATGCACAATAGTAAAAGAAGTAAAACAGATGCTTTAGCTATGAGTACCTACAACATAGTCTGTGACTGAACTACAATTAACAGATAAAATGTTGAAACTAACTAGAAAATAATAACCAAACTTATTCTACACTCTAGAGTAATACAAGTTAATGAATGTGATCATGAATATGAACAATAATTATTGATAAATTTGATATGAGAATCTATCTTAACTTATTATGCAATTATGAAGTAACTATGTACTTGAGTGGCCCTTTCTCAAGTGGGTATCTCCACTAAACTAAACCAAATCTAAATCTTCAGATCAACTCAATCATATCAACTTCAGATCATTCATTACTCATTCCAAAAAATCACATGAAAAATTTCTCAAAGATTGTATTCAAAAAAACCATGTTTGAACAATCAACATGTTTGTGTAATAATAACTAAAAAATAGAAAGTGTTTTGATAACTCAAATCCATGACTGAAATATTAATCAACTCTCTATTTAAAGACTCAATCACCAGCTATATACATGCACGAGGGAGTTTATTTAGAACAAAAATCTAAATTGAAATCATTAATTACAACTCTCCTAAATATCAAAGCGTAATTAAGATTCAATTATCCTAATTACAATTGAAATGAAATAAGAATCCAAATAGGATTAGAACTCTACAATAGCAGAATTGAAACGTGGAACATAGAATTAGTTATGTTGGAATCCTAATAATAACAAGGTTCTCCTTCTCCAATTCCTTTATTGTTTTCCATAATGATGCATGATTTTCTTCATCAACTATCTCCATGTTGTAGTTATTGTGTTCAATGTATTTAAGAATATCCCCTTTTTTGTTGTGTAGGAACTCCTTTAGTTGTGGGTTGCATTCAATAGTTGCTACAAGCTATAGTGTCTTCTCAGGCTGCAAGGGGTTAGTTCATAAAACACATACACAATACTAGCTACCATGATTACACACAAATATCAATTATAATTCATACATATTCACATACAAATCAAGTAACACCATCATATCATAATTGCATTTCCATATACTTTAACCAAGTTCAAGGTCTACAGAATAGACATAAAATATGGAATACTATAGGAATGATTATGTTAGGAATTTCTTACAAGAAACATAAAGGTAACAAAAAACTAGCTAACAAAATGGCTCATCAACATTCAAGGTCTTTTATAAGGACTTCAATTTGAACCCAAATTATGGCCATCTTAGCAACTGGCAGATCAAGTAATGATTGTTGAAGTTTCTTGATTTGTGTCATAACCTTGGCATCATGCTTCTTTAGGATATTGTGCTAATCCATCACCTAAATATAAAATTTGTGAATATTTTCTTGAATGGTGATGAACTTGATGATGTCCTTGGAGTGTGAGACCTGCCCTTTGATGACCTATACTTTTATGTTATTTAACTTATTAGCATCTTGGGAATTTTATGTTAATGTTTACTTCTATGGTGTTGGATATTTTATTTATGTATTTGACTATGGTTTGGTAATATTTACATGCATAGAATAATTTTGATCTTGTTTATGATAATAATTCTATGAGTTGATGATTAATTAGGTTGTTTCATTCTTATGTGATTGACATGAATTCTTAATTAATGAATTGATCTCCTATGATGATTAGGTTATCTTGCATTTATTAATTATCAAATATTGAATTGATTAATTTTTTATAATTACATGTCCTAAGAATTGTGTTTATATGGAATTGAAATGTTATCAAATGTGATTATGATGTTTTATTGAATTATGTGATTGATTTGATTATGGATCGAATGTCACAACTTGAATGTAGCTTGATTCATGATGCCATTATACAAATGGTTAAGGAGGGATGGAGAGGTAGAAAAGGAGTGACTAAGAGACCTATAGATGGAAGAGGCAGAGAGGTGAGGGCGAGAGTGAATAAAATGAGAGAGATAAGTTCACAAAGAGGGTGTAGACACTAAAAATTTTCCTAGGCCTAAAAACTCTAATTCTCCATCATTTACCCTTTCATCCTTGATAATTAAATAATCTCAATTATTTAATTATTTCCTAATGTCATAATTCTTCTATTAATTAAATAATTTTAATTATTTAATTAATTAATTTATTTTCTTTTATTCCTCTTTTGGTTAATTAAATAAATTTTATTTATTTAATTACATCACTAATGTCCTTGTCTTCTATAATTAAATGAATTATAGTTATTTAATTATTTATCATCTTTCCACTATAATTAAATAGTTATTTAATTATTTTATTTATAATTTTTCATTTTCTTCTCACTTTTGAATTAAATTGTTATTTAATGAGAAATTCAACTTGTCACGTGTCCTCTATAATTAAATAATGCTTTTATTATTTAATTATGCATTTTAATTTCTCATACAACCTCTTTTCCTGTGCCGATCTTAACTTCCACATCAAATCTTATCTCTTGAAATCTCATTTAATTCTAGCCCTTGATTGAATTATCTTATAATTCAATCCTAGTCATTCATCCTTATCTTTGCCCTTATTTTCCCCTAACCCTATTTCATACTACAACTTTCAATCTTAGCCATTGATTGACACATCTTATTGACATTCAATCTCATCCCTTCATTCAAATTTTTATTTTCTATAAAATACCTTTATCATTGTCATATATCTAGACAACATCTACATCTTGAGCAAGTGCAAGTACATGTTGCAAGTGTGAGACAACAATCTTCAATATTTTGTTAGGCATAGTCAAAGGCTACTAGTGCATACTCAAATATGAGGGCATCAAGTACATTCAAGAAAAATGGAGAAGAGCAATGGAGATGAAGCAATGATGGCATGAAGAATTTATAATGATATTACTTTATATTTCATGTTTTTATGCTTATTGTACTTCATTGTTTATTAGGGTTTGATTTACATGCATTATTGCCTAACCTTGATAATTTTACCCTGATTACATTGGTGAACCTGATGTGAAAGGACAATTTTGGAGAATTCATATAGAAATATCAATTTTGTAGGTTATAGGTATGAATCAATGCAACCGCTAGCTAAAACGATGCAACTTCCTATGACACAATACCACAACCATGATGCCAAATGACACAATTGCTTCAGATTAGGGAATATTTTGACTTCATTTGATTTCTCAATTTTTTTTGGAAAAAATTTGTTATCTGGTTTTGGTCTCGTTAGATTAACCTTACTTGCATATCATATTAGTTGTTAGTTGTCTGGATTTGGTCGGATTTGTTTTTCATATTTTGTAGGTTCAGGTTCACGTGACACATTTGACTATCATTCGTTGTAATCGTTAAGGATTTTACTGCATCTGATATCGACTAAGAATTGCACTTTCTTTTTTGAGCCATGGTTGACATCCCAAATGATGCAATCACCATCTTCTGTGATGCATCTTCTTTTGCACAGTGAGCTACAACTGCCAGTTATAGTGACACAACTGCCTTTTTTTCCAGAATATTTAATTTTCTTAGGATTTCCTAATACTGTTTTCTTTCATTTGGTAGCTTAGGCATTTTATGGTTCTAATATTGTATTTTTAGCATGTGGCATAGGTGGAAAGGAGGCATTTTATTTTCATTTTGCTAACTTGTTGCCTTGTCTCATTTTGCAAATTTTGGTTAATCACACTCATTAGGTTAAAATTGACTTGCATATTCACTCATTTGGGCTAAAATTTATAACTTGCATATTCACTCATTGGATTTAAAATTAACCTTGCATATCCACTCATTGGTTCTAAAATTAACCTTGCATCAAGTGTCTTCTTTCACATATTGCTTTGAGGGTTAAACTAAATCATTGTCTTCTTTGTCTTGTGGTATTGCATTTTGTTGTAGAGGTGTGTATGCTCTTCTCTCGCACCATTTTTGTGATCTTGAGAATCAAAAAAATCTCTTAACACTTGCATTATCACCCACACATTTTGATTTATTAAGGATAATGAACACCATGTGAGTGTGAGAACAAGGTGTTGTGTATGCTCTCTCCTTAGGCTTCGTGCAATTGTGGAGATCAAAAACAACATATTTGTCTCAGTTTTGATTACCCATAGAGGGTCTGTCTCCTGACTATTGTGCCTTTTGCACACACGCCCCGTTCGGAACGGGGACCCTCTTTCCCTCTTTGATTTTTTTGTCCCTTTCATTTTGCCTCATTTTGCGTACCCTTTTTGTGCCCCAGAAGTAGGGGGTAGCATGCTTCCCAATGCCATATTTTAAGTCTCGGGCTAACCCAGGTTTTCCTTGTCAAAATTTTGGCATCTGTAAATTTTCAGCCCCTCTAGGTTTCCTTCCCTTCTCTCTCAGTTTTCTTTTTCCTCGACTTTCCTTTTCCGGATTCACTCGGGTTTCCTCTTTCCGGTTTCCCCCTGAGATTTCCCTTTGGGTTTCCGTCGGGCCGCTGTTTCAAACGGCTATCCGAGATGGCTTTCCGGATCCCAGACTCTGACCTCCCAGCCCCCGCATTTTTGATCTACCAACTCCACCTACCACGATGAATTTAATGTTGCCATTGATGGGTGTTTTTGCTATAAAATCATTTTTCCAGCCATCATTGTCAAAAGGCTCGAACGATTGAGAAAGTTGAAGAACTCCCAGCACTCAAGTTTTCCTCCTATCTCAGATTTCGAGTGTTTTCCCGACAATCTCCGCGCATCCGATAGCCTGTTCTTTGGGATTTCGAGGTAGGTATTTCGTCTGCGCGCCTTCGCTTTTGTTTTGCAAATTTTCAGATTTTGCTAAGGGTTAAATGTAAAATGAAACCCAAATTATGTAAATCTGCCCCCTCGACATAACCCATATTTTAGAAATTGAAAATCAACCTTTAAATCCCTGAAATTTAATTGGAACCTTCCCTTGCCACTTTGTTCTTCGGAACAACAGCGCCTGCCAGTCTTCCACCGTCTTCTTCGAAATTTTGAACTTGCATTTTTCTTCTTTGATTTCCACTCTGGAATTTCCCTTCCGGGATTCTGTGTGCCTCCGCCTTTCAACGGCCCTGCAAATCTTAAAACCCTGGATTCTGGACCGAATTCTCTAAATTCTGCGGTCCTAAAATCTATTCTTGGAATTTGGTCCCGGATTCCCTTACAGAACTCATCCCCATTTCACCATTTCAAACGGCCTTCTCCAAGTGGCTTTCCGCTTCGAAGCCGCAAAACCTTCATCTTCCATCAAAACTCTCGACACTTTTTCCCATCTCAGACTTCCGCCTCCAGAATTCCCTTCCCAGGATTCCGTTGTGTTTTTGCCATTTCAAACGGCCTCGTCCGAGCGTCTTCCCAAATCCCGGACCCCAGTCTGCTGTCCGCTGAAACTTGAAACCTTGGTTTTATTTTTCCTCCGAGCTTCTTCTGGATTCTGGACACCAAAATTCCATTCCTCCTGCGCCATTTTAGACATCCCCATCCGAGCGTCTTCCGGACCTCTAGGTCCTAGTGCCTCGTTCGCCGCCCGATTGTCTCGAATCTTGGCCGCTTCCGGCAACTCCCTCCCGAGTTTCCTCCCTCGGATTTCCTCTTTCGTTTCACTATTCCGCACGGCCAACTCATAGCCACTTCCCGGCAACGGCAATCCGAGACCCGGATTCCGTCACCCAGAATTTCATTTCCTCTACGCCGTTTCAGATGGCTTCCCTACAAATGATGCCCGAACTCCAGAATGAGGCATCAAATGACCTCCAAATCCAAAATGGATTTTGACCCATTTTCTAGAATTTGGTTTTCCTCCATTCCCAACTTCAAATCTTCAAATCTAACCTTGGAAAATGCATATGGGAATTTCATTCTCATTTTGCCCTTTCAAACAGCATTCTTCCAAAGGATTTCCGGCCCAGGAACTCTAGATTATTTGCACTACCCTCTAAATGGTGAAGTATCTAGCTTTTGTGATTATTAACTATGAATTGTGATTGTCGGACTAATCTTGACATGTAGGGATTTGTCAGTGGCCCTTTTTTTTCAAGTTCATCATTGCTGATTCTCATATTTTGTGCAGGATTTATGGAATCCAGTCCAGAGACTTCTGGTGCTTCCAGGAAAGGAAAACGAATAGCCAAGCCACCAAGGGGTAAGGAAGACAAGGACCTGATGAAATACAAATTCCAAGGGGTCCCTATTCAATCCAGGATCACTACCTTTTGGAGGGATGTCTCAGATACCAACATCGGGCAAGTTGATGTTGATGAATTCACGCAGAGGGTCAGAATGAACCCGAAAATAGCAAATGAAAAATTAATAAAGAGCAGTGGGCTTGCTAAGGCTGTAGGTTTCCCGCCGGCCCTGGTGGCCTTAGAGCTGGTGATGGTGTGCATGGAGGCATACCAATCTGATACCAGAACCATTGTGGATCATGAGGGGAATATCCTTGTAGATATGTCTTCGTCAAGTATAACGGAGACCTTCCACATTCCCACCTTCAAGAGCATGGAGGTCCCCACCATGGAAGACTGTAAAGAGGTGTGGGAACAAGACCCGTTGGGGTGTAAAAAGCTCATCAACCAGTGTTGGTTGAAGGACAAACGGGCTAGTGCTGGGAAGCTCCCTCAGGAGTTCTACTGCAGCGATTTCTTCGAGGACTACCATGACCTTGTAACTCTACTCATCCGAGTCATGGGCCTTCCTAGCATAGTTTTCTTAGAAGAATGGATGTTCTATTTCATAGAACAGATTCTCCAAGGTAAGGGTACCGCCTTCTATTGGGGTGAGATCATCAGCAACTGCTTCCACGAGTAGTTTACCACCGTGAAGTAAACCAACAAATTCTTCATGACCTCATACTTGGTGTATTCCCTCGCCAATCGGCGACATTATCAGGGATTGACAATAATGCTTAGTGATCTGACGGGGCCAGAGCTCAAGCCTTATGACAAGTACCCTCAATTGAAGTTTTAAAATTTCAAAAGAAACTACTGCAGGGTGAATGACACGTTCATTGCTCACGTCATCCAGTCAGTGGGAGGGGATTTTCATAGGAGGACATCCCATAGTGCCAGGGTCCTCCTCAGGCAGTATGCCTTCTGGTACATTCAGTTTCTGAGGTTCACATACATCCGTGCCAAAGGATTCTCGGATAAACCAAACAAGCTGCCCCGGTACCCAAATGACCAGATCATTCTCTCAGCACTGACTTGGTAGCTACGACACATTCACAGTATCTTGAGCGAAAAACATCTAGCAGGCCCCACCTACCCCATGAACCTTGGTCAGGGGATGTATAAGATCCACACCTCCCAGTGCGCAGGATATTCGAAAAAGGAGCTGGCAGAGTATAATTTTAAATAATACACAGTGAAGCCATGAATGGATCCTTATGGCCATATCAGAAAGGCACTGGGGCATCAATACACCCACTCCACAACATCGAGGAATTTTGGGCCAACTGCAAGAATGATCTTGAGGTATGGTTGCGGTATTATATGCGCATGACCATCATCCATGTACGAAGGGTGAACTTATGCCCGGTCCCTAATCAGCTAGAGGAGGATGAGGACACAGTGGTGGATCTGGGTTATGATGCAGTTTCCAACCTACCATTGTCCGCTATCAACTAGAATGCACAAGAGCTTAATGATATTAGTGTGCTCACCAGGTCCGTTGAAGCTCGAACGATAGCATGGATCGACGAGAAGGTGGCCCAATTGAAACAACAAGGGGTCGTCCTGACGTACACCGAGCTTGCAAGTGAGCATGTAAGTGAACCAAGTAGCTTCGAAGGTGGGGAAGTTGCCACTACAACTAGGGAGACATCTAAGACCCCACCACCTTTGAAGACCAAGAAAAGAAAGGAGGCTAGTGAAAAACTCCCCAAACCTAAAGTCTATGCCCGTAAGTCTTCCGAGCCAGAGCCCTCTACGAAGAAAAGAAAAACAAGAGGAGGCATGGATAAAATGGTGATGCCTAAGGGTTCACCCCTCGGGATCGCAAGCAAAGGATCTAGCTCCTTTGGATCTCCAACCATTACAATCACCGCCGCCACCCCGCTTGCCTCAATTCCAGCTTCTGCTTCCTCCCCGCCTGCGGTGGATATCTCCGTCCACCTTGCTCTTACTCCTTCAGTATTGTAGGTCATTCTCGTAGATTCATCATCCACCACCACCTAGCCAATGACCTCTTCCTCCATGTCTCCTTCCCTTCCTTCCATTGTCGCTGCCACAATGCCAACCCCAAGCCTTCGAGAATCTTTTTGTAAAGTATATACAAAATGTGTCATCTGAGATTTCGAGGATGCTCACCAATCCAATAGTCTAGGCTACGATAGCTCAGGCTATGGCCTCCGCACCAATGGCATCCCCCTCTATTGAATCACCAAAGATGAAATCAACCATGCAGATATCAGACAAGCGTGAATGACAGTAGCTAGAGGCTGAGAAGGCACCAAAGTATGAAGAGTTTGAATATCACGAACATCCCTTGTTCGAGCATCAAAAGATTGATAAGGTGGCCTATGAGTCTTCTAGCAAAGGCAGTGAGGGCAATGAGGAATTTGATACTGAATTGATCCAAGAATCGAATGATCCCGAGCTCAATGTCGAGTGGGGCAAGCAACTCAATGAAATTGAGGACAACGAGGCCAAGGACCGGCTTGCACAAGAAGAGGAGACTGCTACTCCAGAGATGAAAGGTAATAGATCTCCAACTGAGGAACATGGCCAGACTCCAGAGCATGATAAGGAAGCTTTCCTCCATGAGAGCGAACAAGCAGAGAGCCTCGAGGAGCATTAAGATACTTTAAATGAGGAGGAGGATACTAAGAAGAAGGATTCACCCAAGGAGCAGCTACATATTGAGTCCCCCGTTAGACATGAGACATTCGAACAAGATTCTGATGGAGGAAAGGGAGATGCAGGAATAAAAGAAAAGGCTCTTATTGTCAGAACTGTCGAACTCGAAAAGGAGGACAGCAGGACTCAAAGTGAGCCGCCAAGGGAAGAACCCCAAATGCCTGATTGGCTGCAAAAACAACTCAAGCAAAAGACTCCCACCTTGAAGGATCCCAAGGCAAGGCTGGAAGCCATCATGGCCAGAGCACGAATAAGCACCAGAAAAGAGAAGAAGCTGAGGGTTAGATCAAAGGTAACCATGGATGCCTTGGGATCAAGGGCAATACAATTAGCAACGCCGATAGTTGGGGAACAAGGCATAACTTACAATGTTTCCACCATCGACCTGGGAGTGGCCACCAAGGAACATAAAGTTGAACATCTCCAGGAGTCGGTTGCCACAGTGGTACACCTTATCGAATAGGATAAGGTCTCCAAGGAAGAACTAAAGGAGCAGGTGGCTGATCTAACAACTTATATTCAGCAGTGGTCGTCTCCAGATGAGTAGCCTACAACATCATTAGCCCTGCCTCAACTGCTGTCCAGAGAACACGGGCATCAACTTGGCTGCCCGGGTAGCAAATAGGTTCCTAGAAGTTCAAAAAACTCTCGAGGACACAAGGAAGGTCTGTGAGAAGTTCCCAAGGAAATACGATGTGGCCTACCCAAAGATTGAGGCCATTCTCGCATTGTCGAGTGATATCTGGGAGAAGGACCTTGCCTTCAAAGACAACGATCATTGGCTGGTGGATACCTAGAAGCGAGACTATAATCACCAAAAGAGAAGGCTGGAGCATATTTTGGAATGGATAGCACCAGACATTGAATGGGAAAGGGAGTCCAGAGAGGAGTGTACTCTGTATCTCAAACTGATGATAGGGTATGAGGTGCCCACGGTTGAGATCAACCCCGAGAACATCAAGCCCCACTTCTTGCAGATTATAGAAGATGGAATGTCCGCTGAAATCACCACTGAGTTCATGTGTTTTGCGTCCCGAGCCTTTGCGCAATCAGAAGCTTTTAAAGAGAATGATGTTAAGTATGAGGTAGACTGGAAGAAGCTTGGCAGCAATTCTCAGGAATGGAGTTACCAAATCTTGAAATCCGACATCCTGGAGGTAGATAAGCTTCAGTCCCTTATCCTAAGTTTCATGGCGTATGTCGCATTGAAAAAGCAAGAGGGCAATCCAATCATCGACGAAGAGTTCCTTGAGGAATAGCTATAGTAGAGGGCAAATGGCTAAAAGACAAATTTGCTACAGTGTTGTAACTAGATGACGAAATAGGGAAAAGACAACGAATGTATTTGAAATTGCTATATATTTGGGGGTAGGTGAAACCCTAATGTGAAATGAATCTTGGCCACATAATAGAATCGAATCTTGGCCACTCATTTTGTTTTTTGAAAACTATAAATAGGGCTCTCCTCCTCTCATTTTAAGAGATTTGAGTTGTTGTAAAGGCATGCTACAGAAATTATAATAGCAAATATAGTCATTTCCTGGTGTATTTCTGGGTTTCTCAATATGTTTCATGATTCCTCTCCCTTTTAGTTATGGTTTTGTTTTAATTTACTTTATTGTTCTAGCATCTTCAGATTAGACTTGGTAAATTTAGTATGTTATTTCTGGTTTTGGAGATAGTTGATGTGTGTATGCTTTCCTTGTCAATACTTTTGGTCATTTGCTGAAGGTAGATGACTGTGCAAAGTTAGTCTGGACTTTGATTTCATTGCTGCTCATTAAACTTTATCTTTATTCATTATTCCATAACGAATGAATGATGAACATTTGCAGTCCTTAGAAGATAGCATAGATATCATGATATTGTGAGAATTATGATTAAGTGAAATCTCGTTTAAGGAAACTGTCCACAGTAGGAACCTCCATGATCACTGTTCATCAGTACTTGCAGGTCCAGGAAACATCTTTCTTCCTCACCCTTTCCTTTTTTCCTTTTTTTTAGAAACAACTAGTGCTAAGGTTCGTTGCACATTGTAAAGCCAAATCTGATGAAATAATGGAGTCTAAGACCGCTATCTGAGCCTTCAGCAAAGCATAGTAATTCTGGACCTCTAGAACTCCATTTATCAACTCAATTCTCCTACAGCTTCGACCACGTAAGTCCCCCTTGTGATTCCAGCAAATCACATAAACAACTAAAATATTCCAAGCATCGTCATGATCTGACATCCGAGAGACCTTGGGATAGTGTCCTACAATCTGATTGTGGAAAATTGTCTTTCAAGAGAGGTAATGCACCTACGTATTACCTATGTTATGAAGTGCATAAAAACACCATCAACAAAACTGGTGCTAGAAGGAGGGCCTTGAAAGGGTAAAGCTGGATCGAATTGAGTCATTCTCCCCTGAGAGATTTGACCAAATACTAATATCTACACCTAACAAGGGGGCGTTACAGGAATTATAGCCCCCCATCCGAGCTAAGAGAGCTAAACGAAGGGGATCATCCGTCACCGATTCCATGGAGCATCTCACTACCCCTTCACCCCTGCCCTCTTCATCCTCATTAACGGGTTCATCTTCCGCTCATCCCACCACCGAGACCTTCCAAGTTGCCACTTCATCTGGGTTGAACGTTGCCTCCTAGTTGAACGCAGTCCCCAGCCTAGTTGTTGCCTCACCAGCCGTTGCTATCCCGTCCCAGTCACAGAACAACCTGGCGCAGCCACCTCCACCACCTTTCCCAATGGCGTGGCTGGGTAACAACCCGTCTCCCCTTGCTTTCAACCTCTATCATGACATGCCCAAGAATCATGAGAATTTTTGCACAAAGTTCAACTCCCGGGATCCGTAGAGGACAGCCGAGGAGCATGTCAAGATTTTTGAAATCGCTTTCAAGACTATGCAAATCATATATGAGGATGTAGCCTATAGGCTCTTTCCTTATTCCTTGGGGGAAGAGGCCTTCTACTGGTACGTCAATTTGCCAGCTGGGACTATCAGCACATGGGATCTCTTGAAGAATGCATTTCTACAAAAATTCAAGACCCGAGTCAGCCCCGTAGATTTTATATAGACATTTCATGGTGGTTCAAAAAGAAATTAAGGAACCAATCAGCACGTTCAATGATCGCTTCCACAGAGCATACACTTGGCTGCAGGCTCCGTATGTTTTTAATGATGTTGTTGTCCTACCGGTTTACTATGCCACACTGGACAACCTCACTTCAGCATTGGTGAAAAGGATGAGACCACCACCAGCTAGGTTAGTCGACGCGTATGCTGAAGCCATCATTGCTAGTATAGATTTGGGATAGAATATATCTAGTCCGTTACCTTCTCTTGGACAAATCATGCATCTGGCACAGATACAGGGACTCACGCAAGCGTTACAGCATCAAACGCCTCTGTTAAATCTGGTACCTCAGCTACCTATGGTACCACATCCTGGATAGCTAATGAATCAGGTGTACCCAATGCCTCATTACTTATTACCCTAGCAGCAATAGTCACATCCACAAGGATCCCATATGCCAACATACCTTCCAGCGGCGAAGTTCCCACCCGCTCATAAGAATTAGCTGGCAGCACAGCCTGTGTTCCTTCAGAATATCGCGTCACAACCAAGTAGTACCGAACGGGATAAGATTGATGAGCTTATAGAGATGGTCAAGAAAATGTCGACCGAGATAACACACCTAAGAAATCAGAACAACCAGCTGTAGACATCGCAAAAGAGCATCCAGGCCAACTTTAATAGGGAAAATCGAGATCACCCTGAAAATCGGGACAATTAGGATGCTGGCACATCGTCGGGGCAAAATTATGACAAGAATCAGAACTCGAGCCAAAACTTTGACAAGAGGCCCTTCCAAAGGCAAAAATAGACATGGAATACACGCCCTAACAATGGCGACATTCCCACACCCCTTGATCATCCCAATAACAGCAATAGTGAAAACCTCGCAAGCATAGTTTATTTGGCAAAGGCTGCTCTATCTGGTTGGTGCCGCATACACAAGACAAGCCGCCATTCCAAGTTGGATTGTCCAGAGTTTCAAACTGCGGCCGAGATCTTCCAAGTAGAAGTTTAGAATGCAGTCAATAATTCAGGATGCCAGGACATCGTCCCATCTGATCCGTATGATGCCTCGGTGCTGGTGCTAAATCAGGCCCCTTTCCCAAAGGCGGAATGCAATGCCCCCGAATTGGAGAACACTGTTTCAAACCATCATGATACGGCAAGAGGTAAGTTCTGAAAGCCCTTTGGCTCAGCTTTTCAATTCAGTAGATAATGGTCCCGAAGATGACAAAGAGGAATTTAGGGAGGACGAAGTCCAAATGTTTCACCAACGGACTGCCCCTTATAACCTTAGGAATAGACAAGCAGGAGGCCATGCTAGAGGTCCTTTCATGACTTCCACCCCGCCAAACAATTTTAGCACCCCTCCCGATCCGAGTGCGAACAATAATCCAAGTTTTTCATTTACGCCCACACGATACCTCAGTAGAAATAAACAGCAAAGCGCTGGCCAAAGTCAAAACGCTAGCCCCTCCCAGAACGTTTTCAATGACCAAGAAATTGAGTAGATGGGGGAGTATATTGCTGAAGAATTTAAAAGGGTGAAGCTAAGTGTGTCCACATTCGAACTTCTAAAGGCGCCTGTAGTCAGGAACGCCTTTTTCTGAATGATAAATGGGACCCCCTCACAAGGGACAATTCAAGAAGAGATTCTGACGAAGAAGGTTTCTTTTAGTGATCAATCAAATGAGCCGATTGTCAAGTAGATTTTCAACAGTAAGGTAGACCCGCCATCAGGTCAGCAGGAAAACAAGCAGTCTGAAAGGGCAGTTAATCTGGCACTAACCAAAACAGAGGCAATGAGAAAGAAAAGACCCAGGTCGCTCAGGTGGACATTTCTAGAGGGTTGTTTCAAGGGAAATTCAAGACCCCTCCCTTTCTGACCACAGTCCGTATGTTTGGGAAGAACCTCCATAATTGCTTGCTGGATTTAGGAGCCTCAGCCAATGTCATGCCTCTATGTGTATGCAAGGCACTCGGAATAACACTAACTCCTTCCCGTCGAAAGGTGACACAGCTTAATAAAACTAAAATCAACATAGTTGGGGAGATCAACAGAATACACATGCAACTTGCTGCTAATCCCCAGATTCAACAGACTATTGACATACAGGTGGCTGATATCTTGGATACCTATGGTATAATCCTAGGTATGGATTTCATGAGGGCACTGAATGGATATGCCGCCATAGATTACTCTCACATATGGCTTCCATGGAAGGGAATGCCTAATCAGATCCGGATTGACAAAGAACTCCGGTTGAAATTTATGATTAACGAGTACAACAACACAAATGAGGTGTTGTATGCTGAAACAATTCTGAGAAACTATTCCCCGGTAGCATACCTGAACGAGCAAGACAACTTTGAGGGTGAAGGAACGAGTGAGGTTCTTCTTGTATTATGTAGCCCACCTGCTAATTTGACCAATACTCCTTCGAGCACTGAAATGCTCATCAAGTCTGATGATTATGAGTTGGGAGAAGGCAATGGTCGGGGGCTGCTTAGTGGTTTCCAAGATTTTATGGGAAAGTGTGTACATGACCATCGCATCCTAGGAAATCGGGTGAACCTTCAGGATCTCTTGCTCCCTAACTGGTGTTGGGTACATAATGTTGTTCATTCAGAATTTGACTGCTGCTTGTGTCAAGCAGCAATTGAACATGCCCAGAGACGAGCTACCCCACTGATGGATGCAGGATTTGCATCTAGCAGATGAACAGGTTCTGCCCCTGTAGTTTCCAAGGTGGTCACTGAAATGCTACCCCCACCAAAGGTCAAGGCGGTTTCTATCAGCCCTGCATCTGAGGATTCCCTTGGGTTCTTGACGTTGCACTTTGATGGTTCTAAATCTAAGCACAAGGCTGGAACGGGTTTCAAACTGATTAGTCCCAAAGGTAAGTCATACTTTTTCACTAATAGACTGTAATTTTATTGTACTAACAATGTGGCGGAATACGAGGCTTTGGTCTTGGGCCTCTTGATGGCATTGAGAAAGGATGTCAAGATGCTCCAAGTGTATGGAGATTTAGAGCTAGTCATAAAGCAAGTTAGGAAGCTCTATTCTTGTTATGACTGGAGACTCACTAACTACCGGCACCGCGTATGGGACTTGCTGGAAGGGCTAGATGCTTTCAACATTCAGTTGATCCCACGCGCTTAGAACTATACCACCAACGCCCTAGCGCAAGCAGCAAGTACATTGCAGCCCTTGTCCCTATCTGGCCTCAAATGATTCACGGTGGAACTCACTTCTATCCCGTCGATGTTGGATAACGTAGCCAATTTCCAAGTATTCAATGATGACAAGCATATCCTGGACTTCATCACCAGTTCGGATGTGTTCGCTGTTCAAATAATCGATGAAGTCGAACCCCAAGAAGCGGACTTAGATATAGAGGGAATCATTAACTTGAAGACCAACACCATTCCTAGGGGCATGGTCAAATTGGAGTAGATCTTCGACCTTGATCAGATCAGAGAGTAGGATCAACGGGCCACAGAAGATACTATCAGCGGTCAGTGTGATACCTACAACCTGAGAACAGCGAAGAACGCCAGGAACATGTTCATAGGTAAGGTCTCTATTCCCAAAGAAAGAAAGGGGATCATCGAGGTGCTACAGAAGTACCATGATGTCATAGCCTAAAGCTATGATGATCTCAAGACTTATGACACATCGATCATCATGCACACTATCCCTCTCAAGCCAGATGCGAAACCGTTCCACCAACGGCAGCGTCTTGTCAATGCTCTATTAGAACTGATCATTTATAAGGAAATACAGAAGTTGTTGTCAACTAGGATCATCTTTCTGATCAGACACTCTACTTGGGTAGCAAACTTGGTCCCCGTTAGAAAAAAAAATGGAGAAATCAGGTTGTGTGTGGACTTCTGCAACCTTAATCGAGCATCAGAGAAGGACAACTATCATATACCTTCGTTGGATGAGGTGCTACAGGTAGTGAATGGATCCTAGATGATGTCCTTCTTGGATGGCTATTCAAGATACAACCAGGTCATAGTGCAATACGAAGATCAACCCAAGACGACGTTCACCACCAAGTGGGGAACGTTCGCATATAGAAGGATGCCCTTCGGGCTAATCAATGTTGGCACCACCTTTCAGCACGCCATGGACATTGCATTCAAGGACCTTATTGGTAAGTGCATCATCATCTACATGGATGATTTAACGATGTTTTAAAAGTAGCGGAGCAATCATGTCACTGATTTATGCAAGGTCTTCGAGAGGTGTCGCACATTTGGGGTATCCCTTAACCCGAGGAAGTGTATCTTTGGGATCACAAAAGGGAAACTCCTCGGGCATGTTCTATCTGAGTGGGGAATTTCTATTGACCCCGAGCGTATTCAATCCATCATGAAAATCTAGCTGCCAGGTAGCAAGAAAGAATTGAAGTCTTTCTTTGAAAAGATCAACTTTGTTCGCAAGTTCATTACGGGCTTTACGGAAATAGTTAAACCACTCAACGCCATGCTAAAACAAGACGCTAAGTTCGAGTGGACTCCCGAAGCAAAGCAAGCCTTCAGGGAAATCATGAAGGACATTATCGATGCCCCTGTGCTGGTCAGCACAAACTACCTAAAGCCCTTCTATATTTACTCCTTCGCTTCAGACCATTCCTGTGCCAGCATCCTAACACAAAAGGACGACGAGGGAAGCGATCATCCAATCACCTTCATGAGTGCCCCCTTGAAGGATGCCGAACTACATTATCATAATGTCAAAAAACTGGCTTATGCCCTTGTTAAAGGGGTCAAGAAGTTTCGGCACTATATCTTACGCAACAAAGTCTTTGCCATAGTTCCTGACCCATCGTAAAAACATTGCTTATGCAGAATGAGTTGGGGGAATGAAGGGCAAAGTGGGTCGCAGTGCTGCAGGAATACGACATGGAGATTCAACCGCTGAGGCTGGTAAGAGGATAGGCACTCGCCCGAACAATGGTGGAGGTAGTTATTGATGTTGTACCTGCACTCACGGTGCAATAGTACCAATTGAAGGACATCTCCCCAGGAGAATGGTATGATGACGTAGTGTACTACCTGCTAAAACACAAGTGCCCACCCCATCTGCAAGGAGTCCAGAGATGAGCTCTGAGATTGAAAAGCAGCAACTATATGTTGCAGGGCTCTATTCTGTATAAGAAAAATCATGAAGGTATCTATATGCGATGCTTGGGAAAGGAGGAAGTCGATCGCGTCCTTAAGGAATTCCATGACAAATTTGGAACTGGCCATGGTTCAGGCCTATCGACCGCGCATGAAGTACTGAGAGTGGGGTACTACTGGCCCACTATTTTCAAGGATGCTCATAGTCATGTCCGTACCTGCCATGTGTGTCAGACCGCTGCCACCAAGGAAAGGAATGTTGCTGTCCCATTACAACCTGTTTTGGAGGTAAGGCCTTTTGCGCAATGGGGTCTCGATTTCATTGGTCCGGTGAGTCCTCCATCGTCTATGGGACACAGGTACATTCTAACCACTTCTGATTACTGCACTAGATGGACAGAAGTAATAACTTGTAGGCAATGTACAATCAAAGTCATCACTAATTTTTTAGAAAGTTTCATTTTGAATCATTTTGGTTGTCCGTATGCCCTAGTATGTGATAACGGCCCTGCATTTGCTTCATTGAAATTCACAAGTTGGGCCTTTGATTATGGTGTCACCCTCAAATTCTCCTCTAACTATTACCCTCAAGGCAATGGCCTTGCTAATTCCACCAATAAAAACCTGATCACGGTGATTAAAAAGCTACTAGACCAGAATCCTAAGGATTGGCACACCCAACTTCATTTCACCTTATGGGAAGATCGCACCCGTCACAAGGCTGCCCTTGGGGATTCCCCATACCATCTAGTCTATAGCTTAGAACCTGTCTTCCCCATACATTTGAAAATCCTGACCCTCTAGTTCATCAACAACTTTTATGAAGAAGGAGACCGCAGAGAAGCTCGCCTCACCGAGCTGCTACACCTTGAAGAAAGTACGAGACCGTGCAATAGAAAATTTTGCCAAACACCAGGGTGTAGTCAAAAGATGGTTTGATCGTCGAGCCAAAGTTAAGGCCTTCCACATTTCTGATCTAGTCCTCTATTGGGACAAGGCCCGTGAAAAGAAAGGGGGACACAATAAATTTGACAAGCTTTGGCTTGGCCCCTTTCAGATTGCTAAAATCCTTGGAGATAATGCTTTCCGTTTAAAAACTCTTACTAGTGAAGACGTCCCATTGCCGGTCAATGGGCAACACCTCAAGCACTACTTCCAGGTCTGAGCTCTTGCGAGCTATCAGTGTAAATACTTGTACATAGGTTAAGATAGATTTCTTGCTTTATCCTTTGGTTTTGTTTGCCTTTCTGGCCGCTTTGTCATGATTTTGGGAAGTGTCTCCCTATTCTGTTGTGGTGGTCATGCCTGGTCCAGTGAACGGTTTACCTTGCTGTCCACTTTCATGTTGTTCTCTAGATAATCCGTCATTCCCTACTACTACCCTCTGAAAGCTCCTAAGTATCAATTTTCAACTTTTAAACTTTTCACTAACCTAGGATGGTTGTCCGCTTGAATCCCTGCTCTTATCATGGAACACACAAACAAATTTAAGAAAATATCTCCAAAGAACGATATGGTGATCACTGGGAAGCAGAGATAAGTGAAAAATCTAAAGTCTATTCTAGTGACCACTGCGATTCTCAAGCCCATTGTGAACTTCGCTATTTACACGGTTGACAAAAAATAATAATAAAGAAAAGAGAAAGTGCTAAAAGGAAATATCCAGCACAAGCAATAAATAAATTGCAAAGAACAACCGTACGGGTGTGCGAATATCTCTACTGGGACTATGGACACTTGGTTGGTAGTAGAGCTATGTTTGTGAGATCATAGTGACAACTCTATCAGGGCTATGGATCCTTGACTGGCAGCGGAGCAATGTCCAGGTTACATTTGGGATTAGATGAACTACGTAGCTTATCCCCTCCGACCAGTGGTTATTCGTACTCTTTGAGGAAAGGAAATGAATTCACCATACGCACACTTCCATGATAAATCTGCAGTCTGATTCAATCCTATCTTCCTTAAACTAGCCTTAGTTCAGCTTTGAAAATTGTCTTAGGTCTGCGAAATCAGAGATCATGGGTTTGGAATGAATATTTATCTCTAGAACATCGGGAGCGTTCTCCCAGTGGAGTCACCATTTGTTGTGCCTTTTGCACACACGCCTCATTCGGAACAGGGACCCTATTTCCCTCTTTGCTTTTTTGGTCCCTTTCATTTCACCTCATTTTGCGTACCCTTTTTGTGCCCCAGAAGTAGGGGGTAGCACATTTCCCAATGCCATATTTTAAGTCTCAGGCTAACCCGGGTTTTTCTTGTCAAAATTCTGGCATCTATGGCAATTTTCAGGTTTCCCCTTCCGAGTTTCCCTTTTCGAGTTTCCCCTTCCAGGTTTCCCTTTCCGAGTTTCCCCTTCCGGGTTTCCCTTTCTAGATTGCCTCTACAGGGTTTCCTCTTTTCGGGTTTCCTCCCTCGGATTTCCCTTTCCGGATTGCCTCTACCGGGTTTCCTCTTTCCAAGTTTCCTCCCTCGGATTTCCCTTTCCGGGTTTCCCCTGTCGGGTTTCCCGTCGGGCTTCGCTATTTTAGAATGGCTGTCCCCGGACGGCTTTCTGGATCCCGGACTCTGGACCTCCCGCCGCCCCTACGTTTTTTGAATCTACCAACTCCACCTACCCTGTATGATAAATTTAATGCTGCATTCATGGGTGTTTTTTTCTATAAAATCATTTTTTTCGTTCGTCATTGTCAAAAGCCTCGAACGATTAAGAAAGTTGAAGAACTCCCGACGCTCAAGTTTTCCTCCTATCTCGGATTTCAAGTGTTTTCCCGATGACCTAAGCGCATCTGATAGCCTGTTCTTCGGGATTTTGAGGTAGGTATTCCGTCCGCGCGCCCTCGTTTTTGTTTTGCGAATTTTCAGATTTTTCTAAGGGTTAAATGTAAAATGAAACCCAAATTATGTCAATCTGCACTCCCCGCACATAACCCATATTTTAGAAATCTAAAAATCAACCTTTAAATCCCCCGAAATTCAATCTAGA
Organism: Sequoiadendron giganteum; assembly: GCA_007115665.2. Classification (NCBI taxonomy): domain Eukaryota; kingdom Viridiplantae; phylum Streptophyta; class Pinopsida; order Cupressales; family Cupressaceae; genus Sequoiadendron; species Sequoiadendron giganteum. Next base: position 234,893,534 of record CM021102.1, on the reverse strand, counting down.
ACCTTCCCTTGTTGTGGTTGTTCTTCGGAACAGCGCTGGCGCCTTCCAGGCCCGGGTCTTCCCACAGCAGTCCGTACCCCTCTTCGAAATTTTGAACTTGCTTTTTTCTTCTTCAGATTTCCACCTCCAGAATTCCCTTCCCGGGATTTCGTTGTGTCTCCGCCGTTTCAAACGGCCCTGCCCGAATGTCTTCCCGACCCTCGGACCCCAAACCCTTGAATTCTGTCTAAAATTCAAAGCTTTGTGGTCCTCTTCAAATTTGTCCTCAGAATTTGGTCCTTGGGATTCCCTTACTGGAACTCCATCCCCATTTCGCCGTTTCAAATGGCCTTCTCCGAGCGGCCTTCTGGACTTCGCTTCCCAGCTGCAAAACCTTCCATCTTCTGGTCGAAACTCTCGACACTTTTTCCCATCTCGGACTTTCGCCTCCGGAATTCCGTTCCTGGGATTCTGTTGTGTTTTCGCCGTTTCAAATGGCCTCGTCTAAGCGTCTTACCAGATCCCAGACCCCAGTCCACTGTCCGCTGAAACCCAAAACCTTGCTTTTAATTTTCCTCTGAACTTCTTCCAGATTCTGGACGCCAAAATTTCGTTCCTCCTGCGCTATTTTAGATGGCCCCGTCTGAGCGTCTTCTCGACCTCTGGGTCCCAGTGCTTCATTCGACGCCCGATTGTCATAAATCCTGGCCGCTTCCGGAAACTTCCTCCCAGGTTTCCTCCCCCAGATTTCCTCTTTCATTTCGCCGTTCTTGCACAGCTAACCCGTAGCCGCTTCCCAGCAACGGCAATACGAGACCCGAATTTCGTGGCCCAGAATTTCGTTTCCTCTGTGTCGTTTTAAACGACTTCCCTGCAGATGATGCCTGAACTCTAGAATGGGGCATCAAATGACCTCCAAATCCAAAATGGATTTTGACCCATTTTGTAGAATTCGGTTTTCCTCCATTTCCAACTTCAAATCTTCAAATCTAACATCGGGAAATGCATATGGGAATTCCATTCTCATTTTTCCCTTTCAAATGGCATTTTTCCAAGGGATTTCCGACCCAGGAACTCCGGATTGTTTGCACTACCCTCTAAATGGTGAAGTATCTAGCTTTCATGATTATTAAATATGAATTGTGATTGTCGGACTAATCTTGACATGCAGGGATTTGTCAGTGGCCCTTTTTTTTCAAGTTCATCATTGCTGATTCTCGTCTTTTGTGCAAGATTTATGGAATCCGATCCAGAGACTTCCGGTACTTCCAGGAAAGGAAAAGGAACAGCCAAGCCACCAAGGGGTAAGGAAGACAAGGACCTAATGAAATAAAAATTCCAAGGGGTCCCTATTCAATCCAGGATCACTACCCTTTGGAGGGATGTCTCGGATACCAACATCGGGCAAGTCGATGTTGATGAATTCACGCAGAGGGTCAGAATGAACCCGAAAATAGCAAATGCAAAATTAATAAAGAGTAGTGGGCTTGCTAAGGCTGCAGGTTTCCCGTTGGCCCTGGTGGCCTCAGAGCTCGTGATGGCATGCATGGAGGCATACCAATCTGATACCAGAACCATTGTGGATCATGAGGGGAATATCCTTGCAGATATGTCTCCGTCAGGTATAATGGAGACCTTCCACATTCCCGCATTCAAGAGCATGGAGGTCCCCACCATGGATGACTGTAAAGAGGTGTGGGAATAGGACTCATTGGGGTGTAAAAATCTAATCAACCAGTGCTGGTTGAAGGACAAATGGGCTAGTGCTGGGAAGCTCCCTCAGGAGCTCTACCGCAGCGATTTCTTCGAAGATTGTCATGACCATGTAACTCTGCTCAGCTGAATCATGGACCTTCCTAGTGCAGTTTTCTTCCAAGAATGGATGTTCTATTTCATAGAACAGATTCTCTAAGGTAAGGGTACTGCCTTCTATTCGGGCAAGATCATCAGCGACTGCTTCCACGAGCAGTTTACCATCCTGAAGAAAACCAACAAATTCTTCATGACCTCATACTTGGTGTATTCCCTCGCCAATCAGCGACATTATCAGGGATTGACAATGATGCTTAGTGATCCGATGGGGCCAAAGCTCAAGCCTTACGACAAGTACCCTCAGTTGCAGTTCTAGAATTTCAAAAGAAACTACTGCAGGGTGAATGACACGTTCATTGCTCACATCATCCGGTCAGTGGGAGGGGATTTTCATAGGAGGACGTCCCACAGTGACAGGGTCCTCCTCAAATAGTACACCTTTTGGTACATTCATTTTCCAAGATTCACATACGTTTGTGCCAAAGGATTCTCGGATAAACCAAACAAGCTGCCCCAGTACACAAATGACCGGATCATTCTCTTGGCAATAACTCAATAGCTACGACACATTCATAATGTATTGAGCGAAAAACATCTAGCGGGCCCCACCTACCCCATGAACCTTGGTCAGGGGATGTATAAGGTCCACACCTCCTAGTGTGCAGGATATTCAAAAAAGGAGCTGGCAGAGTATAATTTTGAATAATACACAACGAGGCCGCGAATGGATCCTTATGGCCATATCAGAAAGGCACTAGGGCGTGAATACACCCACCTCCACAACATCAAGGACTTTTGGGCCAATTGCAGGGATGATCTTGAAGTACGATTGCAGTGTTATATACGCATGACCATCGTCCATGTACGAAGGGTGAACTTATGCCCGGTCCCTGATCAGCTAGAGGAGGATGAGGACACAGTGGTGTATCCGAGTTACGATGCAGTTTCCAACCTGTCGCTGCCCGCTATCAACTGGAATGCACCAGAGCTTAATGATATTAGTGTGCTCACCAGGTTCATTGAAGCTTGAACGAGAGCATGGATCGATGAGAAGCTGGCCCAATTGAAACAATAAGGGGTCGTCCTGACGTACACCGAGCTTGCAAGTGAGCATGTAAGTGAACCAAGTGGCTCCAAAGGTGGGGAAGCCGCCACTGCAATTGGGGAGACATCTAAGACCCCACCACCTCTGAAGACAAAGAAAAGAAAAGAGGCTAATGAACAACATCCCCAAACCTAAAGTCTATGACCGTAAGTCTTTCGAGCCGGAGCCCTCTAAGAAGAAAAGTAAAACAACAGGAGGCACAGAGACAACAGTGATGCCTAAGGGTTCGCCCCTCGAGATTGCAAGCAAAGGATCTAGCTCGTTTGGATCTCCACCAATTACAATCACTGCTGCCACCCCGCTTGCCTCAATTCTATCTTCTACTTCCTCCCCGCCTGCGGTGGATATCTTCGTCCACCTTGCTCCTACTCCTCCAGTATTGCAGGTCATTCCTATAGATTCATCATCTGTCGCCACCTCGCCAATGACCTCTTCCTCCATGTCTCCTTCCCTTCCTTCCATTTTTGTTGCCACAATGCCAGCCCCAAGCCTTCCAGAATCTTTTGTAAAGTATATGCAAAATGTGCCATCTGAACTTTTGGGGATGCTCACCAATCCAATAGTCCATGCTGCGATAGCTCAGGCTATGGCCACTGCTCCAATGGCATCCCCCTCTATTGAATCACCAAAGATGAAAGTGACCATGCAGATATCAGACGAGTGTGAACAACAGTAGCTAGAGGCTAAGAAGGCACCGGAGTATGAAGAGTTTGAATATCATGAACATCCCTTGTTCGAGCGTCAAAAGATTGATAAGGTGGCCTATGAGTCTTCTAGCGAAGGCAGTGAGGGCAGTGAGGACTTTGATACTGAATTGATCTGAGAATCGAATGATCCCGAGCTCAATGCAAAGTGGGCCAAGCAATTCAAGGAAATTGAGAACAAGGAGGCCAAGGACTGGCTTGCATAGGAAGAGGAGACTACTGCTCCAGAGACGGAAGGTAATAGATCTCCAACCGAGGAACATGGCCAAACTCCAGAGCATGATAAGGAAGCTTTCCTCCATGAGAGAAAGCAAGTAGAGAGCCCCGAGGAGCATCAGGAAACTTGAAACGAGGAGGATACTAAGAAGAAGGATTCACCCAAGGAGCAGCTACATACTGAGTCCCCCGTTAGACATGAGACATTCGAACAAGATTTTGATGGAGGAAAGGGAGATGCACGAATAAAAGAAAAGGCTCTTGTTTTCAGAACTGTCGAACTCGAAAAGGAGGACAGCAGGACTCAAAGTGAACCACCAAGAGAAGAACTCCAAATGCTTGATTGGCTGCACAAACAACTCAAGCAAAAGACTCCCACCTTGAAGGATCCCAAGGCAAGGCTGGAAGCCATCATGGCCAGAGCAAAAATAAGCACCAGAAAAGAGAAGTCGAGGGTCAGATCAAAGGTAACCATGGATGCCTTAGGATCAAGGGCAGTACAATTAGCAACGCCGATGGTTGGGGAGCAAGGCATAACTTACAACGACTCCACCATCAACCTAGGAGTGGCCACCAGGGAACAAAAAGTTGAACATCTCCAGGAGTCGGTCCCCACAGTGGTGCACCTTATCCAATAGGATAAGGTATCTAAGGAAGAACTAAAGGAGCAAGTGGCTGATCTAACAACTTATATTCATCAGTGGTCGTCTCCAGATGAGCAACCTACAACATCATCGGCCCTGCCTCAGTTGCTATCCAGAGAACAGATTGACAAGCTCGAAAAGAGATGGAACTTGGACAAAACTACGAAAAATTGGTTCCGAAAGGTTTTGGACATAAGGAACATGGGCATCAACTTGGATGCCCAGGTAGCAAATAGGTTCCTAGAAGTTCAGAAAACTCTCAAGGACACAAGGCAGGTTTGTGAGAAGTTCCCAAGGAAAAACGATGCGTCCTACCCAAAGATTGAGGCCATTCTCACATTGTCGAGTGATATCTGGGAGAAGGACCTTGCCTTCAGAGATGACGATCACTGGCTAGTGGATACCTAAAAGTGAGACTATAATCACCGAAAGAGAAGGCTGGAGAAAATTTTGGAATGGATAGCGCCAGACATTGAATGGGCAAGGGATTCTAGAGAGGAGTGTACTCGGTATCTCAAACTGATGATAGGGTATGAGGTGCCCGCGGTCGAGATTAACCCTGAGAACATCAAGCCCCACTTCTTGAAGATTATAGAAGATGGGATGTATGCTAAAATCACCACTGAGTTCATGTGTTTCATGGCCCAAGCCTTCACGCAATCAGAAGCTTGCAAAGAGAATGATGCTAAGTATGAGGCAGACTGGAAGAAGCTTGACAGCAATTCTCAGGAATGGAGTTACCAAATCTTGAAATCCGACATCCTGGAGGTAGATAAGCTTCAGTCCCTGATCCTAAGTTTCATGGAGTATGTCGCGTTGAAAAAGCAAGAGGGTAATCCAGTCATCGACGAAGAGTTCCTTGAGGAATAGCTACAGCAGAGGGCAAATGGCTAAAAGACAAATTTGCTACAGTGTTGTCACTAGATGACAAAATAGGGAAAAGACAATGAATGTATTTTAAATTGCTATATATTTGGGGGTAGGTGAAACCCTTATGTAAAATGAATCTTGGCCACATAATAGAATCAAATCTTGGCCACTCATTTTTTTTTTTGAAAACTATAAATTGGGCTCTCCTCCTCTCATTTTAAGAGAGTTGAGTTGTTGTAAAGGCATGCTGCAGAAATTATAATAGCAAATATAGTCATTTCCTGGTGCATTTTTGGGTTTCTCAATATGTTTCATGATTCCTCTCCCTTTTAGTTACAGTTTTTCTTTAAGTTACTTTGTTGTTCTAGCATCTTCAAATTAGACTTGGTAAATTTAGTATGTTATTTCTGGTTTTGGAGATAGTTGTTGTGTGTATGCTTTCCTTGTCCATACTTCTGGTCATTTTTTGAAGGTAGATGACTGTGCAAAGTTAGTCTGGACTTTGATTTCATTGTTGCTCATTAAAATTTATCTTTATTCATGTTTCCATAATGAATGAATGATGAACATCTGCAGTCCCTAGAAGATAGCATAGATTTCATGATATTGTGAGAATTCTGATTAAGTGAAATCCCATTTAAGGAAACTGTCCATAGCAAGAACCTCCATGATCACTGTTCATCTGTAGTTGCAGGTCCAAGAAACATCTTTCTTCCTCACCCTTTCCTTTTTTCCTTTTTTTTAGAAACAACTGGTGCCAAGGTTCGTTGCACATTGTAAAGCCAAATCTGACTAAATAATGGAGTCTAAGACTGTTGTCTGATCCTACAACAAAGCATAGTAATTCTAGACCTCTAGAACTCCATTTATCGACTCAATTCTCCTACATCTTCGACCACGTAAGTCCCCCTTGTGATTTCAGCAAATCACATAAACAACTGAAATATTCCAAGAATCGTCATGACCTGACATCCGAGAGACCTTGGGATAGTGTTTTGCAATCTGATTGTGGAAAATTGTCTTTCAAGAGAGGTAATGCACCTACGTATTACCTGTGTTGTGAAGTGCATAAAAACACCATCAACACCGACTTGTGAGAGGGAATGACCCAAATAATACTTTCATTTCGGTCCGCTATATAAATAATGTGGTGTGATGAAAGTCATCAATCACCTAGTGCAGATGTCCTATACTGACGAAAGTCTCCCTTAATATCCATGAGATGCGTCAAAACCCTTTCTAAGGGTTGGGAGGCCTCTTTTTGAGTGAACCACCACATGTATAAGCACCAATATAACTTGAAACATGGATTAGGAACCAGCTAGTTAGAAGAAACCCTTTTGATTGAGTTCTAGCAATATTCTTAATGCAGGGGTGTAGCATCGCACCCATAAGATCCTTACGCCCAACATTTGACTCCCTTTAGTGAGATGGAAATCCCAAGCTTGTATAAGACACTTGCCTTTTGGGGCTTGTAACTTTCCACAAAGAGCGTGATTTTCAACATCCTTTTATAGCAAGAGGCCCCTACTCATCAATTGGCATAGGTAAAAGATGATACATAACCCAAAAGGGTGTCCCTCCCTTGCCCTGAAGGTGTTTCCTGGAGTGGGTCTAAGAGTGTCGCCATTGGCCAATTGACCTTAAGATAGGACAAGTGTTTTCTATGTGTGATATTGTCTTTGATATGTGCTATACCCATGGATTTCATGGGGTGAATAAACCTTGAACATACACATTACGAACACACTCTTGACATTTTTTAGACTAGCCCAAGTGTCTTTAGACTGTTTTCAGTGTTTTCTATTCAAATTGTACCAAAATCAAATCCAAAATTAAGCTCAAAACATTCAACCTAAGTCAAAACAAATTGAACACCGTAATTGACTATCATTCATTGCAACTAAAACCTAGAAAACTATAACTGAGATTCCCAAAATGACACAAATATTACACAAAACACTCCAACTTTCATTTAGAATGATGCAATTGCTTGCTATTTGAAAATTTTAGGGAAAACTGAGACAAACCATTTTTCGATCAATTTTGGAGCATCATCTTGTCCTCTGATCACAGACTTGCAAGCTTCCAAACTTGTCATTTCCAATCTATCCATTCTTCCATCATTGCATTATTTTCATTTTCCATAGGTCAAACATTAGGTCATCCTTTAGCTTGCATACACCTTGTTGTAGATTTTGGCTTTGGAAACTTGTCAGACTTAAGAGCAGTTAATAGTGACAAAATTGGATTTATCTTGACTTCAATTTTCCATCATCTTAGTCCTTTTTCATTTAGGTTGGCTCCTCAACTCACAAGGCTAGTTTGAGACCACCTTTGTCAACTTATTATTTTAGTCCTTACCATCATTGAGGTCTTGATAAATTAGATTTTTAACCTTGACTATCCTAGTTTGATTAAGAAAACCTTATCTTATATTTTCCACAATGTGCTTAGTTGGCATAGTCTTAGTCATCATTTTAGGTCATATCACCATTCACACCCATCATCCTTTCACATTTTCATTACATTTGGCATACCTTAGACATACTCAAGATATTGACATCATTGTGACACTATTGACATTTTGACTATTGTCACTTTGATCCTTTATCTTGGTATCATCCTTAGACATCATTTATACTTTAAAAAATCCAAAACATTAGCCATCTTGCATAGACATTACCATAACATAGAACCTCATTGTAACATTTATACTAATTACGTCTTGACTATTGTCACTTTGAAATCCATATCTTGGTATCATCATTCAACATATCCTATACTTTGAAAAATCAAAAAGAAAAAAAAAAAAATAGCTTAGGTTGCATACCTTAGGCTTAAGTCATACCTTTGCATTGTCATTTCCTGGACTTCACCTCACCATCATGTCCTTAATTCACCTTGATATTCTTTGTAGTCAAGTTGAGTACCAATTACTCCGCAATGATCAATACCAACAAGCCATGGAATTCAAGAGATAATGGATCAATTCTCCCTCCCTACCAAACACAACCCATTGTGAACCACTCACATACCCTTCTTACCAACAATCCATAAGCCTTATTCATTCATAAATCTACCCTCACTATCAAGAGTCACTTGATATAATCCATACCATTGGTCCCTAAGAAACTTCCATTAATTACCCTTATCCTAACCTTGACAAGGGAGACCAACCTTCCATTAATCCATTCCAAGACTCCACATCCTATTCTAACCAACCTTCCACAAATCCATTCCAAGACTCTACATCCTATCATAACCAACCTTCCACTAATCCATTCCAATCCACTCCATCCAATAAAAATACATTTAGTCATGGTGTCCAAAATCACATTCCATTGCCTAAACCTTTGGATATGTGTCAAAAGGAAAATCCAAAGCATGACATTATAACTCATCCTTTATGTCAAGATCAAAGTATTTCTTGTGACCCTATTCCATCCCATGATCATATCCTTAAGTCTATCCAAGAAATCCTTCTAGACAACCATGCCATCCAAGAAAAACCTATCTTTGATCAAGATCCTACCATTGAATGAGAAACCCAAAGTGATCCAATTATTGACCTTTATACCATCCATGAACAAACATTTTAATTCGATCCTATCCAAACTCCAAACACCTCCATTTCCCAAAATGAGACACTTTCCTCCTTTGGAAAGATAGATAATCAAACACATGACATGGATCAAGTCAAAGAACATAAACACGCTACCATGGATCAAGTCAAAGAAGAAAATGTAAAAGCTACCATGGATCAAATCAACATCCCAAATGACCAAGAAGAAACAAGAATGATGAATGATAAAGCCAAAATATCCTACCAACTAGGATCATCCACCTTTGTCAAAGCAGGCTTTCTTGCAGATGAGAAAATTATGAGTAATGGTTTCTAACTAAGTAATGATGGGTTAGCATCTTTCTTTCAAAACAAAAAATACCACATCACAAATAGAATATTTTAGAGCATGCAGTATCAAGGAAGAGGAAAAGGCCTACATGAGCAGGACATTCGAGAACCAATATAGTTTTATGAAAATCCTATACATCAAGGTCTTGGCTATTCTTCAATAAAAAATCAAATGATGTTAGTGATACCTCCATGATATTAGGGGACACTTTATCCAATACAAACATCAAAATGGGGGCCATGAGTAGTCCTTGTCATAAAGTTGTTGCCAACAGTCCTTCCATCCACACCATAAATCATCATTCCAACATAGTTAAACCCATCAATTGGAACCAAAAAAAATAAAATTCTTACAAGCCTAAATCCTGAAATCAAATACCAAAGGCCATTGAATGCACAAATCTGAGTGGAAAAATAAAGTTAAAGTGGATCCCAAAGAAAAATGGATCAAGTAAAGAAAAGAGTTCAATTCCCATATCCAATGAAAATATGGAGCCACAAGAAAAGAGGTCTTCCATGTATAATAAATGTCCACCTCCTTCAAAATGGTCATCACGCAAGGCATATAAAATTCATGGTTCCAAACACTATCCCAATCAAAACTCCAAATTCTATTATTCACCACCTCAATTTTGCAAAATAAAAATTCCTACATCCAAAATGCCAAATAGTCCATCCATACCTACCACCATCCATCATAATCCTACATCTCGCCTAAAGTCTAAAAATCCCACATCAAAAATCCATCACATCTTGGCAACAACTCTTTATTATACGGACTCACATGGAACTCTACCACGATGTGCATATTTTGACAAAGCCAAACCTAGTATCAAAACGGATCACAATGACATTGATCAGTTGTATGCAAGTGCTATGATCCTAACAAGACAAATACTCCATAAAGGTCACTATTGGCATATCATGACACCAACATCTATATCAACACCATCAAAGGATTGAAACCAATAAGTGATCATCCAAAATATCAAGTCCATATAAAAAAAATGATAAAAATCGTCACCTTGATGAAAACTTGACAAATAGGCATCTTGTGTGACATCAAAAAGGAAAAAAATAATATAGTAAAGAGAAAAATTATGTCCAATAGTGAAAACCATTCTTATGGCGCTTTGGATAAGTACCATGATAAAAACCTAGCAAACATGCATCATGTGTAAGATCAATTATCTCTATGGAATATTACACTTAGGGGCAAGTTGTCTCATCTCCCATATCTTTCTCATGACATTTTCCATCTATCCATTTAATCCATATCATTCCCATCCATTTTCCCACCTACTTTCATCTTGATAAGGACTAAGGTACAAACATATATCATGTTTTGGGAAAACTTTTGACATTTCTATCCTTTGGTCATACACTATTCATGAAATATCATGCCATTGCCTTCATAGCATTATCCAAACCCATACCTCAAAGAAATTTTTTTATCCTTATGCGACATATTCCTTGGAGACCATATGATAATTCTTCTAGCCAATAATCCTCATGTCTCCTATCTTTTACCAAATCCACCCATCATCCTTTCATACCTATCACATGTCTTGGTTTTCCCATGTCATTGGTTTAAGGATTCTAATCCACTTATCCAAGTCCCCTCCATAATCCTATGTAGTCCTAAGGTTAGTCATTCCAAATGCAATTAGTCTAATCTATACAATCTTGCTATGCATCCTAGCGCATCATCCAAAACATTCCTTGGCTTTGTTTCTAGCCTTGCTGCAAACCTTGATCCTTTAGTCACATTATCGTCATCCTCATGTTATTTTTGGATGTGCCCTTCCCATGTCAAACAAGGTCGTCATCATCATTATCACCTATCAATTGGTTTTCAGCTTGACTAGAAGCAAGACCAAGGTTGTCCTTGGATTCTTGTGTGTACTTGTTTGCTTGGTTGTAGGAATCATTCACATGCATTTTTCATGATCCTTATAGTCACCCTTCATTCATAACAAATCTTTCCTCCATCATCTTCTCATCTTCCATCATAACACTTGACATCATGTGTTTGTTCACCTTCCATAATGCCTATCCCATTCCGCTCCTAATAAATTGGTCTTATACTCGACTAGGGTAAAATACTTGACCTATGTCTTCATTGTATCCTATACTTACTATTGGAGATCATTATATCAAAAATACAAAAAAATAAAATATTTCTAAAAAGATAAATAAAAATCATAAAACCACAAAAATCCAAAAAAAATAAAACATGTCAAAAACACAAAAGCATCAAAATAACGTCCAAAAATCCCAAAAACACAGCCAAAATCAATCTTGCCAGTCCAAGTCTAGTCGAACTACATTGCCTCTGTGACTAAACATAGGAAAGGAAATATGTCGATGAGCCCCCAAGGTCACCTAGGTTCGTCCTTTAGGGTTAGTCATAATAAATCGAACATTGTCAACTTAGACATAAGCAATCGTCAAAACATCAGATAAGTCACCCATCAATAAGACATATAGTACAACAAGCCTCCAAGTCAACTTAATTAATTTTCAAAGTAGTCAACAAGTACCAAACCAACCTCAAACAGTCAGCCAGTCAAATTATGTCTTATACAGGATGTATCCTTCTTGAAACCATACATTGTCATTAATCACACTTTTTCATTTGCCTTATATAGGTGGTCACATGGTCAAAACCAGACTTGACGTCTTATATGGCATGTTTATTCTCTTGAAACCAGGCCTTGTCAGACAATCAATCTTTGGCAAACACTCTGAATGGTTATTGATTTTGTTGGGCTATTTTTGTCTTATCTTTTTTGCATTTGTCTATGAGTCACATTACTAGCTACCTTGATGATGTCCCATTAAGGATTTAGAGGAGCGAGGATATCTCATGACTCTTTTCTTTGATTGCTGTTTGCGAATTGTCTTGGCAAAAAGATTGGGGAAAATTTCCCTTTAGTATGAGTTAGGACATTCCTTGTCTGTGACTATTTATTTTGTAAGTGGATGACCTTGCACACCTTGGTCTACATCATACCATAGTGTTTATTGTCCATTTGTTACATTGTACCACCCAATGATGATTAATGCAAAGCCTTGCATAGAAAAATATTCATCTTTAAGTTGTCTCTACTAATTCCATACTAACTTCCATATCCTTCATGCTAACATTTCTTCTACCCTTCATCCTCTAGTCTTCTCATCCATTTCGAGAGCACACTCATGTTCTTTGAACCTGCATTTCCTCTCGAGGGGGCATACCACAACCCTCTTGGTCATCCTTCCTCATCCTCTTTACAGTGGGGAATATTTTTGAATTAAATTTCTTTGACACAATGCAATAAACTGCATTATATCAAAGAGGGGAAAAATGTACACTAAAAATTGTCCTAGGCCTGTGAACTCTAATTCTCCATCATTTCCCCTTTCATCCTTGATAATTAAATAATCTCGATTATTTAATATTTCCTAATTTCATAAGTCTTTTATTAATTAAACAATTTTAAGGCTCGTTAAGGGGCTCGGTTGGGTTAATCCAGCTTCTAACGGATCAGTGGAGGTCAGTTGGGAAAAACTGATGGAGGGATGATGGAAATTGAATTTTGACGAGGCTTCTAAAGGGACCTTGGACCATCAGGGGAATGTTTCCTTGCTCGTGACTTGAGAGGGAATTTATTGGCTTTAGGAGCGAAGAAGTTGGAGGAAGGAACTAATAATGTAACTAAAGCCCCATTAGCACTAATGGCAATCAGACTTGGCAAAAAACTAGGGGCCTCGAAGATTAATTTGGAAGATGTTTCTCTTATAATTATCCAGGCAATGATGATGAGGATTATTGATGCTTGACATCTACAGAATTTAATTGGTAAAATTAAATACGGGCTGGCATTCTTTGATGATTTCAAGGTAATCCATGTAAGGAGATCTGGAAATGCAGAAGCAGACACCTTGTCGAAGTGGGCTTTAACTTTTGAAGAAGTTGGTGAAACGAGGATCGAAGACCTAAGACAATTGGACTTAGAGGAGGTAGATTTAAGAGGGATGGTATGCACACATAAGTAAATGTAAAGGAATAATAAATGAGTTTTATCCAATTTTTAAATCAATTGAATGAATGTTTGTGGAGTCGGGTGGCGGCACTGAAAGTACGCCCAACATTAATGGTGGAGTATGAAAACTTAATGCTTATTAAACTCTCTAGATTCTGCTTTCTCGATGCTTCCTTCATTTTCTGTGGCGAAAAATGAGCTCTAAGATGGTTGGTAAGTGGAGTTGGCGCTGAAGTTGCAAAATTGAGATGGAGGTAAATTTCTTGATTACGACGAAGAGGCAAATTTTCCCTTTCTTCGGTGAATCATCAGAAAATAGGTTGAAAGGAAATTTCCTTTATAGTGATGAGAGATTGGTGTAGTCAGTGCAATTGATACTAGGCAAGGGGTTTGGAGAATTTAAACACATGTATCGTACGAATATGGACGTGTACTCACTAATAATGGCTTGGGGTTCAGACTTGGGGGAATTGATTGAAGTGGTGAAGGGGGTGATGAAAGCACTAGTGCAAAAAGATTTCTTGGAGGGTATGGACTCAATCTTTGAATGGGCCATCTCAGGAGAAGGTTTGGACATAATCAAAGGAATTGAGAATGCAGAGAGTGAACGGTTTGAAAAGTGCACCCCATTTGTGAGATGGTCGGAAGGGAGATTTAAAGCCAGTTGGAGAGAGGAGGAAAAATGCAGTTGGAAAGCACTAAAGCTATTTGTGGAACTGATGGAGGTAGAAGCAGTAATTGCACAAGCCCAAGTAGAAGCAGAGTGTTTGGAGAGGAAGGAGTTGTGTATGTGGAAGAAGAAGAAGATGAATGGGATAAAAAGAGAAGCGGACCTGGGTAGCTTGGCCAGAGGTTCTCAGTAATTTTAATTTTTTGTCATGGAACTTTCAAGTCCTTTTGTTTCCTTTTTGCTAAAATTTTGGGGTTAAGCCCTACGTAGAATGTAGGGAAATTTGGCATATGATTGTAGGGTGGGTAGTAGTTGAAAAGAAAGTACTGTGAATGTCAATCTGAAGCATTTGTTTGAACCTGAAATAGATGTACAAGGTTTTTAGAGGGAGATATTGTAGGTAAAATGTGAATTTCGGTGAAAATGGCTTCTTAGTAGATAACATTTTGGGTGGTAGTTGGCCTATCATGATTATCAAGAAGACGATGTATTTTGAATTTAATTTATCAATACAATAAAATCTTATTACCGATCAAAAAAATATATAATTTTAATTATTTAATTTATTTATTTATTTTCTTGTATTCCTCTTTTGATTAGTTAAATAAATTTTATTTATTTAATTACATCACTAATGCCCTTTTCTTCTATAATTAAAGGAATTATATTTATTTAATTATTTATCATCTTTCCACTATAATTAAATAGTTATTTAATTATTTAATTATTCATTTTTCCTTTTCTTCCACAATTAAATAAATTTTATTTATTTAATTAGCCACTAATTTGTCATTTTCTTCAAACTTTTGAATTAAATTTTTATTTAATGAAAAAGTCAACCTGTCACATGTCCTCTATAATTAAATAATACTTTTATTATTTAATTATTCATTTGAATTTCTTCTACAACCTCTTTTTATGTGTCAATCTTATCTTCCACATCAAATTTTATCTCTTGACATCTCATTTAATTCTAGCCCTTGATTGAATTATCTTATAATTCAATCCTAGTCATCCATCCTTATATTTGCCCTAATTTTTCCCTAACCCTATTTCATACTACAACTTTCAATCTTAGCCATTGATTGACACATCTTATTGGCATTCAATCTCATCCCTTCATTCAAATTTATCTTTTCTATAAAATACCTCTATCATTATCATATGTATATCTTATCCATATCTAGACAATTCTTAGACATCTACATCTTATCTACATCTTGAGCAAGTGCAAGTATATGCTGCAAGTGTGAGACAAGAATCTTCAATATTTTGCTAGGCATAGTCATAGGCTACTAGTGCATAATCAAATTTGAGGGCATCAAGTGCATTCAAGAAAAATGGAGAAGAGAAATGGAGGTGAAGCAATGGTGGCATGAAGACTTCATGGTGATATTACTTTATATTTCATGTTTTTATGCTTATTTGTACTTCGTTGCTTATTAGGGTTTGATTTACATGCATTATTACCTAACCTTGGTAATTTTACCCTGATTACAGAGTGAAAGATGAGTAAGGAGGGAGAGAGAGAGGTTTAGAGGGAGGGAAATAACTAGAGAGGGGAGAGATATAGAGGTGTGAGTACTACAACCTAGGGAGAGAAGGGTGAGAGAGAGAAGAGAGGGAGAGAGAAAGGGAAGTATTGACCTAGAAGAGTAATAAGGGATGGAGGGAGAGGTATACATGGAGGGAGTGAGAGACGTAGGGAAGGAGGGAATAGAGAGGCGATAATGTGGAGAGGGGAGGGAGAGAGGAGAGGGGAGAGAGAAGAACAAAGAGAAAGAGATGGCTAAGGTGCGATGGATAGGTAGACAAAGAGTGACTAAGAGACCTATAGAGGGAAGAGGTAAAGAGGTGAGGGAGAGTGAATAAAATGAGAGAGAAGTTTGAAAAGAGGGAAAAATGGGTAAGGAGGGAGGTGGAGAGGGAGGGAAATAACTAGATAGGGGGAGATATAGACGTGTGATACCTACAGCCTAGAGAGAGAGGGGTGAGAGAGAGAAGAGAGGGAGAGGGAAAGGGAAGTGTCGACCTAGAGGAGTAATAAGGGATAGAGGGAGGGGTACACATGGAGGGAGTGGGAGACATGGGGAAGGACAAGATAGAGAGGGGAGGGAGAGAGACACAAAGAGAGATAAGAATAAAGAGAAAGAGATGGCTAAGGAGGGATGGAAAGGTAGACAAGGAGTGACTAAGAGACCTATAGAGGGAAGAGGTAGACAAGTGAGGGGGAGAGTGAAGAAATGAGAGAAAAATTCACAGAGGGAAAGACAAGTAAGGAGGGAGGGAGAGAAGTCGAGAGGGAGTAAAATAACTAGAGAGGGGAGATATATAGAGGTGTGAGACCTACAACCTAGGGAGGGAGAGGGGTGAGAGAGATAAGAGAGGGAGAAATAAAGGGAAATGTTGGTAGAGGAATAACATGAAATAGACAGAGAGGTATACATGGAGGGAGTGAGAGGCATAGGGAAGGAGATAGAGAGGTGATGATATAGAGAGGTGGGGGAGATAGAAGAGGAGAGAGAAAATAACAAGGAGAAAGAGATGGCCAAGGAGGGATGGAGTGGTACAAAAGGAGTGAGTAAGAGACCTAAAAAGGGGAG
>CM021102.1:234713736-234876967 GCA_007115665.2 Sequoiadendron giganteum | reverse complement strand
GGAGAGAGAAGAATGAAGAGAAAGAGATGGCTAAGGAGGGATAGAGAGGCTGATAAGGAGTGATTCAGATACTTAGAGAGGAGAGAGGTAGAGAAGTGAGGGGGAGAGAGAAGAAAATGAGAGAGAGAGTTCACTAAGAGGAAAAGAGGGGTGAGTAGGGAGAGAGAGGTGGCTCGATGGATGGAAATAACTAGAGAGCCCAGAGAGATATAGAGGTGAGAGACCTACAACCTAGGGAGAGAGGGGTGAGAGACATAGGGGAGAGATAGAGGGAGGAGAGAGGTGGGAAATGAGACAAGGAGGGAGAGGTAGAGAGGTAAAGAAGGAAGGAGGGAGAGACTTGGAGATGGGGAGAGAGGGGGTGGAGGGAGAGGTAGTGATCGAGAGAATAGAGATAGATGGGAAATAAACAATAATAGATGGAGAGAAGAAGGGAGAGGTAGGGAGACAAGGATAAAGATGGGCATAAGGAGGGAATGCAAGGTAGAGAGGTAGATAGGGAGAGAGAGAAGAGAGGAAGAGAGAAAGGGAAGTATCGATAGGGGAGTAAGAAGTGATGGAGGGAGAGGTACACATGGAGGGAGTGAGAGACATAGGGAGAAGGAGATAGAGGGGTAATGACATAGAGAGAGGAGTGAGAGAGAAGAAGAGAGAGAGAAGAATGAGCTGAGAGAGATAAAGGGGGGAGAGAGGTGGGTAATAAGAAAAGGAGGGAGAGACTTGGAGATGGGGAGAGAGAGGGGGTGGGAGGGAGAGGTAGTGTTCAAGAGATAGGAGAGAGATGGGTGAGAAATAGTAACAAAAGGAGAGAGATAAGAAGAGAGAGGTAGGGAGGAAAGGATAGAGATGGGCTTAAGGAGGGAAGGCAATGTAGAGAGGGTGGGAGAGACCTAGAGAGGGTTGAAAGAGAAGTGGGTAAGTATTGGTTAAGAGGGAAGGAGGCAGAGAAGGAGTGAAAGGTAAGACCTCAAGTATCCATCATTGATCATAAATCGTAAACTCTAAGCCTTTCAAAGTGGGGGAGAGAGAGACAAAGAGAAAATTGTCTTTAGCATTTACATTTGGCACTCGTCAAATGATGCTCTTTCATTTGGCGAGTGCCAAATTTTGTGCTCACCAAATGTATTGCATTGGGAAATACCAACCCAAAGGGTTGGATTTTTCCTTGGGCTTCCAACCCAAAGGGTTGGATGACTATTTCATGTCAAGGACGTGATTTTGTGAAAGGGTGATAAAATTTCACATAATTTTGGCCATGCTCTCCATTAAGTTTGCACGTGTTTCAATGTAATTTATAAAAATATTGTGATGAAGTTAGGCTCTCTCTTAGCTATCTAACCATATAATATTTTTTATGTTTTGATTATGTTAAGGTTTTCATCTATAACTTCTCCTGATAGTGTCTTCATTTTTTGTCAAAAACCAACATGTGCTAGTTTTGGTATACATTTTTACTTGTTCATAAAATTTTGAAACAAATTACATTTTTAGAAACTAGACACCATTCTACATGTATTGAGAAAATTGATTTTTGATTAGTTTTCAAAAAATTTAAGAGGGAGCACGCTCAAATTTTTTCTTTTCAAGATGTGCCCATTTTTAAAATTAGTAAAATATTATATATTCATTAAACCAAATGGTGTTAGCTAATTTAAGCTAGTTTAAGCTAAAAAAACTAGCTTAAACCAAATGGTGTTAGCTAATTTAAGCTAGTTTAAGCTAAAAAAACTAACTTAAACCAAATGGTGTTAGCTAATTTAAGCTAGTTTAAACTAAAAAAACTAGCTTAAACCAAATGGTGTTAGCTAATTTCTCACCTAAATGATTTTTGAAATTCTTAAAAAAAGATAACATTTTAGGGGGAGCACAACATACACTATGCTTAAAAAGGACTACTTTGTGTACTCCCCCTTTTTCAAACCCTTAATCTTCATTATTTTTAAAAAAATAGTAGTTTGGAAAGTAGATTTTGAAGGCTACAATTCTTGTTTTTGTTGTATCTTCAAATTTTGAGTGTAACTATCTTCATTTTCTCATGAATATCAAACTTTGCCAATTTTAGAAAAAAAAAATGGCATCTTAAGAGCCATTTTTGTGTCACAACATCTTAAGAGCCATTTTTGTGTCACAACTTGGTGCACTTACCCTATATCTTTGTCAAATGGATAATATTTACATTGTTGGAACATTGAGAGAGAGAGAGAGAGAGAGAGAGAGAGAGAGAGAGAGAGAGAGGGATTGAAAGAGAGATTGATAGATATATATAGAGGGAGAGAGGGAGAGAGATAAAGAGGGATACAAATATAGATAGAGAGAGAGAAAGAGAGGGATGGAACTATATATAGTGAAAGAAAGGGAGAGAGGAACAAAGAGTGTAGAGAGAAGGGAGGAGAAAGGGAGAAGTAAAACAGAGAGGAAAAATAGAGAAATATATATACATACATAGAGAGAGGAGGGATGGAGAAATAGAAAGAGGATGAGAGAATGAGATAGACAAAGAGAGAATGGGAGAGATAAATATAGAGGGATAGATGGAGAGAAATAGAGAAAGAGAAAGAGAAAGAGGGAAGGGGTTGAAAAGAGAAAGAGAGAGTGTAAGAGAGAAGGGGAGATACATAGATAGATAGAGGGATAGAGAGAAACAAAGGGGTATAGATATAGCGAGAGAAATAGAGAGGGAATGAAAAAAGAAAGAGATATAGTGTAAGAGAGAAGGGGAGATAGATATATAGATAGAAAGATAGAGGGATAGAGAGGGAGAAATAGAGAAGTAGAGAAATAAAGAGGGGGAGGGGTGAGAGAGAGGAATAGAGATAAGATATAGAGGGAAAGAGAGATAGAGAAAAAAGAGAAGTTAGCTTTCCATTAGTTGTTTCATGCCAACAATCCAAAGATGACCTTCGACATATCCATTGCACACTGAAATGCAATGCTAGTAAATAAATACAATACATAATTAAATATAGAACATTGAGATGAAAGTTTGAAACAATTTTTCCAACAAACTTTTATAGTTTGACCTAAATAACTTATATGTGTTCTTTATTAACATATACATTTTCAAAAACATTAATTACCACCTATTTTTTCCTTCTCTTTCAAATAGATTATATATTTTCCACACACGCATGCAAGTAAAATTGTTATAAATACATTTTCTAATATAAATATCAAGCTAAACATAAAATATGAAAAATCAACTTTGAAAAGATTATTCCCAAATATAAAAAAAAATATATTAAAAATTCAAATCAAAATGCATCTTTGAAAAAAATCTTAACTTCTAAAATTTGATAAAATAGTATGATATGCTCTCAGTTTTCAATCAATCAAGAATGATCATTTCAAAAAAAAACATCAGGCAGTTATAATCTATTTAAAGTTGGTTTAATTTTATTCTCTATTCAATCTAATTCAGAATGTTAGGGGCATTGTAAGACTAGACCCGTCTTGTTCAAGAAAAGCCTTATATTTGATACTGGTTTTAAGGGTAACCTCTAATTTCTTTATTCCAAGATTACAATCATTTTCATTGGAAAACGACAAATGTCAGTGATGGCAGTATACCTAATTTCAAAATAGCAAAAACAATATGGTTCCATAAAGCATAGTACTCCATAAAAAAATAGTCCAATTTTTGCAATCTATGTACACATATTCATGAAATGTACACAAAGTTTGTGAAAATGCCATCAATTCTAAATAGTTGCTATTCTGGGCTTCAAGAAACAGTGCCAAAAATTCTATTTGCTCTGAAATACATAGCACAAAAAACACTCATACCGGTAATGAAATTAATGTCCAAGTGTAATATAACTTTTATCCTGCCTATTTTACTACAGCCAAGTACTATTATTGTTCATAATTATATTGTTGGCCAAATTCTAGTAAGATTAGCTTTCAATGGATTCAGTATGTGTCCAACAAAGAGGATAACTCCAGTTTTATCTTCCTTGATCACAAACAAGAAAGGATGATCAGCTATAAAGTCCTCAATAGGTTCCATCATTAGGCTTCCACAGGAACCCACATAGTCGACTGCAATGACAGTCGTTGCTTCAGTGCCCCCCTCATTAACCTCCACAAATAATCTGTGAAAAACATCTGAAATGTAAAGATGCCAATGTTGGCAGGCAAGGGTGAAATAAAACAAAGTCACTGCTGTGACAGGATGGACTGAACAAAAAATAACCACAGAAAATGCGCAGAGATAGCACAACAGAAAATATGACAGACAAAAAATAACTTTTCATATATTCTTTGTTGTTTTCAAAATATTATAAAAACACAGAGGACATGCTCTATTTTACAACATAAAATAAAACTAAACTATTTGGACAGATGTCCAATATCTGGTGGTGCTACACTTACACTTGAAACTATTACTGGTGTAGCTGCAATTGTCACTGGGCTGCGTCTGATAACATATTCTGTCTGCACTGCTGCTCTCAACAAACATTCCTTCCTTCTGCTGCAGCAGGTTCAACACTCCAAAAAATTGACTTCTACTAAACCAATGAATACATTCTATTTGCTTTTACATGTTTCAAGCTCATGAGAATGAGCGCTATTTTCAAATTTCAAATTAACTTACCACATTAATTGCTGAAGGTTTACGTTGGTTGTTGCAAGCTCAAAAACAAACGCTCCAATTTGAATTCAAATTTACTTAACAAATTAAATGCTACAGATTACGTGGGGGCTGAGTTGACAGGTCTGCTGACTGCAGAATATTTCCAACAACCCACCCACTTAAAACTCAACCATGTCATTGAAATTTGCATCTTCTGTAAAGGGCAAGACGAGTCCCATCTTTTAAAAAATCTCAGTTGCAGCAACACTGGCAGATACCTGGAAGCGAGGTAGCTGAAAAGAACGTACCTCCACCTCACTTCCTCCGGAAAGAGGTTCTCAAGAAAATTAAGATCAAGCTTTCTCTCCAGTTCAAGTAGACCATTGATATCATTAGGCAATATAATATACATGGAAAAGGAGAGATCGTCCTCTCCCTAGAAATAGGGAAGGCATAGGATTTTGCAATCATCAACTATTTTAATAAATTGATTCTCTGTAGTTGTCATCATGGGTACTTGCACACTCTCCCCATTAAGTAAATTAAAAGTACCTTCTTTTGTTGCAGAGGAATCAAATTCTTTCTGCCATGTGCCCTTGAAATATAAGGCATTTGCCAAAATCAGCCTGGTATATTCATCTACAGAATTAGGTGAAAGGAACTCTTTTATCTTCCCCTGGTCTCAATTGCTGCCCATTTATTCACCTCCATTATAACTTCATTTGCCTGATAAAAGTTAACAAAATGGCAAGAAATTAGTGATTCACCACAAGTCAGGAACTCAACTGTAATAGGCACTACTTCACAACATAAATTTTCATTGAATTGGTGATTCAAAAACATTCAAATGGCAAAGTGGTCTAAAATCACTTGAATCTACTTCTCACGTTAATAAATTTTGTAACTATTTAGAAATATTAAAAATATATATATTATATATATTTAAAATTAATTTTAAAAAAAAAATTATAAATATAATTTTATATTTAGTTATAATTATAATTTATATAAAAATAAAATCAAAAATCAAAAAAATATCATTGAAAAGATAGGAGAATGAAAAGAATTTAAGAAGTATTTGTATAAAAGTAAAGACTACATGGGAAAGCAATGATAGGAGAATGAAAAGAATTTAAGAAATATTTGTATAAAAGTAAAGACTACATGGGAAAGCAATGATAGGAAAATGAAAAGAATTTAAGAAGTATTTGTATAAAAGTAAAGACTACATGGGAAAGTTTTCAAAGATTTTTGAAAAAATAAACTTTAAACGCAAACCTTCTAAAAGTAAAGAAAACTTCCTAGGTAATAACTCCCTCGAAGAAGGGAAAAAACCTAAAAAAATGCAGAGATTTTTGTTCATTTTAACCGCAAATGGAGACTCCCTGGCAACGGCAAGAAACGGTACGGTGGGCTCAGAAATGGCCATCATAACAGGAAACGGAGCTTCGCTGTTGCGTTTCTTGTAACAGACAAACACACCAAAAGCAGAGGATCAAGGATAAAGACATACCTTATTCATAAAATCTACCGAGCTCGCTTCGGCATTATACCGATTCTTCGCAACATTTCTGTAATTGGGTTTCAAGGTCATGGACTGATCCACCCATATTCCATCAGCCCAAACGACACAAAAGGACCTCCCCTGGCACTTCCATCAGCCCAAACTACATTGACAAGATAAGAAGAAAGTTCATGCAATTCATGGACATCTTTGAGGTTCAGACAAGAGCAAAACTTGTCCAGTATTTCGCCCTCTGCTCCACCTGCAGCCAAACTCAATGCCACAGATATGCTCAATAGAGAAAAAACAGAGTTCTTGTCTGCACTTACTTGTAGTGCTTCCTTCGAAAATTCAAGTGAGAACTCTGTTTGACTATGAATTGAAGCCCGGATATCCATTGCTCCTCGGTTCAATGCATAACGAGTACAATTCCTACAAAAGAGAGTTTTGTATCCACAGATTGACCGAATCCAATAATCTCTTCTTATTCCTATTTCTCAATGGATCTCGTCTTTCCGACTTAGCTTTAACATATATAGGAATGTCCAAGTTTCTTGTGCTGTTTCTAACTATAGAACAAAGGAACCCAAAATCCACGGGCAATCCAACGCGAACACAGCCAAACCCCGTGGTGAATATTATTATTTTTTTAGGCAACTATTCTTAAAAGTGCACGTTGAATATGTTTTCTTTATGTAAGTTTAGATGATATTATTTAAAAAATAAAGCTACCCGGAAATCCATCTTATATGACCTTTTAAAAAGTGTGATTAGAGAAAACAAGGGAAGAATCCATAAGCACAGAGGAAGCTAGCAATCCATCTTATATGACCTATATGACCTTTTAAAAAGTGTGATTAGAGAAAACAAGGGAAGAGTTCATAAGCAATTTTCTTTAATGCTTAGTAGGCTAAAGAGACGAAGACAGAAAGAGAAGACATGTCAAAGAGGGAACCCTAGCCTTTGTCTTGCAAAACCTTTACGTATTTACATGAAGAATCTGATATATAGATGTGGAAAACATTCCCAATACCTTTGCCAATGCTTGCATTGATGAAATTGATGGTGAAGTGCATAAATCACTTGTGAAATCCAATGAAAATATGGCCCAAGAATGGTCATTTGACAAAAAGGAGGTCTACGATTCAATAAATATAGCATGGGTGTCATTCTCTGTCTTAGAATCCATGGATAATGAATTAAAGGTCATTTTGGAGCAGCCACTGTTTAGATTTGGTAGTTTCAGAAGTGGTTGTAGCATTGATGACATTTCTTGGGAGTTATTTGATCATTTTGGTCTTTGTCAAAATCTGAGACCCATTCAAATGTCACTTTTTCCATCATTTAGTTGAGCGGAAAAAATCAAAAGGGATATGGATGTATCACACCATCTTCAAACCTCCCACAATGCTCATAGACCGCCAAACCTTCACAAAAATCATACTAAGGTATAACAACCACAAATTGGTTCATGCAAAAAATGAACCCCAACAGGATATGTGAAACCTTCACCCCCATCGGGCTCTGACAAAAAATCACCCATTATTGGCCTCTAGTGGGAAATTCATGTCCATGTAAACATTTGGATGTTACCTAACCTCTTACAGGTCTAGTAGATTGTTAAATCCCCATAAAAGTTCATTTGGTGCCACTTTTTTTCTATTGGGCCAATGTAGAACCCTCGTCGAGATCTAGATATGTGGGCATTCGACTTGCATCCAAACATGTGAGAAAATCATTAACTTATAGATATGCAAGTATTTGGCCTGCATTCAATAATGATGGGAACTTCTGCTCCATGTGGCTATGTTGTGAAATCGTAGGAAACTCCACAAGGTCCACATGACTCCAAAAGTCTCGCTCTCCCTTGTACTTTTTGGTATGTCTTCATTTCTTGTTGGGGCTTGGGAGGGAACTGAGAATAGGAACCATCTATTCCAAGAATTCTCTGAATTCCTCTTTTCTTCCTTGCCTCATCCTTGTTTCCCTTAGGGTCTCGTAGCTTGGTTCCCTTTGTGAAGGGGAAGGTAGGCATTGAGAAATGGAACCTTTACTTTAGGTTCCCAAGAACATTCCAACCCTTAGGTTTCTTATGTCTAATATCGTTGGTTGGTGCTCAGTTGGGGGTTCCATGGGACCTAGAATCTTGAAAGGTTCTCGATTCTTATGGAACCTTTGACCATCATCTTTCCTTCACATCAAAGTTGGGAACTTTGTTGAGGGTTCCTATAAAACCTCTGGCCATGTGTTGAAAGATTTGTGGCATCATTGAGAACCTTTATCAGGGGTTCCATGGGAATCAAGAACCTTGAAAGGTTCTTTGTTCCTATCGAAATCTCAACATTTACTTTTCTTATGTGTGTACTCCTTTGTTGGCGGTTCTTGGGAACCAAGAACCATTGGTTCATGGTTCCTATGGAACCTCTTACTTTCTTTCTTATATAATCAGAAACCTTTGTTAAAGGTTTTGTGGAAACCAAGAACCATTAGTTCTTGGTTCTCATGGAACCTCCAATCTTAGGTGATTTTGAAGAGGAATAGAGTGACCCTTTGGGCCCATAAACATTGCATTATGGTATGAGGGTAAGTGAAATCCCAAAGCCCTGGTAAGTTCAATACCTAAGATTTTTTTTTTATTTTTGAACTTGGGTTTTGACTAAGGAGTTGATAGGGAGGTCTGATGTAAGGTCCAAATGAATAATATCATGCAAGATAGGGTTAAAAGCAAGAAGATGAGTCCACAAAATGTGGAATTTTTTTCCTTGGAAAAAAATATGAAATCAGCCTCAAGAAAACGAGATCCCGTTTAGGTTCGGGTCCTGAGCCGAAAACGGGATCCCGTTTCTTAAAAAACAAGATCCCATTTTAAAACGGTCCACTAAAAAATAGGATGTTAAAAAATGGGATCCTGTTCTTAAGAAACGGGATCCCATTTTTCAGCGGCCTATTTTAAAACGAGATCCCGTTTTTAACGGGATCCCGTTTCATACAAGTATAAAAAAATTATATTTTTATGAAATAGGATCTCGTTTTAGAATGGAATCTCGTTTTTAAAATTTTTGATTTGTGGTCGGATTTTTGCTTTTTTTTTCAATTCGGGAAAAGGCTTGGGGACCCGAACCTAAGCCATGGACCTAGTTTGACCTGCAAGTTGAAGGTCCTAGCAATGTCACAAGAAAATAACGACTTTGGGCATATGTTTGGAGACCTTTTTTGCAAAAAAAATTGATGAAATTAAAACCCATTATAGATGAGACAGAGTAGATTCCAAATATGTAAAAAAAATTACAATTGGATTTTTTTTTAATTTTTCAATTAATTTATGATGAAATAGGTCCATAAACTTCAATTATTAGGGATTTTTAGTATTTTAATCACTTCTATTAGCATATTTTTTTGATGAACGAATTGCATGAAGGCATACTTCAGACAATTCTTTTCAATTTTAAAAAAAATCAAAAAACGATAATTTTAGGTCATCTTATGCATGACATACACGATTTTTCAAAACACCAAATATGGCCAATGAAAAATTAACAAAAAAAAAAATCAATAAAATATTACACAAAAATATGGAAAGCGTGCTTCAGTGAGTTACAAATCTTTTCCCAAAAGGATTTAGAAAAATATTATTATTTAGTTCCAAATATGGATGGCGTACATGTGCATGGTATGGTAAGAAAAAGGTGAATTTTAAACAATGGTTTTTAGAAACACCTATTGAAAATCAATTTGTATCATCTGGGTATTGAAATACATTACATATTTGGAAACTAGACTCTGAGTACTACATTTTATGATCAGTGACTTTTTTCAATATTTCATCTCTAAGTGTTTCAAATTTTAAGGTCAAATGTGTCGAATTGTGAAAATTAGGGAAAACACTTCCACTAAATGGCCAAAAAGTGGACTCAACTTCTTGCCAGCACCCATAGTTGAAGTAAGATTTCTTAGATTGGTTATTATTGATGGGCTATGCAAGGTATAAAATACCAACAATTCTTAAAGTTCTTCCCAAATTTTTGTTTCTAGTCTTTTCTCTTAGTTAATATACTATGTTTGCACTACATGTTTGATTGTCTAGTAAAAACTATATGTATAACCAAGTGTATCATATTATTTTCATTCATCCCATGTAGTAATATAAATATTAAAATGTTGTTGCAGTGAAATTGTGCCATCATATTACGATTTTTTTAAATTCTCCTTCTTCTAAAGGGTAAGTGCACTAATCTGTGACACAATTTAGGTGCCAAATTGAAAAAATGTTATAAAAAATACCTAAAATAAGTCATTTGGCATGCACCAAATGGCTTTGTAGACATAAAGTCAGAAATCCGGTTTCAAACCCTCATTTTATCTTCAACCCGCAGCTTGAGAAAGAGGATTTCAGGTCTGCAACTCGCGCTCGCCAAATCTCTTCCATTGTTTGCATCCTTAGCTTGCCATTTTCCATGAGAATTTCGCCAACACGTCGAAGAGGTTGAAAATTGCAAAGAGGTATGTATTTTTATTCTATTTATTTTGAATTTGATTTAGAATCCAAATTTAAATAGGTTTTTATAATAAAAATTTGTTCTAATTCTCAGGGAATGAATCTCCACCTCGAAACATTAAGAATTCACAATCACCCCCTCACAAAGAGCCTCTTATACAAGAACAACCCGAAACCCCTCCATCAATTCATAGGCATCCTCAAGGAACACAAAAAAATATTCAAAATCAAATTGAAAATAATAAAAGAGACATTCAACAATTAATTGCAATATTAACTGAGCATGTCGAAACCCACCCTTATAGGTAAGGAATTGTTGAATCATTGAAGTCAATTGTAACTCATGTAGGAGAAATGAGCAAGCAAATGAATTTTTGGTCAAATAAGAGGCATGAGATGAGATAATTTTATGCTAGTGGTTTGTCATATGCAGATGTCAAAAAACTAAAAATTAGCAAAGCTAACTTGTGTGCCCTATTTATAGACCCGAAAACTAATGAACCTTTATCTCATGCATGCAAGAGGTTCCCCATCCATTGGTGCCACCATGAGTTAATTAAAAACAAATTTTGGGAGCAGTGGTGGATGGTATTTGACCAACCTCCATGCAATAACCATGAGGTGCCGTAGTAATTTTTGAGGAAACTCTATTGCAAGTTTGTCCTCAATAAAATGCCAAACTATTTTGACATCTTAGACTTTCAGGGTAGAGGTGGGGGCTCCACACATGATAAACCTGTTGCACGATGTAATCTATAGTTGGCATCGAGAGCCTTGGCCAGACCCATGGTGGAGTATGTCGTTGTTCCTTCCATTGTTAAGGACAGTGTAGAGGTGGACACGCTGAATTCGATTGGCTCACTCACCCAGACCATTTTACAGTGTGCGAGTCCTCTAGTAGAGCCTAGTGTGGAGGAGACGTATAGGACCTGATCTCCACCCCACCATTGTGGCGCTTGTGGTGTTGTTTGCACCTATGATTATCAAAGTGCTCATGATGTAGCTACACAAACTACATCAGTTGCAGAGGTGATGGCTTTCACATATGATATTTTGAATGATACATTTGGCATTTGACACTCAGGTAAAATTTAGCAAGTTATTTTAATGTTGTTTATTAAATTATATTTTGAAATTTAAGAATAACTAAATTAGTAGAATTTTGATATGATGAAATTTCAGGGTCACGCTATTCATGAGGCATGCTCTATTCCTACAGAACCTTATACATTCTCGATAATGAGTCCACAGGTATGCAAACTAGTATTAAAGATATTATTATTGCATTTGAAGAGTTGAATGTTTGTCTCATAACATGCTTTGGATTTCAAACATTTTCTTGGTGCTCCTTCTTCCTCCACACCTCATGATTCATATCCTCAAACAACATACACTCAGGTAGCCTTTATTCATTAATGGTGTTGTAAATCTATGTTAGCTATTTTTCATAATTTTGTGTAAATACAAATCTAAAAAATTGATGAGAAACACAAACATTCCATTTGTATTCCTTGATCGTGTCACATTATGTTCTCCTAATTTAATTTTTGTTCATTTATTCCTTCCTAATCCCTTACCATTAATATTTAATAGTTCACCCTATTTTCCATGATCCCCTCCTAGCCCATCCCACTAATATCTTCTAGTCCATGCTATGTGTCATTATGTCCTTCTACTCCCATCTTATTGTACCCATTATTATTTCACCCTAGATGTTCCATGATCCCCTATGTTCCACCCTATGTTCCTTTATATCATCCTATGTTATACCATATTTATCCACGTTTCATCCTAGATAAATCTTCTCTATTATTGCTACACACAGGTCAAGTTCGCACTTTGTGTACTATAGTAAAACCCTAGACACCTAATTCACCCTATGTTGCATTATTCTGTAATAATCACATCCCATTAAACTCTAATTGTCCACCCTATATTTTTTTATCCCATCCTAGCCCATCCCATCAATCTATACTAGTCCATCCTATGTTCCATTAATCCCTTTGGTGCAGGGGCACCACTCTTTTCTATGTTTCTTCATTAAGTGTCTGATAGGCACTTTGGTGTGTTAGGATGTTTGAGTTGAGTCCTTGAGTCTTAATAAGGTCCAATATGACCATTCTATTGTAATTGATCAACTTTGAGGGGCTTTTGTATTCATCTTGTAAGGTTTACAAATCATGTGGAAGGAATTGTCAAAGTTGACAAGGGGTGTGAAGGTACATAGGATGATTTTTTCTTAAGTAAGTCATGATTTCTTAGTTGAATAAGGTCTCATTAGACTATTTTTAATATTTTAGGTGTTTAAGAGGGTCTAGGAAACAATAAAGAGTCAAAACTTGAAAGTGCCAAATTTGTGAGTTGCATAAATGCAACAAATTTGTAATGCAATGGTTATGAGAGGTTTAAAAAGTAGTTGTAAGTCATTTGGGCATTGGTTTGATGAGGATAAGCCTTTAAAAAGGCATGAGAACTCATTTTATAATGTTGGCTTGAAGTTTTAAGCATTGGCAATAAGAATATCTCTGTTTTTCATCAAATTTTTGAGTTTTCTTGTCATTTGCAAGCCAATTCGAGCCCATACAGATTGATTGTGCCATGTTAATAATTTTACTTTGTGGTGGCAAGTGTTAACAATCTTTTGGAACAATTTTGAGGGAGATCCATTATGATTTGTGGTAAATATCCTTGTTTTCCTATGACAGGTCGAGGACACACTGTTTGAGGGTTTTGTAACCAAAATCATGATTTAAGGGCCCTAGGGAGTCTAAGTAGGTTGTAGGTTGCATGATTAGAGTTTTGGAGAAGGAACTAAGGAGATACCTGCTATCTTGATGAGTTTTGTGAAGAAAAACACATGAAGATGGAGCCTTGGGTCTAGGTTTTGTGGAAATCAATGAGAGTGTGGAGTTTTTTCCAACTTTTGAGCATATTGGGGTCAAAATATACATGTCTAAGTTGGTGGCATGTTCTGGGAGGTTGTGCAATTGGGACTTTGAATAAGCCCTCTTGACTTGGCATGAAATTGAGGGTTTTGGAGTTTTCTATGTTGGAGGTGTCAACCCTGGGTGTTGATTATGGTTTTAAAGGTTTGAGGGCATAGGAAATTCTACCCCGAGGATTCAATGGATTGTGTTAAGTTTAAAGGTATGTTTCTTTGTAAATTTGGCCTAATTCATGGCCTAGGACAGTGTTGAGGGTCTAATTTCAAGGGATTGGTTGAAAAGACTTGTATTTGGTTAAGAGATATGTTGTATAACTCTGAAATGGGTATCTGAATCCACCTTCTGATTTTCAAGTGTTTTGGAAAGCATGGGAGTTAAAGGCCAAAAAATGAGTTTGCACTACTGCTAGGTTACATGGGTGAAAGTGATCTAAATTAGACTCCCGATTGTTGTCAAGCTTTGATGATTGTTTGGATTACTCTAATAGGCCATTTTAATCTTGTTAGATACCTCTTGAATGCAATTTTCCACTTTGAATGAGTTTGAGCCCCCTCTCTGCATCACCCTTCTATTCCCATCCCATTACCCTCTCTTATTTAACCTTATGTTCCATTATCCCCTATTGGTCTTTATATGAACATGATACCTGAGATATTGTTTCATTTGCAGTTGTTGACAAAATACAACCCTAGTGATGCTGGTGGCATGATGGACCATGGAGTTGTTGCAACAATAGCTAGTTTTGATCCATTGAGAGAGGTATGGAATAGATTAGTCAATTTGACATTATATTTTCTCTTTAATGGTCTATTATAGAAAATTTTCACGATATTTTTATGTAGTTTAATTTCCATCTTGATGGTTGCTACAGGTAGTTGTCACTCCAGATCGTGGATGTGGTGATGTTGTAAATGTGCATGATGACTATATGTATGCGGTAAGTGATTATATATTTTGTTATATGTCATTCCACAATTTAATTTCTATGTTTTAACATCTTTACTTTTTATTGTATTAGTTTAAGGTCCAGAGTGAAGAGAGGAGGACTAGCGGGTGTATTTGAAAGACAAGAGAAGCAACAATCACTCCATCCAGTCGAATTTTGAAGGCTGCACATGATCTATTTCCTTCCCTAGAGGGAAATGACTATGTATTAGTGTTGTTTGTTGTATGCCTATGTGGCATTTTGGAACATATATTTTGTACTATCGATATATACATGACATTTTATGTCCATATGGCTCCTTTGTACTAAGCCTGTATGATTTTTTTTGGATATATTGTATATACTTTTATCATTATATATCATTGTATAGTCTTTCGGATTTTTGATTAAAGAAAATCTTATTTTGCTACTGCCATTCTTAAATGATGTTATCATGCTTATCGTGTAAGTTGTATGCTTGAATGTTGTAGGCATGGATTTTGTTTACATCTAATGCTTAATTAATTACTGTCAAATTCTCAATAAGCCCCATCTAAAACGTATTGTGTAAATAAGCTCCATTCGTGGTGGTTTGTATCCTTTGGAATTCTTCAATTACTTGTGCCTCACTTATTCACATGTATGCTTCACTTATTCACATGTATACTTCACCTATATTGTGTGTATTCTTCATGCTTCCAATGCATAGCATCAAAAATCTTTCGGGGAAAATTTGACAAACCAATAGTATAATAGTTTATGAAAAAACGGGGAAAAATTGTAGAACAAGAGATAAAAAAAACTTAAAAAAAATTTGAAAGGTATTTCCATAGCATATATAGATATAGAGAGCAAATAAAATAAATATTTTAACTAATGAATTGTAAAAAATGGATTTTTGTAGTTTATATTCATATCGTTGATTACATTGCATTTCACATCTTTCAAAGTCAAAGCATTACTTCACTTTGCATAACTAATAAGTAGATGTTGATAGATGACAAAATTTCAATTACAATATAGTTTGTACAAAGTCAACCTAAGTAGTTATGCAATTTCTTCACATTGCATAACTAATACCTAGGAGCAGCTACCAATTGCATTTTCTT
This sequence comes from Sequoiadendron giganteum, assembly GCA_007115665.2. Taxonomy (NCBI): domain Eukaryota; kingdom Viridiplantae; phylum Streptophyta; class Pinopsida; order Cupressales; family Cupressaceae; genus Sequoiadendron; species Sequoiadendron giganteum. The sequence continues at coordinate 234,861,416 of CM021102.1, read as the reverse complement.
ATCATGGCATTCTATGAGACCAAATTTCTTTGAGGTATTTTTTCAAATAGTTCCTTGCCTTGTCTATGTTACCACATTTTTCATACATGTCTACCAAAGCATCTTGTCAAATAGTTCACTGCCTTGTTGCTATGGCTAAAATCCTAAAACAAGTGATTTCGAACAAGCTATGGATGCTTCAAAAAAATATATCAAAAGCATAATAGTAAGCAATACCATAGACAAGGTAGTGAACTATTTGAAAAAATGCATCAAATAAATGTGGTGATGGAATGCCATGACAAGCCATAGATAAGGCAGTGAACTAGTTCAAAAGATACCTCAAATAAATGTGGTCTCATGGTGACAGAATGCCATGACAATCAAATTTCTTTTGCTTGTCATGGCATTCCATCACCATGATACCTCATTTTTTTGAGGCATTTTTCAAAGAGTTCACTGCCTTTTCTATGCTACCACATTTTTCATACATGTCTATCAAAGCATTATATCAAAAAGTTAATTGCCTTGCTGCTATGGATAAAACCCTAAAACATTGATGTAGTAAGGGAGGTCCTGCAATCTCACTAAACATAATTCCAATCATTAATCACAATCCTCAAGTTAGAAATCCTCATAGCTATGGATTGTCATGAAATTCCATCACCATGAGACCACATTTCTTTGAGGCATTTTTTCAAACAATTCACTACCCTGTCTATGCTACCACATTTTTTGTACATGTTTACCAAAGCATTTTATCAAATAGTTCACTACCTTGCTACTATGGCTAAAAGCCTAAAACGGGTGGGTTTATTGAAAATCCTATTCCCACAACTCATAAAACCTTTCCAATGGATCAAACATGCTTAAAATAACCTCCACATGCTTAAAATTCCCTCACAAACTACTGCCCCAAAGGATTTCAACCATTTCCACTATTAAACCACTGAATTTCACCATAACTCATCAAATTGCCAACTAGGGCATCACACCAAATCACTCACCTCCCCTGCTCTAGAAACCATGCACATATGTTCCATACCCCTAATTGTTCCATTCCACTAAGTTACAATAGGATACAATGGGTGGAATGGTTAAAAATTCATTTTTACACACTCAACTACTTGCATTTGACAACTTTTTCCCCAAGCGAGAAATCGCCACCATGGGAAAAGGCCTTTGGGATAGAAAAAATAGAGAGAGGTTATTGTAGAGGGGCCCAACATGATCCCATAGGCTCAGACAAGAATTTTCTAAGCATCACAGTGTCTGAATACGATCATAATGAAGTTCACAACCATTTTGCACTTTGGACCCTTAAGGGATCGATCTGGTTGAACATAGATCGAAGAGATTTTGTGTGTTTGGGTGCAAAAGAGGACCATGCATAGCGAAAAAGTACCCACCTAGACATGTTGGAACAGTCCATTTGGTCACACGAGCTGCAGAACGAAAGTTGCACCACTTTGCAACTTTTAACTACTTGCATTTGACAACTTTTTCCCCAAGTGAAAATTTTCCACCACAGGAAAATGCCTTCGAGATAGAAAAAACCAAGAGAGATTATTATAGAGGGGCCCAACATGATCTCCTAGGATCAGACGAGAAGTTTATAAACATCATGGTATTTGAGCAATAGCATGCTGAAGTTTGCAACCATTTTGCACTTTGGACCCTTAAGGGATTGATCTGGTTGAACCTAGCTCAGAGCGATTCCGCGTGTTTGGGTGCAAAAGAGGACCATTCCTAGCATAAACGTACCCACCTGGATGCATTGGAACAATTTATTTGGTCACACGAACTGCAGAACAAAAATTGCACCACTTTGCAACTTTCAACTACTTGCATTTGACAACTTTTTCCCCAAGTGAAAATTCGACACCACAGGAAAATGTCTCTGAGATAGAAAAAAATGAGAGAGGTTATTGTAGAGGGGACCAATGTGATCTCACAGGATCAGACGAGAAGCTTCTAAGAATCATAGTATCTGAGTAATAACATGCTGAAATTTTCAGCCATTTTGTACTTTATATCCTTAAAGGATTGATCTAGTTAAACGTAGCTTGGAGCAATTTCACATGTTTGGGTGCGAAAGAGGACCATGCCTAGTGTAAAAATACCTATTCAGATGCATTGGACTAGTTTGTTTGGTCACACGAGCTACAAAATGAAAGTTGCACCACTTTGCAACTTTCAACTACTTGCATTTGTCAACTTTTTCCCCAAGTGAAAATTCGCCACCACAGGAAAATGCCTCCGAGATAGAAAAAATTCAGAGAGTTTATTGTAGAGGGTCCCAACTAGATCTTTTAGGATCAGACGAGAAGTTTCTAAGAATCATGGTATCTGAGTAATAGCATGTTGAAGTTTGTAACCATTTTGCACTTTGGACCCGTAAGGAATCGATCCGGTTGGGTGTAGCTCAGAGCGACTCCGCATGTTTGGGTGTGAAAAAAGACCATGCATAGTGTAAACATACCTATTTGGTCACACGAGTTGCAGAATGAAAGTTGCACCACTTTGCAACTTTTAACTACTTGTATTTGACACTTTTTACATCAAGTGAAAACTGGACACCATAGGAAAATGCCTCTGAGATAGCAAAAACCGGGAGAGGTTATTATAGAGGGTCCCAACATGATCTTGTAGGATTAGATGAGAAATTTATAAGCATCACGGTATCCGAGTAATAGCATGTTGAAGTTTGCAACCATTTTGTACTTTGGACCTTAAGGGATCGATCCGATAGAACGTAGCTCGGAGTGATTCCGCATGTTTGGGTGTGAAAGAGGACCATGCCTAGCGTAAAAATTCCTATTCGGATGCATTGGAACAGTTCGTTTGGTCACATGAGCTACATAACAAAAGTTGTACCACTTTGTAATTTTCAACTACTTGCATTTGACAACTTTTTCTCCAAGTGAAAATTTGCCACCACAGGAAAATGCCTTCGAGATACCAAAAACTGAGAGAGGTTATTATAGAGGGGCCCAACATGATCTCGTAGGATCAGACGAGAAGTTTATAAGCATCACGTTATCCGATTAATAGCATGCTAAAGTTTGCAACCATTTTGCACTTTGGACCCTTAAGAGATCGATCTGGTTGAACATAGCTCAGAGCAACCGCGTGTTTGGGTGAGAAAAAGGACCATGCCTAGCATAAAAATACCTATTCAGATGCATTAGAACAATCTGTTTTGTCACACGAGTTGTAGAACAAAATTTGCACCACTTTACAACTTTCAACTACTTGCATTTGACACTTTCCCATCAAGTGAAAATTGGACACCACAGGAAAATGCCTCTGAGAATGAAAAAACTGAGAGATATTATTGTAGAGGGGCACAAAGTGATCTAGTAGGTTCAGACATAGATTTCGTAAGCACCACGGTTTACGAGTAATGCCCTCTCAAAGATGCTTCCCTTTTGCACTTTGGAACCTTAAGGGATCGAGTCGGTTGAACGTATCTTAGGGTGATTGTGCTCTCTTTTCGATGGGATTAGGTGGGCAGCAGACTTAACTCAATTTTATTTTTGGTTTGGTTGGATTTCAATTGATTTTGTTCATTTTAGAAGCTAATTACTGAGGGTCGGTCTATATACCCTGTTTTAAGGGTGTTGAGTGCATTAAAATGTCATATTAAGCCTTCCACCCACTGTATGATTCTATAACTTGATGGAAAGGCTTAGTTAGGGTTATAAAACATGTGTACAAAGTTTTGTGTGCAAGGGAGGCAAATAGAGAGTTTTTAGGTGATGTCGTAGATGTCAAATGGTGCATTTTTTAGTGGAAAATGGTGGTTTAGTGCTAGGGTTCGAAGAAATATTTGGGGGCAGTGATATCTCTTAAAATTTTAAGCTTGTGTAGACCTTTTTTAAGGTGTTTCAGGATTTGGTTGGTTGGGGGAAGGTTTGGAGTATGTTTTTTCAATAAACCCTTGCCTACACCTCACCCTCAATATTTGATTATCTGATGGTGAATAGGTTGGTGAATAGGTTTTTGTGGGTATTTTGAGCATGATTTTCCTTGAATAATTTCAATTAAGACCATTAGGTATGTTTTATGATGATTTTTGGGTCTAGTGATAAAAAATGTGAAAATTTCAATCTTGCACTAGAAGTTATCTTTGTAGCCTTTGAAGGGAAATTTGTGTATTTGTATATGAGTGTGAAAGAATAGAGTTTTGTTGATGTAATAAGGCTATTTCCAATCCATTTGTGTGGGTTTAGAGGTCATTAGTTGTAGTCATTAGGTTGGAGGAGTCTAAAGTTGCAAATTTGTAAGTTGCTTAAAGCAACAAATTTGAAATGCAAGGGTTACTTGTTTTAAAAGTTGGTTTTTAGTTAGTTGAGGGCATGGATCAGTTAGAGAAGGGTGTAAATGAATATGTAAAGCCTTGAGAGGCTTGAATGGAGGTTTTTGTTGAACTTTTGGAGAAGACATAATAAGAATTATTCACACTCTTCTCTTTTTTTCTGATTTTCTGTGTAAATTTGTTGATCCCATGCTTGATACAACATGTAGCTTGTCTGTATGGCTACAAGGCTGACATGGTTTGATAGAGGAGTGAGATAGCTTCCTTTTTGCAATGGTTTGTTCCAATTCCATAAAGAATAGAGGGAGTTATCATTGTTCTTCTAGAACTAGTCAAAAACCCTAAAAAAAAAGGGTTTGATCACAAAAATGTACACAACTTGCCATTCCCTTTTGGTTAAGGCTTAATTGTTGGTGGAATGGAAAATTTCATCATGTAATTTATGTTTGAAGAGGTTTTGGAGAATGATAGGGACTTTGGAGTGATTTCTTGGTTACCTTAGGCTTGGCATCCTCATGTGACAAGCCTAATTCTGTGTAAGAAATTCTAAGTTTGATGAGTTGTGAGTGGAATCTGTTGAGAGAGGTTGTTCAAGGGTGTTGAGATGTGTGTATTGATGTTGTAAGAACCATTTTAATGGCTTAGGGGAGTTGGGGAGTACCTAGATACCTTGGTTCTTGTTTGGAACAACCTCATTAGGTTCCCTTGTGGCGTTGTAGATTGGTCCATAGTAGTTGTTTTGTTGAATGTCATACCCTACGGTCTTGGGGGTTTGAAGAGGCCTGCATAAGGGGTTTGAAACCTATGTCAATTGTCTGGTTCTTGCCTCCAACCAGTTTTATTGTTGACTGTCCTAGTTGATAGGGCTACAAGGAAGTTAAGGCCTAATGTTGTTTTGAAGAGTCATTGGTTGTTCATTAAGTGAAAAGTCCTATTGGTGGGTGTTGATTAGTCAAGTAAGGGATGTTGAAGATATTCCCAAGCCTTTGATCATGTCTAGTATAATGGACTGCATGGTTGGGAAGTTGAGGTACCCTGTTGATTCAAGTGAATGTTGATGGCTTAGTGGGCATGTTTGAGAGAAGTTGTGTCAAATCACATCTTGGTTGATCCACTCTACATCAGGAGGTGCACATACCAATTTTTGGTGATGCCCTAGGTGGAATTTGGGGTGTTTTTACATGAAAAAGTGAGGTTGGACAACATTGTTTTCAAGTTTTTAGCAAGTTGCTCCAAAGGAGTCTTAGGTGGAATTGAGGTATGTTAGAGATGACCTAGGTTGCATCAATTTATATGAGGCATACACTTCCCCTACCTTTTCAACCCTACGGATTTGGCAAGCCAGTGAGCTCACTAGCTTTCCAAGCTCACTAGCTTGCCAATTCCGTAGGATTGACAAGGTAAGTGGTGCAAAAGCACCTAGGCACCTAGTCACAAATCTCCATGTTTGATGGTCAGAATGCACCCTTGCATTAAAAATGTGTCAAAAAGTGAGTTTGTAAGCATAAAAGGAAACATGAAATATTGTATCTCAATGACATAATTGATTCATTAGTTTACTTAGTAGGAAAAGTGATAAAAGTTGCAAATTTGTGAGTTGCATAATGCAACAAATTTATAATTGTAACGGTTATGTGTTATGAAAAGTTGGTTTCTTGGTGGTCAGGGGCATTGATCAGTTAGAGGAGGATGAAAAATTCTATGTAAAGCCTGGAGAGGATCGAGTTGTGGTTGTTGGAGTGGAGGGAAAAGAATAAAGCTTGGAAATTACTTTGTTTTCTCATAGTTTTACTGATTTTTCTGAGTTCCCTACCTATGTACAGGCCGAACAGGTCTTATATGTATTGAATTACCTTGAGAAACAATAGATAAATTTTCTAACTTCTATTTGGTGCCTTGGCAGGGTTTGGTTTAATCTTTTAGTGCCTTAATTCATCAAATTGCTCCTACCGGGTTCTTGAACAGCTTTAAGGGTTTGGGGTTATTCTAATGGAATAACCATCATCGCACCTACTTTCATCAAATGTCACTTAGTGGGATGATGTAGTTTAGTGTAGGTAATGTTACTTTATGAGTAGGAGGCTTGGAAGGATGATCCCTTGGATTGAAGAATGAAAGGAAGGGCCGGAGGTGTGTGTTTTCCCTTGGAAATTGGTGGGTCAGACCTATGGAATGAATAAGACATATTTTTAATGGTCAAGTGAGTGTTCCTTAAGCATGGGTGGACCTATTGAAATATTTATAAGCAGTTAGATTGGGTAGGAATGGCTGGGAAGGTGAAGATTCAATAATGGTACCCTAGAACCCTAGTTATTTAGGCTACAAGGAGGGTTTTTGCATTGGAGGATTGTTTGAGCATTTTGGGTCAGGAGACTTGGAAAATCCTTGGTTTGGGAGCTTGATTCAAGACTTTTTTTGGGTTAGAAGGTCCGGTGTGGAGATCTAAAGGTAGTCTCTTAGTAAAAATGGCCTAATTTGAGGCTTAAAACTGTGAAAGTCCAATTTTGAGGTGCTTGGTCCTAAGAAGGTGTATCTGATTTTCTTGTATGTTGTGTATCTTTGAGAAGGGTATTTGAATCCATGATTAGTTTCCTAATTTTTTGGGAAAATTTTGGCCAAAAGTCTAAAAAATCGGTTTCCAACTGCTGCAAGGGGTACATATGTCAAAAGGTGAGTTTTGAGGAATTTAATGAATCTGCCTTGGGGATTGTGCAAAGTTGATTTAATTATCATTGCTTGGATGTTGAGAACCTCTATAGGGTCCTTGTTGAGTTTGATTCTATTTTACAAGGTTGAGTTAATTGAAAGTTGATGTCTTGATTGGCATATTTGAGAGAAGTTGTGTCAATTTGTGTCTTGGGTTACCACCACCTCTACATTAGGAGGGGTCATAAAATATGCCTTTCTACAATTATATTAGACATTATTTCATTCTTACTCATAAATCCACATGTTTTTTCTTGAAGACAACTTTAAATGTAAACCATGAAGCATTGCAACTAATTTTAAATGTAATATACACATTTAATTGAGGCATATATTAAGGAATATACACATTTGCATGTATTAATTTCTCATAATTTTTGTATATCAAAAAATACACTAATTCAATCACAAATATTACAATAGTGATGGAATAAAATATTGAAAATCTTCCCATTTGTCAATACTTCTAGCAATACATGCAGGGAAATAATCCTCCCATTTGTAGCATAGATCATGAAATATATTGTACTTGAGAAGAAAAAAAAGGAGCTGCTACCCAATTTCGTTTCTCCATTCCACCTCAGCTGGCCCAGTTATTTGCATTTCGAAATGCTTCAAAACATGTACATCCCCTGCTCCCTCTGAAACACATGGGTAGTATTCTCTCTGTGGTTGTGTAGTATCATAGGAATTTGGTCCATAAAAAATTTGCAAAATCCTATCAATCTTAGACATGGACTCACATAAAAATCATTAAAAGAGCAATAACTAAATAATGTCAGTCATACACCTGGCGAGACCTACTATCACCTTCATGCATGCTAGATAAGGATGTCGATTGAAGGTCCTAGAATGGTGATGTGCCCCTTCGCTACTTTCTCATATCTCGATGATCCTACGCATAAATTTCAAATATATCATTGACAAAATTAACATAAAACTTGTAGCATATAAGAATCTAATAAATCTATGAGATGGAAAAGAAAGAGAATATTGACAAATAGAAAATGCACCAACAGCTGATGTTTATCATACCACTAAACACTTGCACCACCAACCCATGTTGTTCTTTTCTTATATACTTTGACAAACTTCAGTAGTACCTGCAGTCACAATTAGAAAAGGATCAATGACAGTCGTAAATGCATATGACATCAAAAACTAATGGTGAAAAATCTTGATTGCAAGGTGTTGGTCCAAAAGAGTGATCAATAACATGACTTTAGAAATTCAATGTGCATACTTACAAATCAATCCAAGGAACCATCCGGGTCTTCTCTACTCTTTATTGTGTCAAGTATTGCCTCGTGGTCAGACTCATGCACTTTCCATAAGTTCTTGTTCCTAGGTCTTCCCTTCTATTTGATCAAATGAACGTCGGTGTCGATGACAAGTTTTGAGTAGTGAAGAATCTTTTGATGCATATCGAAGTCCTCAAACAACCAAACTGCAACATTCTTAACTAGATACCTTCGAAGCCATGTTCAAGTAACAACCACCGCACCTATAGGATATTCTATGTTTTCTCTGTCTATGACTGGGGCCTCCAATTTCTTTTTGGCCTTGATACAATGACACATGTAATAATTTGTACCCTCTTCATTGTCTTCATCTGCAATCACTGCATAAACGTGCCCTGCATTGATATGTTCATCTTGTTAGATGTATTTACTGAGCAACATAATAAAACCTGTAAGTAAGATATATTACCTAGTTCTAGTAGGTCTGATACATGATCAAAGTCAATGGATGATTGCATCTCTATGATTTGTAGAGCCGTTGAGATTTGATAAGTGTCAAGTAGGGTTAGACTTCTTACAGACCATTCCTCAACCCACTCTGTTGACTCGCAATCATTCCATGCTTGAAGTGTACATACAGAACAAAAGCATGCCATCTTCTGTGTATAGATAGTCCATGTAATTGCATTGGAGCTTCTAAAAGAGTGTAGCTCACTCGATCCTATTAGTTTACAACAATCCTCATACTTTTCAATGTTAGTATCATCTACTAAATGAAAAAATATATGAACTAAAGAATTACCTTCACTACCTGGACCCATTGCACCATTGCACCACTGGACAATTGATCTTGCATCTATCAACTTTACACTTTTTGTGTACTTTAAATCTTCTCGTGCTAGGGCTCTTTTGATACATGCACCTGCTCCATCATGTTCCCCCTTTCCATGCATGGCCTGTGAGAAGTTCCACATATGTTGAACACCACTAATCCTATGCATCCTGCTCAACCAGTAAAACATTCTGGCATTCTTGAATTGTGATGTACAATTATCTGACCATATGATATGCTGACTAAATGATATGCCTCTGCTAGCCATGTGTGCGATCATCACTGATATAAAAGTGATACTCCATCAATACTTTCCTATTTTCCTCTATACTATCATTTTCATGAATGCATGCTATATGCACAAACATAGCAACTTGCGTGGAGTTGTAGCATTGCGATTGCACCTTGTTCTGTGGTTGTAGTGTGTAGTTCTCAGCGAAGTCGACAACTGAAATGATATGATGAAGTGGAAATGTGTCCTTGCATAACTTGAACTGTGAGTCCAACCATTGTGCTCTGTGTGTATGCCTTGCATACTCATAGACCACTAAATCATGGAAAATACCCATAAACTGATACACTGGAATCTTATCACTGACCAATTCATGCTTCTTTGCTTCTTTCCCATCTTTTAGACTGTATGCCACTATCTTATATTTGCCAAATTCCACAATTTTGTCTCCAATTGTGTGTGTACTAGCCATGTACTAGAAAATTGGAAAATGTTGCATGCCACCACAATGATCACATGTACCATCCAAACATGATTTTTTGTAAAAAATTTGACCATCCTCTCTTTCACATAAAATGGAAGACACAAATTTCCTTGACGATTTAGGTGGAGGCATTATGTTACATTCTTGCAAAACATTTTCAGTATGCATATCTACACATATACGTCGATAAAAATCATAATGGTTAGAAAACTCAATATGAACCCTATAACAACAAGCAGTGCGTGTGTGATTTATTTTGACATAAAAAGGCTTTATCATTTCAAAATACCTTTGACATATTTTAATTTCAGGAAACTTGTGTACAAAATTAGAAAAAAAATGGGTTTGAGTGGTATCCAAATAATGCATTGGATGTTGCTCACGGATTTTACTACCAATTCTCCTTCTTACAACATCTCTTTGATTAGGAGAGGTCCTTGTGTTATCCTTCCAATAAGTCACTATTAAAGATCTCAAGCCTTGAGAAATTCTTGTATCTTTTCATGGCACTCTACCCAAGAATTCCCATAACTCGTTGCTATTTGGATCCTCCACTCTTTCGCACCTTCCTTTGGCTCTCATTAGAGATGATCTACTTATTTTCAAAGACTTACTTGGCTCTGTAAGGTTCACCTTGTTCCTTGTTTGAATGCTTAACAATGTTGTTGTCATCACACATTGTGTGGCACAACTATCCTTCGTGTGTGACGTAGAACCCATGCTTTCGTATGCACTCATCAAGTTCTTTACAATGGAATTTTCACTGAAGTCATTCAAAAATCTTATCCCAAGAGCCTTCATGGTGATCCTAAATTTGAGTTGCCTCATCATTTCAACAAATAGTTGGCATCTTCCACCCTCACTTAGCTTCGCAAAAAATAAACTCCATATCCTCTGTGCATATCTTTGACATGTACATTTTGGAATCTTATTAGGCATCCATTTCAAAATATTGGAATCAATATCAATAAAAAATGTAGGTTTTTAAAGAAAAAATCTAGGAGGAGTTCTCAAATGTAAATTTTTGTCAACATTGGGAAGGCCAACAACACTGGGGATAGATCGAGTAGCTTCAATCAGAGGTGCAGTTGATGACATACCTTGAGATTGACATGTAAATGATGTTGTACCTCCAACTTGAGATGTCGTTTGGGGAGTACCTTTAAATAGAGATGTGTTTGCAGATGTACTTTAAAAATGCAATGTTGTTGATGGTGTGTCTACAATTGGAGATGTGATTTACGATGTACGTGAAAAACCACATGTTAGCCGATGTGTCTTCAACTAGAGATGTGCATTGAGCTTCACCTATGGTTGATGATGTGCCCCCAACTTCGGTATCCATTCCTATCCTTCCACAAAATTTCCTCATTTGTGCCCTTTTTTTTGCCAATTTGACATCTTTCTTAGATTGCACAAGAATTTTTGGCTATATGGGCTGCAATTCCTTTGCTCCACGAGCTACATTTTTTGATTCTCTTCTCCTTGCATTTTTAACTACATGTTTTTCCAGTGTTAGAGGCTTCGGTCATTTCCTCGACATGACCTTTAATGCTACATGTTCACAAACACACATAGAAAAAAATTAAGTAATTCATTTTACGAAAATAGTGATATCGCTGATTACATTGCATTAAATATGAAACACAACAAAGCATTTTATGAAAGAAAGTAGTGAGCTATTTGGAATTATCAAACATGTCTATGCTAAACAAAAAATTTCATACATGATGGAGTTAAATGTCTGTAGGGTTAGAGAGTAGGGATTTTGAGTGTTTTTTAAGAGTTGGCAAAGTAGCTAGAGGTTGATGTAGTACATCTAGGGATCCACAATGAACTTGTTCAAAGATTTAGAGTAAGGCTCTTAATAGACTTACACACAACTTGATCACTTAACTCACCAAGAAACACCATTTTTGATGTAGAGAGGGGTGGAAACCATTCAATACACCAAATCAATGAGAATCAATTAGATTCCAAACCAAAATCAGATGTTCAATTGATAATCCCAACTTCTACCAAGCTTTCCCTTGTAGCATAGGTAACCCAGTTCAAGGGCTTTTTCACCAAGATTTTCTAAAACACTTGAAAAAATCAGGGATGATTAAGATACCCATTTTCAAGTTATAAAACATATGTAAACCCCAACATCAACTCCTTTGGACCAACATTGACTTCCAATAGACACACCTTGGAAAAGGTTATTCAATTGGCCTAATTTACAAAGACAATACCTTTTAAACACTAGATCTTCACTCAAACTCCTCAAACAATAGTATTTTATGTGTCAAAACCTCCAATTTCCTGATTTTTTTCCAGGTCCAAGACCTCTAGACCCCTAATACACCAAACCCTCAATTTCAAGCAAAATACTTGGGGTTTTAACGAAACTCCTATCTCTCAGACCTGACAGACCCATAAAAAGCACCAACCACACTTACCAAACCCTGCACATGGTGAATAATACATTACATGGACAATCCTTCCCACATTTTGTCAAAACACCACTTGAAGCCCTCATTTTCAACATGAAAATACCCTGCTACAGTCCTAGAACATCATCCCAAACATCCAACCTTGACCCCACAACATTCTAAATAGGTTATGCATGTATTTTAGAAGTTAAAGGACCCATTCCACAAGTTACAGTAGGCAAAAAAAGTGGACTGGGTCGAATTACATCATGAAACCCTTCAATCCAAGAACACTGTGAAAGTGGGTAGCAACAGTAAAAACAAGATAACTTTCACTATACAAAGAGTTAGAACCTCTAAATAGGTGAAAATGAAATCTAATTCATTAATATACAACATCCAGTCAGTTTCAGATCATCTTAGAGTCCGTACAGGCCGTACAACAACGAGAAAAGTGAGAGAAACTAGTAAGTGAATGTGAATTGGTGAGTTGAGCATTGAATTGAGGTTTTTGAGATTGAAGATTGTTTGAAACTGATCTAATTATGATTGATGAAGGTTTTTTCTCCCTACTCTGCATCACAAACCTAGGGTATAAGTTGTTGCCACCTAAATGAAAACTAGAGAATCTTGTGTTTATTGTTCTCAAAACCAAATTTGTGATTATGAACGAAGTCATGAAGAATATGAATTCAAAGAAGGGTTTGTGATTCTATATCTTATAATTATTCACTATTTCTTTGGCGATGAGTTAACTTAGAAAGACAATAATCATTCTCAATTGCACAAAATTTTCCTTTTTTATATTTATTAGAAAGGTAAATGGTATGAATGAGTGGAAACTTTCATTAACAACTATGTCAACTCACTTGAATTTATCTAAGCACATGTTCAATGAAGGTGAATTTTTATGAGACAAAAAAATTAATGGACACTTGCATTAAAATTGATGAAAGGTATTAGGTTTTCTAAATTAGTTGAAAATATTTTTTTTCCAAATTAGTTGAAAATAAAATGAAATAGAGTGAATTCCACTAGCCATGTTGGAAATGGACTACTATAAGCAATGCAAATAGAATCCATAAGTAAATTTGTGATAAGTAAATGTCATGTTTTTCATTTTTTTGTTCATCAAACTCATAAAAATTAAAAAAATTTATGCAAATCTCATCTAATTCAATGTTGAATTCTATGTCCAATTGTTATGATCAATAAAACCATTAAAGAAATTTAGTTTATATTGTCAAAAACAAACAAATATACTAAATATAAAAATTTCAATATTTCCAAAATGAATATATTAGCTCTGATAATGTAAAATGATGAAGAAACTTCAAAATGTCTTCTTCTACGTTGTCTACCAAGCAGATTGGTGGTAAAAAGGTGATGGATCAAGCATATATTGGTACAATATGAAGTCAACTACATTAAAAAAAGGCATTTTTGAATCGGATAAAGTGTTGAACCAGACAAATACAGAAGCATGTGGGCCTGAATCATGGGGTCAACCCTTATTTTACCATTTCAAGGTAAAACAAATTTGGCGCTCTCCAAATTTGGCGAGCGCCAAATGTGTTGTTTTGAAAGGGAGGTCGATTCCATAGAGACAAAGAGAGTGACACTCGAGATAGAGAGAGAGGTGATAGGAGTGAGAGAGATTAGTCTAGGTAGTGTGGTAGCGACTAAGACTTGAGAGCGATAGAGACTTGAGAGGGATAGAGAGTTATCCAGTTACAATGGGGGAAAATACTTGACAATGGGAGAGGAGTTAAGAGGGATGAGACCCGAGAGATACAAAAAGACCAAAGGGGGAGAGAGAGAGAGAGGGAGTGTGGGAGAGGGGGTTGGAGTGAAATATATTTGTCTAGGTAGGGTGGGAGGTAAGTGAGGCCTGACAGAGAGGGACAGTGAGAGAGGGCATTGGAATGACACAAATTAGTCTAGATAGCATGGGAGGGAGTGAGACCCGAGAGAGATAGACTTGAGAGGGAGAGATTTATTCAGTTATGGTGGGGGGAAGACCTAAGAGAGGGAGTGGGAGAGAGAGGGAGTGGGACCCTTAAAATGTAAACCCTATACCATTAACCCTTAAACCCTTAAACCCTAAACCCTAAACCCCTAAAATCTTAACCTTCTACCCTCTACCCTCGACCCCCCCTCTCTCTCTCAACCCTACACCATCTACCCTTAAATCATAAATTGTAATCCCTAAAACCTAAACCCTCTACCCTTAACCCTTACTCCCTAATCCCTAAACCCTCTACCCTATACCCTCTTAATCCCTCAACCCTCAACCATTAACCCTCTACCCTTAAACCCTAATCCCTCAACCCCTATACCCTCTTAATCCCTCAACCCCTATACCCTCTTAATCCCTCAACTCTCAACCCCTAAACCATAATTTATCAACTTGTATACTCTCTTAATCCCTTAACCCTCAACCCTCAACCCTTAAACCCTAATCCCTCAACCCCTATACCCTCTTAATCCCTCAACCCCTAAACCCTAATCCATCAACGCCTATACCCTCTTAATCCCTCTACCCCTCTACCCTCTTAATCCCTCAACCCCTCGACCCTCTACCCTTAAACCCTAACCCCTCAACCCTTAACCCTCAACCCTTAAACCCTAATACCTCAACCCCTATACCCTCTTAATCCCTCAAACCTCAACCACTAAACCCTAATCCCTCAACCCCTATACCCTCTTAATCCCTCAACCCCTCTACCCTCTACCCTTAAACCCTAACCCCTCAACCCCTATACGCTCTTAATCCCTCAACCCTTAACCCTCAACCCTTAAACCCTAAACCCTAAACCCTAAACCCCTATACCCTTAACCCTCTACCCTATACCCTCAACACCCCCCTCTCTCTCTCAACCCTACACCATCTACCCTTAAAGTGTAAATCGTAATCCCTAAACCCTAAACCCTAAACTCTCTACCCTCAACCCTCAACCTGTAAACCCTAAACCCTCTACCCTCTACCCTTAACCAAGTTAAACCCTAAAACCTTAAACTCTCTATCCTTAAACCGTAAATCATAATCCCTAAATCATCTACCCTTAACCCTTAATCCCTAAACCTTGAACCCTAAACCCTCTACTTGAGAGAGAGGTGGTGGGAGGGACATAGTTGAGAGAGAGGGAGAGGGAGAGGGAGAAAGATAGAGGGAGTGAGAGAGGGAGGGAGTGGAAGAGAGATATAGGGAGTGACTACGATTGGGAGAGGGGGTAGGAGGGGGAGACTTGACGAAGAGAGAGGGAGAGGGGGTAGGATTGAGATACTTGAGAGATTGAGAGAGGGAGAGGGGGTGGGAGGTAGAGACCTGAGAGAGAGGGAGATAGACAAAGTGGGAGAGAGATAGAGGGAGTGAGAGAGAGAGAGAGGGGGAAGGGAGGGATAAACCTAAGAGAGAGGGAGAGGGAGGGAGGGTTTTTAGGGAGACACTTGAGAGAGAAGGAGAGGGAGACCAAGTGGGAGAGAGGGGGTGGGAAGGAGAGACCTAAGAGAGTAGGAGAGGGAGGGAGTGGGGGATAGAGGGATGGGAGAGATACAAGGAGTGAGAGAGAGACTTGAGATATGGAGAGGGGGTGGGAGGGAGTACTTGGGATAGAGGGATTGGAGAGAGATGGAGGGAGTGAGAGAGAGATAGAGAGAGAGAGTGGGTTGGGGGAGATAACTAAGAGAGAGGGAGAGAGAGTGGGAGGGGGTGGGAGGGAGATACCTAAGAGAGGATGAGAGAGATAGAGGGAGTGAGTGAGAGAGACAAAGAGAGACCTGATAGAGGGAGAGGGGGTAGAAGGGAGAGACTTGAGAGAGAGAGGGAGTGAGAGAGGGTGGGAGGGAGAGACTTGAGAGAGAGGGAGAGGGAGAGAGAGTGGGAGAGAGATAGAGGGAATGAGAGAGATAGGTTGAGGTGGTGGGAGGGAGATACTTGAGAGAGATGGAGAGGTAGAGGGAGAGAGATAGAGGGAGTGAGATAGTGATGGAGTGGAAGAGAGATAGAGGGAGTGATTGTGAGAGGGATAGGGGGTAGAAGGGGGAGACTTGAAAAAGAGAGAGAGGGAGAGGGGGTAAGATGAAGATACTTGAGAGAGAGAGGGAGGGAGAGGAGGTGGGAGGGAGAGAGACAAAGTTGGAGAGAGATAGAGGGAGTGGGAGTGAGAGAGAGGAAGAGACATAGAGAGAGAGAGGGTAGGAGGGAGAGACTTGAGTGAGAGAGAGGGGGAGGGAGACACCTAACAGAGAGGGAGAGGGAGAGAGGGTGGGAGGGAGACACCTGAGAGAGAAGGAGAGGGAGACAAAGTGGGAGAGAGTGGGTGGGAAGGATATACCTAAGAGAGTAGGAGAGGGAGGGAGTGGGGGATAGAGGGATCAAAGAGAGAGACTTGAGAGATGGAGAGGGGATGGGAGGGAGAGGGAGTACTCAAGATAGAGGGATTGTAGAGAGAGATAAAGAGAGAGAGGGGGGTGAGGGGAGATACCTGAGAGAGGGAGAGAGAGAGTGGGAGGGGGTGCGAGGGAGATACCTGAGAGAGAGGGAGAGAGAGGGAGTGAGATAGAGGGAGTGTGAGAGAGAGATAGAGAGAGATAGAGAGAGGATGTGGGAGAGAGATAGAGGGAGTGAGTGAGAGAGACAAAGAGAGACTTGACAGAGGGAGAGGGGGTAAAAGGGAGAGATGAGAGAGAGAGGGGGAGGGAGAGGGAGGGAGGAGAGACTTGAGAGAGAGGGAGAGGGAGAGAGGGAGAGATAAAGGGCATGAGAGAGAGGGACTTGAGAGAGAGAGGGAGAGGTGGTGGGAGGGAGATACTTGAGAGAGATGGAGAGGTAGAGGGAGAGAGATATAGGGAGTGAGATAGTGAGGGAATGGAAGAGAGATAGAGGGAGTGACTGTGAGAGGGAGAGGGGGTAGGATGGTGAGACTTGGAAAAGAGAGAGAGAGGGAGAGGGGGTAGGACGAAGATACTTAAGAGAGAGAGAGGGAGAAGGTGTGGGAGGGAGAGACTTGAGAGAGAGGGAGAGAGACAAAGTGGGAGAGAGTGGGAGAGAGATAGAGGGAGTGAGAGAGAGGGAGTGGGAGAGAGAGAGATGAAGTGTGTGTGTGTGAGAGAGAGGGGGATGGAGATACCTGAGAGAGAGTGAGAGAGAGGGAATGGAAGAGAGATAAAGGGAGTGAGTGATAGACCTAAGAGAGGGAGAGGGGGTTGGACTGAGAGAGTAGTCTAGGTCACGTGGGAGGGAGTGAGACATGAGAGAGAAAGACTTTAGAGGGATAAAGAGCTATCCAATTAGGATAACGAGTTAGAGAGCGTATGGAAGTTAAAATCTCAACTATCCATCTATGATCATAAACTGTGCACTCAAAGCATTATCAAATTTGTTGACCAAAGAGGGGAAATTCAAGTTTTGTGCAAAGCAGGCAATTTGGTGAGCGCCAAATGACACATCAAATTTGGCGCTCACCAAATGACCTACTTTGGACGTGTTAATTGATAGGATTTGCCAAATTTCCTCATATTTTTTTTCATGTGCCCTATCTCTTTTGCACGTCTTTCAATGCA
Organism: Sequoiadendron giganteum; assembly: GCA_007115665.2. Lineage (NCBI taxonomy): Eukaryota > Viridiplantae > Streptophyta > Pinopsida > Cupressales > Cupressaceae > Sequoiadendron > Sequoiadendron giganteum. The sequence goes on along the minus strand of CM021102.1, from coordinate 234,843,642 downwards.
ACTATATAAAGAAAAACATGATAGCGTTAACCTCTCTCTTAGCTATCTAAATATATAATTCTTTTTTCATTTTGATTTAGTTAAGGTTTTGATCCATGACTCCTTTTGTAAATGCCTTTGGTTTTTGTCAAAAACCAACATGTGCTAGTTTTAGGATAGATTTTTACTCGTTCATCAAAACGTGAAACAAATTACATTTTTTGAAACTAGACTCCATTCTACACATGATGAAAAAAAATTCAATTTTCGATTAGTTTTCAAAAAATTTAGGGGGGAGTACGCTCAAATTTTAGCTTTTCAGGATGTGTCCACTTTAAAAATTCATAAAATATTATATATTCATTAAAAAAATTATCCGAAAGAACGAGGATAAACTACACGGTGTTAGCTAATTTCTCACCGTTGGGATTTTTGAAATTCTAAAAAAAACTTAATCAAAAAGGGGGGAGCCCTCAGGCGCTATGCTTTTTTTTGATAAAAACAGACCGTCCTCCCCACCCCTTTGAGACCCTTAATCTTCATTAATTTAAAAAAAAAAAGTAGCTTAGAAACTAGACTCAGAGCACTTCAACTTTTGTTGTTGTTGCATCTTGAAATTTTGAGCGAACTATCTTTATTTTCTCGTGCAAATTAGATTTTGCTGATTTTAAAAAAAGTGGCATCTTAAGAGCCAAAATTATGTCACATATTGGTGCACTTACCCAAGTATTTTGTTTTGATTAGGATTTTTAGGGCTTTAAATGTAGGAACTCTATCATTTTGGGTGTTCCACCATCTTGTGGTGATACCGATTAATGTGTGTTGTAGTCCCTCTAGTATTTAGTCCTCTCTATCAAATCTTATAGTCTTCCTCATACCCTTCTTGCACAACTTCTTCTATGTATGCATTACTTATATCTATGCCCAAGGTCATGTACTATATTTTCATCATCTACAAGGGAAAATTACTCTTTCCGAAAGTGCAATCTCATTGGAATTCACAAGCTATTATAGTCCTAGAAGGGTGTCAAAGGGTTATTTCATTTCAATAATTTCAAAATCTACTATTTGTTTGACTCTTATTTAAGGTTGAATTCTACATTTTTCCAAGTTCCTAATGTTCCTATGGATGAGCCTTCTACTAGGCTAATATTATATGTTGTTTTATGTAACTACAATTTGAGTTCAAGGGGTTGGGATTAATTGGTTAAAGCACTGAGTTCTCATTATGGGGACCCAAGTTCAAATCCCAAAGGGACATCTAATATGGAATTGTAAGTTGTGACTCTTAGTCTTCCATAGTTGGATTTTAGTGTGGAGGTGGTTTCTAAATAAGTGGATTTAGAAGTTGTGACTCTTGGTATTTCATAGGTGGCTTCTAGTGTGGTTACTTGAAAGGAGATAGTATTAGTCTCATTGTTGTGCTTTCACGAGCTTGTATTGGTTTCACATTGATGCTCGTATGAGAAGAATATTTGTACAAATGATTATCAATATAAAAAGAAATAGTTTTCCTAGATGTTTGCATACCCATTTTGGGAGCATGTTAATTTCTGCATCCAAGCAATCATTACTTGTTTGATTTCTTTATGATTTATATGTTCATTTACCATTATGGCATTGTCTTCCAATGTTTGTTATTTTATTTATGTTTCTTATACAAGGTTATGTTTTCTGATCCCATTATCTCAAAATTTTCCTACTTTTATCAATTAAATTGCGAGTTTACATAAAACATCTAATTATTTTAATTTTTGGGCTTAGTTTTCAAATCTAAACAAGATTTATAATGCTATTATTTTTCTTGTATCTATAAAAAATGCTGTCTAGATTCTACTATTTTTTTATTTTTACATTTGTTCAGGTAAAATTCTTCTTTTTGTTCTTCATCATTTGAATTCCTCTATTTCTTGTGTTATCTTAGTGCTATCTATCCCTTTTCTTGTGACTATCAAAATATTTTTTCTCTTTATGTTCTACCAGGGCCCTCTTTCTTAATCTTTACTTTTTCTCCTATGAAATTATTTATCCAATGCTTCTTCTTCTTCTAGGATATGGGAATTGTTATATTGTTGAGGTTCTATATCCTCTTTGTGGTATCTTCTTGCCCCTTATGATGGAATTTTAGGAAATTTTAACATTATCTTAAGTCTTGTTGTTGTGTTTGGTCTTAATAACTCATTTCTTTTGTATTTTAATGGGGAATTCTTTAAATATTATTGTGCCCATTCCCATGTGAACATATCATGATCTATTTTGTTGTAGAATCGACATGATTTCTTCTTGTCCTCCCTACATTCATAAGTATCCTTGTGTTGCAAGTATGAGAAATTGGTGTTGTCATTGATGTCAACAAGGTTGTGTTGTCATTGATGAGCAAAATATTGTTGCAAGATTCTGTGTAGTTGTTAGTAGATTGTCTATGCTTTTACATTAATGATGCTTTGATTAGTTGCATTATGTTGTCATTAGTAAGCTACTGGTGTCAACCTCTAGTGTTGCTTTGATAAGCTTTTGTCTATGGATGTATGGTTGAGTTGCTAGGTTGCAGTTGGTTCTAGAAGCATTGAAGATGATGAGGAGGTGTTTGTAGTGATTGGTTTCCAAGTTATTTTGAGAAAATTTGATAAAAAGAGGAAAGAGTGAGTTGCAGTGTGTTCTAGGTTGAAGGGCAGTGTTCTGGTGTTGCTCCACAATTCTTCTAGGTTGAAGATCTACCTATGTGTTTCAGATATGTTGATAAGAGGTGTTTAGAGGTGTTGTATCCATAATTTGGTGTGCTGGATCACTGTGTAGATGAAGTTGTGTTCACCAGTGTGTGAACTGTGTATTATAGAGGTGTCTTGGAGAAATATTTTTGCTCCGCATTTCTCTGCAGTTTGATTTCAGGTCTTGTGGACATGAAGGCATGTTGATAGCATTGGTATCTTTCTCAAGTTGAAGTTGTTCAAGGTTTGGTGCTTCAGAAGTTAGTTTCTTGAGTTACAGTGTATGGAAGATTTTTTTGAGTGTACTGGGTGTGTACATTATTCAAGTGAAAGTTTTTTTGCAAAGCAGTCTATTAGATTTTAGGGTGTTTGTGGAATATTCTATATTGTGTTTAGGTGATATTTGTTGTCCATGAGTTGTTGTTGGATCAAAAGAAGCATGTACTTAAAATTTTAATGGTGTTTACATGAGTAATGACCGACCTTATGTGTTTACACTAGTTGCAAAATTTGTGGAAGCGTGGCGTGGCATGTATGGGTGTATTGCAAAGGTTTCTAGGAGAAATGTTTTTGCTCTATGCTTCTTTGCAGTTTGGTTTCAGGTCTTGTGGATCTGTAGGCATGCTGATAGTGTTGGTATCTTTCTTTAGTTGAATTTGTTCAAGGTTTGGTGCTTCAGAAGTTAGTTTCTTGAGTTACAGTGGATGGTAGAGTTGTATGAGTGTATTGGGTGTGTACATTCTTTAGGTGAAAGTTATTGTGAAGGAGTCTATTAGATTTTACCTATTATTTGTGGAATATTCTAAATTGTGTTTAGGTGAAATTTGTTGTCTATGAGTTGTTGTTGGATCAAAGGAAGCGTTTACTTAAAATTTTAATGGTACTTACATGGATAATGATCGAACTTGGGTGTTTACACTACTTACAGAATTTGTGGAAGCATGGCATGGCATGTATGAGTGGATTTAGGTCCTAGATAAGGTATGTTTTGGTTCATCTTCATTCCTTTCCACCACGGGAATATTTTGGTGCCAACCTAATTTGAATTTGCACGGTTGAGGTGCATATCTGACCTTGGAGAATGTTTTCAAGGTTGAAGATGGTATAAATATGAGTTGAGTTGTTGAGGGATGTGAAGAGAGATGAGTACATGATGTGAGTAATATAAATTGCATATTTGTAGGGTGCAAATTTGTAAAGTGCAGTGTGATCTTTCATGTGTTAGATTACTGAATGTAGTGAGAAGAAGATGTTTACAATTCCTCAAAAAGACTACGAAGGTGTTGATGATATTGTGGTGGATTTTTCTATTTCTTTGAGATGGATTTCTCATTGTAACACTCTTCTATATCACCTTTTCTATTATGATAGTGAGCATTTGGTAGTGAGTCATTCTTTCTCTTGGGCAGTGAGCCCTTTGACAATGAGCCCTATTGTATTTAGTGTTGATATTACTTTATATTGTGAGCTAATCCTCACCATGGTTTTTCCCATCTTGGGTTTTCCATGTAAATTGGTGTTCTATTGTGCATTTTTTTTTTTAGTTTCTATTATTTTCCTTTCATGCTAAATCATTATAACAGATTAAGGGTTAATTGGATTAATGTGGATTTGAATGTTTGTGAGGATTTTTGAAGTTTTAAGGTGTAACTGATTCACCTCCCCTCTCAATTATCTTGTGCATTCAATAATTGGTATCAGAGAAAGTTCCTTAGAAGAAAGATTAACCGCTTGAGGTAGATTTTGGGATGGCACACAAGAAATATATTCTTGTGTTTGATGGAATAGATTATGCATTTTGGAAGATGAGGATGGAAGGTTTTCTGGTTTGTCTTGGATTTGATGTCTAGAAGTCTGTTGAGAATGGATATACTGCACCTGCAAATGGTCCATTTATTGATGTTGAGATCAAGGCCTATGAAAACAATGTTAAAGCAAGGTATGCTCTCTTAAATGGTCTTTCTAATTGTGAATTAGTGAAAGTTATGAATCTAAAAAACTGCTAGAGAAATTTGGGTAAAGTTAGAAAGCATTTATGAAGGAGATGATAAGGTCAAAGAAGCTAAGATGTAGAATTTGAAGATCATGTTTGAGAGCCCGTGGATGTCTAAAGATTAAAATTTTACAATCTGCATGCAAAGGGTAGATGAATTTGTTAGTTCCATCAGAGATCTTGGTGCAAAACTCAAAGAACGAGAAGTGGTAAGGCAAATTCTCAGAACTCTTCCTAAATCTTATAGTCATAAAGTTTATTCTATTGAGGAATTTACAAATCTAAATCAATATACTAGAGATTAGTTGTATGGTTCTTTAACTATTTTTGAGATGAGAGAATTTGGTACAAATAGTAGTGCAAAAGTTGAGACTACTTTTAAGGCTGAAAATTCAGAGGAGATTAAGGAATCAGATCAGGAGGATCTTGATGATGTGGAAGCCAACTTTGTAAGGAGAATGAAGAAGGGTATTAGAAAGTATAGTGGTAAGTTCTATATTCTCTTGCATTTCACACTTCAATTAAAATAGTAAGAAGGGTCAAGATGTAACCTTGTAAAAGGAGTTCAAGGTATGTCACTATATCAATAGAATATTGTATAAACCAATTGCATTAAAGATTTAAATGGCTAAGTTGCCATATTCCCTCCCTTGGAGATTAACCTATCAACACGTTGTTAGATTGAATTTTCCAATCCTATTAATCATAAAGTCATTTTTTCTCTTCGATCAAATTATGGGAATTATAATCAAGATGTTTTTATCTTTTGCAACACACAATAATTTCAAATTTTATCAAATGGATGTGAAGTATTCTTTCTTGAATGGAGAATTGGAAGAAGAGGTATGCATAGAACAACCAAAAGGATTTTAGTTATCAAACAAACCAAATATGGTTTGCAAATTGAAAAGGGCATTATCTGGATTGAAGCAAGATCGTAGAGCTTGGTATGCAAGGTTGGATAGGTACTTGATACAACAAGGATTCAAAAAAGATACCATAGATCTATAGAAATATTTACTTTAAAGTTGAAAAATATCAAATCTTATTTGCGGTTGTATATATTGATGACATAATTTTTGGAGGTAATGGAGCTATGTGCAAGAATTTTATAAAGGAAATGCAAAAAGAGTTTGAAATGTCTATGTTTGGGGAGACATGAACTTCTTCCTTGGACTACAAATAAATCAAACAAATAAAGGTATTTTCATTTCACAATCAAAGTATGTCAAGGAAATGTTGAAGAAGTTTGGAATGGAAGATTCTAAACTGGTATGCACCCGTATGGTCACTAGTTGCAAGTTGTGTAAGAATGATGAATCTCCTAATGCTAATCAAAGAAAGTATAGATCAATGATTTGAGGACTGCTATATCTAACTGTTACTAGACCGGATATCATGCATACAGTTTGTCTTGTGGCTAGATTTCAAGAAGATCCTAGGGAGTCACATGTTGTAGCAGTAAAAAGAATATTCAGATACTTGAAGGGAACTTTGGAATATGGCCTATGGTATCTAAAGGATACTGATTTTACTCTAAGTGATTACATAGATGAAAATTGGGCTGGTTGTGTGGATGAAAAAAAAAGTACAAGTGGTGGTCCATTATTTCTTAGATGAAAATTAGTGTCATGGCTAAGCAAGAAAGGAGATTTAGTGTCTTTATCTATGATAGAGGTAGAATACATTGCATCAACATCTTGTTGCACACAAGCATTGTGGATGAGGAAAATATTGAAGGATATCTGAGTGGTATATGATGAACCAATTTCTATCTTCTATGATAACACACGTGTTATCAGTATTTCAAAGAATCCAGTAATGCATTCAAGGACAAAACATATCTCAATACGGTATCACTTTTTGAGAGAGAAGGTTGTAGAGAATGAAGTAAAGTTTGAGTACGTGCCTACAAAAGACCAAGTTGCTAATATATTCACTAAGGCTCTTCCTAAGGATATATTTGAGTATCTCTGGGATAAGTTAGGGGTTGTTGCCCCTCCTTCTTTGAACTAGATGCATAAGGAGATGCATCAATCAAGTGGACTTCAAGATTCATTCTTTGGTTTGGATTGATGTTGGTGGCTACCTCTCAGGGGGAGTAGGTAGTGACATTATTAGTGGTTTTAGTTAGAAAGGGTAAGTGTTCTCATTATACAATGGTTTCTAATTATTGTAGTATGGTGTGTGCTCCTAAGGGAAAGTATAATAAAAAGTGGAGGAAATTCAGTTGCATGATAGTTATGAAAAGTTTGATTGATGTCAATGGAGGAACATAAGCAATACAAATATTTTTTCCTTTTCCATTGATGTCAAAGGGGAAGAGAATAATGCGAAAAAGAAAGGGGGAGAATGAAGCATGTGAAAAAGATAAGTTGAAAGGGGGAGAGTGAGTAAGAGAAAAAGATAAAGTAATGTGGGAGAAAAGAGAAAATGAAATAGGTATGGAGAAAAGTTGTGTTTGTTGTTGATAGTTTTTCAGATCATGTGTTGCCATCAATGACAAAGGGGGGATTATTGCAAGAACGAGCAGTTGGTTTTGTCATTGGTGTCAAAAATATTGTGTTGTCATTGATGATAAAAATATTGTTACAAGATTATGTGTATTTTTTGGTGTTGTCTATGTTGTTACATTAATGATGCTTTGATTAGTTGCATTATATTGCATTAGTAAGCTACTGGTGTCAACCTCTAGTGTTGATTTGATAATATTTTTTCTATGAATATATGGCTAATTTTCTAGGTTGTAGTTGGTTCTAGAAGCATTGAATATGATGAGGATGTGTTTTTGGTGCTTGGTTTCCAAGTGCTTTTGAGAAAATTTGATTAAAAGAGGAAACTGTGAGTTGCAGTATGTTCTGGGTTGAAGGGTAGTGTTCTGGTGTTGCTCCATAGTTATTCTAGGTTTAAGATCTACTTATGTGTTTCAAATATCTTGATCAGAGGTGTTCATAGGTGTTACATCCATAATTTGGTGTGCTAGATTGTTGTGCAAAGGAAGTTGTGTTCACCAGTGTGTGAACTGTGTATTATAGAGGTGTTTCAAAGAAATATTTTTGCTCCATGTTTCTCCACAGTTTGGTTTCAGTCCTTGTGGATCTAAAGGCGTGTTGATAGTGTTGGTATATTTCTTCAATTGAAGTTGTTCAAGGTTTGGTGCTTTGGAAGTTAGTTTCTTGAGTTACAGTGTATGACAAAGTTGTTTGAGTGTATTGGGTGTGTACATTCTTCAAGTAAAATTTGTTGTGAAGGAGTCTATTGGACTTTAGGGTGTTTGTGGAATATTCTATATTATCTTCAAGTGAAATTTTTTGTCCACAAGCTATTGGATCAAAGGAAGTGTGTACTTAAAAGTTTAATGGTGTTTACACATGTAATGACCGACCTTAGGTGTTTACACTAGTTGTAAAATTTGTGGAAGTGTGGCATGGAACGAGTGGATTTAGGTCCTAGCTAAGGTGTGTTGTGATTTGACTTCATTCCTTTCCATCGTGAGAATATTTTGGTGCTGAACTAATTTGAATTTGCATGGTTGAGGTGCATAGCTGACCTAATTTGAATTTGCATGGTTGAGGTGCATAGTCGACCTTGGAGAATTTTTTCAATGTTGAAGATGGTATAAATATGAGTTGAGTTATTGAGGGATGTTAAGAGAGATGAGTATGTTGTGAGTAATGAAAATTACAGAGTTGTAGGGTGCGAATTTGTAAAGTGCAGTGCAATCTTTCATGTGTTAGATTACTGAATGCAGTGAGCAGAAGCTGTCTACAATTCCTTATAAAGATTGCAAAGGTGTTGATGATACTATGGTGGATTTTTATGTTGCTTTGAGATGGATTTCTCATTGTAACACTCTTCTCTATCTTCGTTTCTATTCTGGAAGTGATCCTTTCTTTCTCTTGGGTAGTGAGCCCTCCAACAGTGAGCCCTATTGTATTCAGTGTTGATATTATTTTATATTGTGAGCTAATCCTCACCATCATTTTTCCCATCTTGAGTTTTCCACATAAATCTGGTGTTCTATTGTGCATTATATTGATTTGTTTCAATTTTTATTATTTTCCTTTCATGCTAAATCATTATAATAGATTAAGGGTTAATTAGATTAATGTAGATCTGAATGTTTGTGAGGGTTTTTAAAGTTTTAAGGTACAACTAATTCACCCTCCTCTCAGTTGTCTTGTGCATTCAACACCTTGTTCACCACATTTGTAGTAGGTAGTATCTTCTCTTCTTATTATATTAGAATTGTCAATAACACAAGATGTGGGATCAAACAACGAACAACTTTACCTTCTACACAAGATATCTATAAAAAAAGTTTAGTAATTCCTCAACAAGAAAAACTTCTAGAATGAAAAGCTCCCATGAATCTCAAGAGTTTAAGGAAATCTAGTCTAGAGATAATACAATGAGAGTGAGTGCTTTAGAGGAATAACCCTAAATGATAAAGGGATTAGATCATGCTTAGTGTCATCGTCCTATGTGATGAGACAAAATGATCTAATAATAGCTCACTTCAGTTAACATAGAAAAGCATTAGACTAATTTTAACTTAAGTGCATGAAATGAATTAGACTAATAATTAATTATTAGCTAATTCATGTTTTATTTAACACCCCCCTTAAGATGAACTTAGAGAGTAGCTAAAAAACCTAAAAAGAGAATGCATGATGGATCCCAAAAAATAAGTCTTGATGAGGTACCTATGTACAAACAATCTAATATCTCACAATTGGAGAAAAGGAGGAAACCTTATGGGAAAAACACCTCTTCAAAAGAGAGAAAGGTGAATCAAGGATTGAAAGCCTCCAAAATAATGTGAATGACTAAGAAGCATACAACCAAAATAATGTCCCAAAAAAGAGAACATGAAGAACATCGCACAATCATGAAGAAGTTGTAGACTATTATCGAATGATGACTGAGATAGTGATAAAATGAAGAACCTCCTTTAAAATAAATGATGTCTGAGATAGTAATAAAATGAAGAACCTCCTTTAAAATAAATGATGATCAGGATCACGAAGATAAGAATTTGAATGAGTGACCCCAACAATACTACTCGAATTAGATGGAAAATAAAGGAAAAAAAATTGGAAATTGAATATACAAATGACACATGAATCTGCATGAGTGATCCAAATAACACTACTCAACATGCAAGATGCAAGTTGAAAATATGATTACCAATAGTTTGAAGAACATTGATCAAATGAAAATGGAAGGTTTCCTCCAAAAATAGGAATCCAAGAGTTCTGATATGGTATATAATTCATCTCACTGAAATGTATGGGTAACCATATGATGCATCCACCTAGTACATAGGAACAAGAATTAGATACATAGATCACTCCAAAATGAAAACAAGGAAGCATTAGCACGAATAGTAGGAATCCCCCCATAATATAGCAAATGGGGAGTTAATATAGGTACATTGAAATTGTGTGTCATCAAGAAGTGCATGTAGGAGAACAAAGAACATTTGAACGTGATCATAAAAGTACCTGCAAATAAAAGAGTGTGCGAACTAAGGCACACATGCATGAGGCATGAATCACTGAGATTCGATGTTGTCGTGGAAGGAAAAATCACTTGACAAAGGTATGATGGAAAAAAAAAACTCACAACCCACCCATGGTAATTGATATCATAGTGCAAGTACAAAAGGTACAATAGGATGTGCAAAATCCCCAAAAATTATACACCAGAATGACACTTTATCGCAATGCATCTACAAAAGATTAATTACATGCAAAAAAATCTCAAAATGCCCAAATAGGACAAAAATATGGAAATACATGTAGAATATCCTAAAACAAGTCATCCCATGCAAACAAAAAGTTTCTAGGACCTAAAATGTTCAAGCAATTCACTAGAGTGTGAAAACACAAAAAAATGAAAAAAAATGTACATAGAGAAGAATCTAGAAAAACTGCATGAATGGTTGTAAAGAGCTCTAAAATATCGTTCCAACTCCACTAGAATCACAAAAAATAAAGAGATAGGTACAAATTTGTGAGCTTGAGAGTGAAAACAACACCTTTTACTTCAATAGGCTATAGAATGTATCAGTATGAAAAAAAGTGATGAGTCCCACACCACTGGAAAGTTCATAGAACCAAATTTTTGATGATATCTCATTTTCCAAATTTTGATACTATACACCCAAGTTATGGACAAAAGAAAAAGCATCTTTTTTAGGACCAAAGGGGGCTTAAAGGGGGCCTTGTTGGTAGACTATATTACTAATGTTAGCATAATGCTAGCAAAATATTCTCTAATGGTTGAAAATATGGCCCCTAAAAATTTTTTATCAACATATTCTGGTCATTGGAAAGAATAATTTGAGAGATTCCCCTCCCCGAAAAAAATAGTTGGCACGTCAAAAAAGTTTGTAAGGTAGTCAGTAGAATGTAGGGAAATCAAGAACGTGTTAACATCATGCCGAAAGGTTAGAAAACAAATGGGTGACAAGTGGTTGCTGTCAGTGGCAAGAGAGGCCATCAACCGACTCACACAATGTCGTCAACGTTTAAAACAGGGACCCACACAATGGTATAAGCTTGTAGGGGCTTGCATAGGAAAGTACCCTGCAAGTACCCTCTAAATAACCGCCCACAAATAAAATCAAACTCTTTTCCCTTTTTCTTAAATGATATATATTTTTTGAAATTTCTTAAAAAAATAAAATAAAAATTGCCAACCTATATTTTTTCTTATTTTTGAACTACATGTAGCATTCGTACAAGGGCCATACAACCCCTATACTAAAATAAATTTACCTCAAAGGCTCTCAATGGGAAAGATAAAAATTTATAGTCAAAATTTATCGAATCAACATCATGAATGCAACAGTGAGGTCCTTTGCATGTCAAAATACATCAAAATATCACTTAGTTCCAAAAATTACAAAAAAAGAAATGGAGATTCCAGATCTGAAGCCTGTAACCCTAGTTGAAGAAATACCTCATAAATAGAGAAGGGTTTGCTAAATCCACGCTCTAATACAATGCTATATTTGTGAATAACATAAGGCGTGCAAGATCAAATAACCATATCTTCATTTGAGTATGTAGGTGGATATGATTTTTGGTTCTACATTGGTTTATTCGATAAAGTGTATGGAGATTTTTTTGATTTTCTCAATTTGGAACCTTATATCCATGGTCTTGAGTGTAAAGGGTTCTTTCCACAAGCCCTTTAACATGAGCCTTTTTTTGGTGTGGATTCCCTTTATTACTATGGTGATGAAATTACACTAGGGCTCATGTTCCTCTTCTTCTTCTTTGTAGAGTCTAATAATAATGCTAGACATCTATCTATTTCATGGTAATCCCATTCTCCACATACTCCACAACAAACTATTTATGATTTTCATAGAGCTATTGTTGGGTCCACCCTAAGTGCAATGGCTATTTTATCTCTTTTCAAGGCTAGGGATTTATTTCTAATGTAACCCTCCTTGGATCATTAGGTACACCATATATCTGCTCTTTGTGTTTATGGTGTAGTTTCTTGTTTAGCCAAAATTTCTTGTTTAATTTTTAATTGTTCCAATTCTATTTTAGCCTCTCTATTTAGTCATTCTCTATGGATTTCTCTTGTCTCCTCCATGTTTGAGCCTATATCCAATAGGCTAGTGTGGCTGATTTAGATTAAATGTTAAATATTCTTTCATTTAGTGAGGTTTTGATTTCTAGAGTTAGCCTAGAGGAAAGCCATTCAATTCATTGTTTCTCTATTAGGGTTTATTCCAATTCCCTAGATACTTAAGCCTATAATTGTATTATTTGATATATTCACCTTCTTCCAACACCATACCCCATATTTTTCTTACACTTTCAATAGGTACCTCTGGTGATTTAAAGTTTATGAGAAATTTAGTTTTGATTTTTGTCCACTATTTGTTATGTTGTGGGCATGTTTTCCTATACCAATTTAGTGCATAATCTCACAAAGTGCCCACAAAATCAAATAGTTTGGTTTGGTCACTATTTTTTCCTTTTATTTGCCAAAATCATTCTAGAACACATATATGTTCTACCTTTGTTGTATCCTTGTAAACAAATGGTAACTTGACTGGCAAGTTCATGTTTGAAGTAAGGGTTTTTTTCCCTTTCTATAGTGTTTCTTTGTGGTCCTAATTGGTTATTGGAGATTTTCCTTGTGAGTTTTCTATTATGGTGGTTTTCTTTCTCTTCCCTTAGCTCTAGATAGATACATATCAAAATTCTCTCTTTCTACTATCATGTTAAAACTTTGCATAAATTATTGTTGTTAAGATTATGTTTGGCATTTTATTTGAATTGTATTTGATAGTGAGATCCTTTTTGACTTATATGGTATAGGGGATGAATCTTGATTTAGGGGTTGCAATTACTCAAAGGGACATTTTATTTTGGGAGATGTTATTTTTTTAGTTAGAGACACATGTTGTTAGTTAATGATGGTGCCCCTATTATTTTATTCATTAAGAGATAGAGAGAGTGTTGAAGAAGATAATGAGAAAGAGAAAAGAGAAAAGAGAAAGAGAGAAAGAGAGAGGGGGAGAAAGAGAGAGGAAAGAGAGAGAGAGGGGGAGAGATAGAGAGAGGGAGAGAGAAACAAAGAGATGTATAAAGATAGAGAGGTAAAGATAAATATAGAGAGATATAGAGAGATATAGAGAGAGGTAGAGAGAAGAGAGAAAGATAAAATAGAGAGTGAGAGAGGGTGGAATGAAGGGAAGAGAGGGAAGGATAGAAGGGGAGAGAAATTTTGAGAGATAAAGAGAAATAGAGAGATATAGATGAATATAAAGAGATGTATAGAGAGAGGGAGAGATAAATAGGGAGAGACATAAAGAGGGAGAGAAATGTACATAGATACATAGAGAGAGAGATAGATATAAAAATACACATGTAGAGAAATACAAAGAGAGACTATAGGGGAGGGAGGGAGAGATGGATATATAGAGAGAGGTAGAGAGGAGAGAAAGGGGGAAGAGAGATTAAGAGAGATGGAAAGAAAGAGAGGGACATAAAGATAAAGAGGAAGAGAGAAGGGGAGGTATAGAGAGGTAGAGAGAGATAAAGAGAAATACATAGATAAAGGAGACAAAGAGATATAAAGAACTAAAAAATGATACAAATAGATTAAGAGGGAAAGGGGAAGAGAGATATAGTTAAGAGATATAGAGGGGAAGAGAGATATAGAAAATATAGAGAGTGAGAAAGATGAAGAAAAGAGAGGAAGAAGAGAGGGAGAAATAAGGAAAGAGAAGTACAAAGAAAGAGAGAAGAGAAGAGAGAGGAGAGATACATAGAGAGATAAAAAGATAGAAAAAGGAGAGGGAGATAGATAGATTAGAAGAGAGATAGATAGGGAGAAAGAGATATGTAGATATATACAAAGAGAAGACGAATAAGAGAAAAGAGAAAAGAGTGAGGGATAGAGAGATGGAGAGTGAGATAGAGATATAGTGAAACAAAGAGAGAGATTGCTAGAGATATAGGGAGGAAGAGAGAATGGTAGAGGGGAAGAGAAAGAGGAAGAGAGAGGGGAAGGGAGGGAAAATAGAGAGGGGGAAGGGAAGAAAGAGAGGAAGAAGAAGAGAGAAAGAGAGAGGGGGAGGAAGAAATAGAAATAGAGGAAGGGAGAATGAGAGATAGACAAAGAGAGAAGGGGAGAGTGATAAATACATAAGGGTAGAAAGGGATATAAATAGAGGTATAGAGATAGAGAGAGTGGAAGAGGGAAGTGGAGAGAGGTAGAGAGGGAGACAAAAAGATATATAGAGAGAGATGTAGAGAAATAAAGAGATAAAGAGGGGGGAGAGAGAAATATATATAAAGGGAGGGAGATTGATAGAGAGAGGAATAGAGAAAGAGAGGTAGAGAAAGGGAGAGATATAGATAATTAATATAGAGGGAAAGGAAGATAGAGAAAAGATAGACTAACTTGAAACATTAGTTGTTTCATGTTAACAATCCAAAGGTGACCTTTGACATACCAATTGCATATTGAAGTGCAATTGCTAGTAAATAAATACAATAAATAATTAAATATGAAACATTGAGATGAAAGATTGCAACACTTTTCTCAACAATTATATGTTGATAAGTTTCAAATTAAATTCGTTTATTTCTTTCTATATAACATATTTTATCTTTACTAACATATACACTCTAAAAATGAATTAATTAACATTTTTTTTCCATTCTTTCAAATAGACAAATAAAACTGTCATTAATATATTTTCTATCATAAACACCAAACTAAAATTATTCCAAAGGTGAGGAAAACTTATTCCCAATGTAATAAATAAAATATATTTGATACTGCTTTAAGGATAACCTCTAGTTTCTTTATTCTAATTTTAGAATCATTTTCATTGGCAGAAAACATATATCAGTGATGTCAATGTATCTGATTTCAAAATAGTAAAGTAATATACACAAAGTTTTACAATCTATATGTACATAATCATGAAATGTTAACAAAGCTTGTGAAAATACCATTAATTCTAAAGAGTTGATATTCTGGGCTTCAAGAAACGGTGCCAAACATGCTATTTTCTCTGAAATACGCAACACAAAATGCACTGATACCAGTAATGAACTTAATGTCCAAGTGTAATATAACCTTTATCCTGCCTATTTTACAATAGCCAATTATTATTATTGCTCTTATTTATATTGTATCCCTCTTCTGTAAGCTGAATTTAAGCCATTATGAGTCGGTAATGGCTTGGCCCAATCCTATTAAGATTAGCTTGTCAATAGATTCAGTATGTGTCCAACAAAGAGGATAACTCCAATTTTATCTTCCTTTATCACAAACATGAAAGGATGATCAGCTATAAAGTCCTCAATGGCTTCCATGATTGCGCTTCAAAACCCACACATGAGTGTAGTGATAGCCGCTGCTTTAGTCCCTTCCTTATTGACCTCCACAAATGATTTGTGAAGAACATCTGAATTTACAGACGCCCACTCACACACTCAACCATGTCCTCGAAATTTGCATCATCAGTAAAGGGCAAGATCAGTCCCATCTTTTTCAAGATCTCAGTTGCTCTTAAAACTGGAAGATACCTTGAAGCAAGGCAGCTGAAAATAACCTACCTTCACTTTCCATCCTTGGGAAAGATGTTGCTCAAGAAAATTAAGATCGAGCTTTCTCTCTAGTTCAGGCAGACCATTGACATCATTAGGCAATATAATATACATGGAAAAGGACCGATCTTCCTGTCCCTGGAAATAGGGAAGGCATAGGATTTTGCAATCATCAGCTACTTTAATAAATTGTTTACTTTTGTAAGGAAGCAAAGGTGTGCGGAATCGCTTCCTACGCTAATCTTGAGAGAACGAATATGCAAATTTCAACTTAACTGATTACAAGAATCTCAAGAAACATACAAGAACATGAATAAAACAACCATAAACACATAACACTGTGATTATCATGAGGAAAACCCTTATGGGAGAAAAACCCCACCCTCTAAAACCTGCATAATGTATTATCAAATCAAAGAAGATTACAATACACTTGCAATGCAAGTTCTTACAAGAGCATCACCTCAACTCAAGCTTGGAGAGACACCACTAGCATCCTTCTAGCACCCAGCCTTGCAAACAAAACTCCATTATGTAAACTCCTCCCCAAGCCCTCCTTATATAGTGATTTACAACCTGGAAACCATTTGTGGTTTTACAAAACCATGGGCTTAACCACCATGCCACATGTTGCCCATTTTTGACATTTACATTTCCAAGATGGAAAAACAACCAGGTTAAAATAGTAATCCCGTCCATAATTTTGTCCTCTAGTTTAGACCCCCATAAAAGACATAAAACAAATTAACTATGCTCTAAAAATGGCCCTCCTATATTCTACTAAGGACAAGGCACCTTTTAACAACTCATACACCTTTTTCCAATGCATAAACATGTGGAAAACTGCCACAAACAAATTCTGTAATTTTCCTGGAAAAGGCTTGCAAGGTTGAGACATATTTCTCAACAATCTCCCACTTGTCGAACACCTTGCAAGAGTTAGGGGATCCAAAATATCATGGACTTAATTGCTAGGGGCCGAAAGGCCCATAGACTTTGAACACCATCTGAACTTCTCTATGCTCACAGGTTTAGTTAATGCATTAGCAACATTCACCAAAGTGTCTACCTTCTCCAACTTCACCTTGCCATCCTCAACCATATCTCTCACAAAATGATATTGTACATCAATGTGTTTGGTCCTGGCATGAAAAGTCGGGTTCTTCGCTAGGCAGATTGCACTTTGACTGTCACTATAAATTGTCACTACACCCTGTTTGAACTCTATATTTGAACACAATCTCTTAAGCCAAATGGCTTCCTTACAGGCATGAGTAGATGCCATATACTCTGCCTCTGTAGTGGACAAGGCAACCACAACCTGTCGCTTGCTCATCCAACTAATTGCACCACCAAATAATGTAAACACATATGCACTGGTGGATCTTCTTCTATCAACATCACCAGCCCAGTCTGAATCCACATAGCCTCGAATATCCAAGGAATGCTTGTTTCCTATTCCATGAAAACATATAGAGTACTCTGAGGTACCCCGCAAGTATCTGAAAACTCTTTTAACTGCATCCCAATGTGCTCTTCCTGGATTAGACATGTAACGGGAAAGTACTCCCACTGCTTGGGCAATGTCTGGTCTTGTACAAACCATAGCATACATCAAACTTCCAACAGCACTCTGGTATGGTACTCGACCCATCTCTTCCATCTCTAATGGGGATGTAGGACACTGTGAACTAGAAAGCTTTGTTCCCATCGTAACAGGAACACTCAATGGTCTAGAATCTTGCATATTGAATCTTTTCAAAATAGAACCAACATACTTACTCTGGCCTAGCCAAAGCTTTCTGTTTTGTCTATCTCTTACAATCTCCATTCCCAGAATGTACGTTGTTGCACTAAGATCTTTCATTTCAAACTTCGCTAAGAGTTGAGATTTTAATTCTGCAATCAAACCTTTTCCTTTGCCAATAAATAACATGTCATCGACATACAAGGCAATAACCAGGAAATGATCACCATCAGATTTGAAATATATACAATGATCAGATTTAGATCGCACAAATCCCAAACTCAACACTTATGTATCAAACTTCTGGTACCACATCCTAGGACTTTGTTTCAAACCATACAAGGATTTCTTCAACTTACAGACCAAATGACTTTTACCTTTTACCACATAGTGCTCTGGCTGTGTCATATAAATTTCTTCCTCCAAGTCTCCATGAAGGAAAGCTATTTTCACATCCATTTGCTCGATCTCTAGATCATAAGCTGCTGCAATAGAAAGCAAAAATCAAATGGATGTCATTTTGGCTACAGGAGAAAAAATCTCACCATAATCTACCCCCTCAACCTGGGAGTAACCCTTAGCAACCAATCGCGCTTTGTACTTCTCAATGCTTCCATCTGAACCCATCTTCTTTTTGAACACCCATTTACAACCAACATGTTTCCGTCCTTCAGGCAATGGTACAAGGTCCCATGTATCATTCCTCTTAAGAGTTGCCATCTCTTCATCCATGGCTATTTTCCAGGACTCTGAATCATTCATACCAAGAGCCTCTTCTACAGATCTTGGTTCATCGATGTTAGCATTCAAAGCAAATATACACCTCCAATCATCAGGAGAATACCCATACCTTTCAGGTGGTTTCCTTTGTCTAGTAGACCTTCGAGCAAGATCTGGTTCATTATCAGGTTCAGGTTCAAGTACCTCTTCTTCCTCTGATGATTCAGAACTCGTAGAGCTCTCCTCGACTTCTTGTCTTTCTAAGGGCCTCGATTCAACTTTCTCTGGTGTAGCAGGTAGTTGAATCACATCTTCCTTTTCTTCTATTTGTTTTGGCTGCACTGTAACAAGAAGATGGCTTAGTTTCTCTAAAAATAACACTTCTGGAATAAAATACCTTTTGTGCAACAGGATCCCAAAGCTTGTATCCTTTCACACCATAACTGTATCCGATGAAAATACATTTAACAACTTTGTTATCCAATTTTGTCCGCTTCTCCTTTGGCACATGAGCATATGCCTCACAACCAAAAACTCTCAGATGTCTAAGTGAAGGCTTGTGGCTTGACCACACTTCCATTGGCGTTTTATCAACAAGAGCTGATGTAGGAGACCTGTTTATCAGGTAGCAGGCAGTGGCTATAGCTTCAGCCCAGAACTTTTGTTCTAGTCCAGCACCACTCAACATACTCCTAGCCTTCTCCATTAGGGTCCTGTTCATTCTTTCTGCAACTCCATTCTGTTGTGGAGAATACAGAGTTGTCTTCTGTCTTTTAATACCACAATCTTTACAAAATGTATCAAAATCATTAGAGCAATATTCACCGCCATTATCAGTTCTCAAACATTTTATTTTCTTTCCAGTCTGTAACTCTACCATTGCTTTAAGTTCTTTGAAACGACTGAAAACTTCAGCTTTACTCCTAAGAAAATAAACCCATGTTCTTCTACTGAAATCATCAATGAAAGAGACATAATAAACTGATTTACCAATAGAAGGAACATCAACTGGACCAAATACATCTGAATGGATCAGATCTAATATACATGAAGACTTATGAGAACTGGAGTAAAACTGAATGCGGTTTTGTTTTCCATAAATACAATGCTCACAAAAATCAAATTCAAGATTGCAATCATTTAACCCATCAACAAGATTCTTATTTTTCAAGGTTCGTAGACCCTTCTCACCTATGTGGCCAAGTCTTTGGTGCCATAACATGGTCTTCTCTGCAGGCAACTTTGATTCGGTAGACAGAGCACCCTTGGGTACCCAAAAACCACGACCATTTGTTGAAAGAGAAAACCTCTCCTTTTCCAACAGAGTAGTCTTTTTCACAATCTTATCAGAAGTACTATTGCACTCAACCGTGCATGCATCAAGCTGGTACAGTGTACCCAATCTGCTTCCTCTTGCTATTACCATAGCACCTCTTACCATTTTCACACCTGCTTCAGAGAACTGTACATGCACACCCGCATCTATTAGTTTACTAACAGATAACAAATTTCTTGCTAGTCCCGGGATATGCAAGACACCATCAAATCTTCTAATTCTACCATCAGAAAATTTTACACGAATACTTCCACGGCCAACAATATCAAGAATAGAGTTATCACCCAAATACACCTTACCTCCATCAAAATTTTCATACTTACTAAACCAGTTTCTATTAGGAGTCATGTGGAAAGATGCACCTGAGTCTATTAACCATGCATTATCACCTGCATGAGTGGCCAAGGCTGCGATAAAAGCGTCTCCATCTTCCTTCTCGGACTCAGAATCAGAATCTTGCTTCTTTTTCTTCTTCTTCTTTTCCTCTTTGCAATCCTTTCGGAAGTGTCCAGATTTACCACAATTCCAACATATCACCTTGGACTTACCAGGGGATTTTGATCTCCCCTTATTCTTGGACTTAGAACGGCCATGCTGCTTTTCATTCTTGCCTCTTTCCTTTGGTCTTCCTCGAACACTCAAAGCCTCTTTAGCATTCAGAGAGACCTTCCTTCTCATCTCCTCAGAAAGTAGAGAACCAACAACATCCTCCATCTTCAAGACAATAGAAGTGCTCCCTATGGCCATGACAAGGTTGTCCCATGAATCTGGCAATGAACATAGTAGGATTTGGCACCTTTCTTCTTCATCCATCGCTACCCCAACTGAGGTCAACTGAGTCACCAACATATTGAAACTTTCCAGATGCTCAGGAATTCGTCCACCTTCTTCCATTCTCAAGGAATACAATTTCTTCCTCAAGAAAATCTTGTTAACAAGTGATTTCGCTTGATAGATCTCACTTAGCTTCTTCCAAAGCTTCTTCGCGGTAGACTCTTCATGCACATTAATCAGAATTGAGTCTGCAAGACACAATCTTATGAGACCTTTAGCTTTTCTGTCCATCACATCATATTGTGCAGCTAAAGTCGGATCTGTAGGCCTTAGGTTATTCTCATCCACCGCATCCCATAGATCCCGATCAATCAACAGATCTTCCATCTTTAGCTTCCACATCTCAAAGTTTGTGCCAGAAAACTTTTGTACATCAATCCTCCCCGACATGCTTGCCATCTTTACGATCCTGCAATACAAAAAATGAAATACTCTGCACAAGCTCCCACTCAAACCTTGATTAGCTCAAAAAACCCTGTACCCAACAAACATAACCAAAACTGGCCAGGCTCTGATACCACTTGTAAGGAAGCAAAGGTGTGCGGAATCGCTTCCTACGCTAATCTTGAGAGAACGAATATGCAAATTTCAACTTAATTGATTACAGGAATCTCAAGAAACATACAAGAACATGAATAAAACAACCATAAACACATAACACTGTGATTCTCGTGAGGAAAACCCTTACGGGAGAAAAACCCCACCCTCTAAAACCTGCATAATGTATTATCAAATCAAAGAAGATTACAATACACTTGCAATGCAAGTTCTTACAAGAGCATCACCTCAACTCAAGCTTGGAGAGACACCACTAGCATCCTTCTAGCACCCAGCCTTGCAAACAAAACTCCATTATGTAAACTCCTCCCCAAGCCCTCCTTATATAGTGATTTACAACCTGGAAACCATTTGTGGTTTTACAAAACCATGGGCTTAACCACCATGCCACATGTTGCCCATTTTTGACATTTACATTTCCAAGATGGAAAAACAACCAGGTTAAAATAGTAATCCCGTCCATAATTTTGTCCTCTAGTTTAGACCCCCATAAAAGACATAAAACAAATTAACTATGCTCTAAAAATGGCCCTCCTATATTCTACTAAGGACAAGGCACCTTTTAACAACTCATACACCTTTTTCCAATGCATAAACATGTGGAAAACTGCCACAAACAAATTCTGTAATTTTCTTGGAAAAGGCTTGCAAGGTTGAGACATATTTCTCAACAACTTTCAGTCCTCATCATGGGTACTTGCACACTCTCCCCATTCAGCAAATTAAAAATACCTTCTTTTGTTGCAGAGGAATCAAAATTTTCCTTCCACGTGCCCTTGAAATACAAAGCATTTGCCAAAATCAACCTACTATCTTTAGATACATCATCAGGTGAGAGGAACTCTTCAATCTTCCCCTTGGTCTCATTTTCTGCCCATCCATTCACCTCCAGTCTAGCTTCATTTGCCTGATAAATGTCAACAAAATGGCAAGAAATTAGTGATGCACCACCTAGTCAGGAACTCAACTATTTTTTCTAGTTGTAGCAGTTGTTTGGAACTGCCCTGTTTTTGTTGTGGTCTGACGGATGAACTAAGAGAGTTGGATTAGAATCATTTGGCTACTGATGCCTTTGGCTGTATTGAGGTTAATGTTTTGGCTACAATAAGAGTTAGAATTGAGCTATATGCAATGCTTATTTCCCGAATTAAACTAAGATTCTCTGTGTTTTCCATTCGGTTTTCAAGGGTTATTATTTGCTGCCTGTTCTGCTTCGTTTGTTTTCAGCTTCCTGTTTGAATGCTAATCTGCAGGAACAGGCATTTGAAGGTGCGTCGGCATCAAACAGACACTTGTGTCTTTCAAAAGACAAGATATCTCATACCTTTGAAGGTTGATTGAATGGAAAATTATGTCAAGCTTTCTCTTCTAAGGGTAAAATAAGAATACTAATACCAGAAGCTTTCAAAAGTTAGGAAACAGTATATTTTATTGTGGCCCATGGATGATGATTGATTTGTCCTTCTCAATACCCTAAAATCATGCAAAAAACCTAGGCTTAGTTATTCTATGACATATCTGCTCCACTTTAAGCAAACCATTAAATTTGTAAACCAGAAACGATGATATTTGAGTATTAATTAAATAAGTTTCACATTACCCTCGTACCCATATTATGTAACAGACACTCACCAAGGTCTATTACACTCAAGCCACTTCATCGCAACATAAATTTTCATTGAATTGGGGATTCAAAAACATTCAAATTGCAAAGTAGACTAAAATCACTTAATCTACCTCCCATGCCAATAAATTTTGGGACTATCACACTTGTCGAACACACCAAAGGCAAAGGAATGCGCACAATATAGGAAGAAGGAAAAACATATACCTTGTTGATAAAATCTACTGAGCTAGCTTCAGCACCATACCGGTTCTTCACAACATCTCTGTAATCGGGCTTCAAGGTCATGGACTGATCCACCCATACTCCATTTACAAATGACAAAAGGGGACCTCCATTGACACTTCTATCTGCTAAAACTACATTGATAAGATGTGAAGAAAGTTCATGCATTTGATGGGCGTCTTTGAAGTTGAGACAAGTGCAAAACTGGTCCAGTGTAGTGCCCTTTTCTCCACCTGCAGCCAAACTCAATGCCACAGATATGGTCAACGGCGAGAAAACAGAGTTCTTGTCTGCACTTACTTGTAGTGCGTCCTTTGAAACACACCAATCACAATATTTTCCCTCAAATACATCCAACAGACCTGACTTAAAGCCACGATACGTAGCACAAAAAGCACGATAATGGTAACAAAATTAGTCCATAACTTTTAACTTGGCTATTTCATAATAGCTAAGCATCATTACTGTTCATAATTATATTCTATCTCTCTTCTGTAAGCTGATTTTAAGCACTATTGGATGGTGAAATTCTACAAAGACTAGCTTTTCAATGGATTCAATACGTGCCCAACAAAGAATATGGCTCCAGTTTTATCTTCCTTGATCACAAACATGAAAGGATGATCGGCTATAAAGTCCTCAATTGGGTACATGATTTTGCGAAGTTTCCTAGATCTGACTGCAGTGATAGCTGCTGCTTCAGTGCCCTCCTCATTAACCTCCACAAATGATTTGTGAAAAACATCTGAAATGACGAGATGGCCACTCACAGACTCAACCATGTCGTCAAAATTTGCATCATCAGTAAAGGGCAGGACCAGTCCCATCTTTTTCACAATCTCAGTTGCATTAACAGTGGAAGATACCTTGAAGCGAGGTAGCTGAAAGGAACGTACCTTCACCTCACTTCCTCCGGAAAGATGGTTCTCAAGAAAATTAAGATCAAGCTTTCTCTCTAGTTCAGGCAGACCACTGATATCATTAGGCAATATGATATACATGGAGAAGGACCGGTTGTCCTGTCCTTGGAAATAGGGAAGGTGCAGGATTTTGCAATCATCAACTATTTTAATAAATCGATTCTTTTTAGTTGTCATCATGGGTACTTGCACACTCTCCCCATTAAGCAAATTAAAAGTACCTTCTTTTGTTGCAGAGGAATCAAATTCTTTCTGCCATGTGCCCTTGAAATACAAGGCATTTGCCAAAATCAGCCTGGTATTTTCATCTACAGAATCAGGTGGAAGGAACTCTTCTATCTTCCCCCTGGTCTCATTTGCTGCCCATTTATTCACCTCCATTATAACTTCATTTGCCTGATAAAAGTCAACAAATGGCAAGAAATCAGGCACATATGTGTTTCAAAAGACAAGAAAACATATCTCATAGCTTTGAAGATTGATCCACGTTAAACAAACCGTTGAATGTTTATATCAGAAACAGAGAAAGTAGAGTATTTAATTAAACAAATTTTAAATTAGCCTCATACCCATATTATGTACAAGGCACCCACCAAGGTTCCTTACACCCAATGACAACCCACTACTTTGTAACATAAATTTTCATTGAATTGAGGATTCAAAAACATTGAAACTGCAAAGTGGACTAAAATCACTTGAATCCACCTCCCATGTTAATAAATTTTGGGACTGCCACAAGTCATTGTCTTACACACCAAAGGTAAAGGAATGCACAAAAATTGAGGAGCAGAGAAAAACATATACCTTATTGCTAAAATCTACCGAGCTTACTGCAGCATTATACTGATTCTTCACAACATCTATGTAATTGGGCTTGAGGGTCATGGACTGCTCCACCCATACTCCATTCACAAATGTCAGAAGGGGACCTCCGCTGGCACTTCCATCTGCCAAAACTACATTGATAAGATGAGAAGAAAGTTCATGCAATTGATGGGCATCTTTGAACTTGAGACAAGTGCAAAACTGGTTCAGTGTTGTGCCCTTTGCTCCACCTGCAGCCAAACTCAATGCCACAGATATGCTCAATGGAGAAAAAACAGAGTTCTTGTCTGCACTTAGTTGTAGTGCTTCCTTTGAAAACTCAAGGGAGAACTCTGTTTGACTATGAATTGAAGCCTGGATATCCATTTCTCAGACTATTCCTGAAAGCAGAATTTTGTATCCACAGTTTGAAAACAATCTGCTCTTATTTTTTCTCTATAGATAGGAAGCACAAAGTATTGATGATCTCATTTTGTCATATATATAAATGTCCAAGTTTTGTCTGCTACTTGTGATTTTGCAAAACTGCTGCGATATCCTTTGTTTGAAACGACAAGGTCGTAATGGGGTTATGATTGCTTTACATAAATCTAGATGTAAATATTTAAATAATAAAACTAGAGGGCAATCTACCTTGTTTGACCTTTGAAATATGTTTAATTAATTAGTCTTGATAGGTCTTTTTAACTGTTCATGGAGGTTAGGATGGAGATAAGTCTTGTATCTTCGATTTTATCAACATATGATTGTCCATCATGATAAACTATATCTACGAGACATTGATCCTATCGTTTTAATTTCTTAATTTTTTTGTGGTGAGCAAAACATAGTTAAAAGGTTCTATTAATGTGACATCTTATATTTATAAAATATCATAAAGTATCATAACATTTCATGTCATAGAGCAATTAAAAGTGGACAAGTATATATATATTAAAATAATTAGAAATATATAATAGTGTAAAGGTGAAAATTACACATTTATATCATTATTTGTTTAATTTTGTATTTATTTTGATAGAATATTTTTAATATTTATATATCAATGAATGACACATTCTTGTACAATTTTGGGATATTCTTTCATACCATTACTCATCCTCTTCCACACATTCCTACACATTTATTTCACACATTATCCTTAGTCACATGCATTCCAATATATTCACCCAAGTTATTCCCTCCCGCTAGGGCTTCACCCACGGGGGGGTTGGGAGGCTATAGAGTTGCTTCTAACCGTCCAGCCCTTCAGGACCGACCTATTCACCTTAGAGTTGGTGGGGTTTTTTTCGCACTGCCCTGCCCTTCGGGACTGCCCTATTTGCCTTAGGTCGGTGGGGTTGGGTTACTTTACAAGTGGTTATGAGCTTGGGTGGTGGCAGATGCCTTGGTCGATGGGGTAAAACGAATAGGTAAGTGGGGTTTCTTATTACATCTATCCATGAAGGCATCCATATACATTTAATATCCATCTTGAATTTTCTATGTCAAAGTCTTGTGTCATTTCTATGGGCATGGGATTGATCTGACATGTACATACTTGGCCCTTGAGATTTCAAAACCCATAGAATCAATCCCTCATAAAGTGCATAGACTATTAGATCCTAAGGCAAGGTACATACATAAAATCATCATTTTGAGTCCCAAGACACCAAGATTTCAATGTCTAAATTGGATTCCATGTATCAATTTTGTATGTAGAGCTAAGTTTCCTATCTACAAGCATAGTGTGCTTGAAGATATTGCTTGATAGAAGCTTGAAGCAATTACATGATGAATAAATTTATTGTACAACACATTCAATATTTAGTATATTAGAATGGACAAATATTATTGTATTAATAGTAGAGGTGGAAATATTATATATTTGACCAAGTAGAATAGAGGAAGCATTGAAGGAAGTAATGCATACCTATTTTTATTATCTTAATAGTAATCAACAAATTACAAGTAGAGACTAGGAGATAGTAGTTTGATATTGCCAATATTCTACATAACAATCATTTCATAAAATTATCATATAGTATATATTTTAATGGTCTTGGTTTGTATACTAAGATGTTGCACCTATCTAGCCATGTGCATTCAAGAGCTCTTAGGTTCAAGAATATTATTGTAAAATTGGAGACTCCTAAAGTATATGAGAGGAAAAATGGTCATATTCAACTATGCCTCAACCATATTTAATTAATAATTGGCACTAACAACTCTATTATTCTCTTTGATATTTTAGTCACCATTGTTGGAAAAAATGTGTTTTGTTGTCCTACCTTGTCATGAATGAGACTAAGACATTCATTTCAATATTTCTCAAACATTATTTTTTTGTGTAACATATATACCTTGTATAAATTGTTTGTTTAGTTTGGGCCATTAATTTATGATCCAATATTTCCACTTGTTCTTTTGTTAGTTGCTATCATCTTTTTGTATTTATGAGAGTGATACATGCCATGCATCTTGCAAAGTCATTTAATTTAGAAAATATGACATCTTGGTACTTAGTCTTCCACATTATATTAAATTCTAGTTAAGATATAATTTTGTAACCCATTTTTATTATATTTTTGTTGATAGCTTCTCATGAATTCTCATATAAATATGGAAAAAATCATTCTTTTTTCCCATTGGTACCATCTATATTTATTTGGCACATACTACTTAGTGATAAATCTATAAAATTCTCCACTAGTTACAAATGACCTATCTTTTACTATATTTTTTTCTTATGTAATCATGGGTAGGGGGTCTAATGAAGGATTATCCAACCATGCATCATAAAAGATAAATATGCAACAAAAATAATTCATATTTTAAAAATAAATTCACTTTAGTATGTACTTCCTTTATGTGTCCTACAAATTCTTCTACTTCTAGACACTCCTTTTCTCTGCATTTCTAATATGTCTTAATTGTAATGCATTCCCTATACTACTACCATAGGTAAGTATAAATGGTGTTTTCCTTGTGCTTAGGCCTATTGGATTATTATAGAGATTTTTTACTTGTGTAAAAATAATATCTCAATTTCTTATCTTTTCTACAACTAAGCATCTCAAAAAATAGCTAAACTCCTATTTACATGCTCTACTTGTCCATTACCATTGGTTGGTATGACTAGCACTTGCACCATAAGGGGTGCAAGGGTTACACCGATAGAAAACTATAAGAAAACCATGACAAGTGATACCTCAAGGTTTTGCTCAAATTGTGTCATCTGTCAACAATGTCAATGAGGAAAAATAGGCAGAGTTTGCAAGAAAAATTGAAACAACCCTTTCAAAGCAGAATTTTGTTTTAAATTAAAAAAACCAAAACCAATCTCCCTACAACCTTATTTTTTGTTGGTGTAGAATTTGCATTGCAAAGAAATTATAGTGAACTTCATCACACCTAGTGAGAGGAAATATTTTGTCCTCTGTGAAGGTGCACATCACACTCAACACCCTGATGCGATTGTACGTGAATTTCATAATAGTGTATCCCTTCAGCAAAAGCTCCTTAACCTCGTTAAGTTTTCCAATGTCATCTAAGACCAAATCAAGATAGTGTGCTATGCACGGGCTGCTAAACAGAGCACAACATACTTTTGCATCAGTTATTTCCTAGTAGAACACAAGTAGCAACATTATTTGTAATTATTTCAACCATATTTTGTGGTCCTATGTCAATGATTACCTCATCAAATAGCTCAAACAACTTGCATCTATAGATTTGAATATATCTAATGCATCCATGAAATTTAGAAGTATTGTGCCAATGTTGCATGAGACAAGCTAGTTGACAAGAGTAAATTTATTTTCCAAACAAACAAATATTCAAAGAATAAATGCCACACAAGCAAGCCTTTTGGACAAAACACAAAGATGTGGACCAATTATTTTGATCTACTTTTCCAGATAGCTTAGTGCATACTTATGTAATGGTTAGTGATCTACACACAAGATCTTTATATCAATAATGTTAAGATATAGTACATTGTATTTCCTTTTGGTTGATCTAATTTTAGGAACTGTGGCTTATTGAATATCAATCGATATAAAGTAGATCATTCTTCTGTTATGCTACAAACATTGGAAGAACTCTAGAGCCATCTGATGTACAAGATCTACACTTGGTATGCAAAAAATGGTCTCTTTGAATTCTCATGTCAAGTGTGGATGTGTGACAAGCCTTGCCTTTGGCTATTCAAATAATTCATTTCTGATTCTTCAAATTTAAGTAAGAATTATTCTCATTCTATTTTTTGCCGAAAAGAAACACTCTCTCTCTCTCTCTCACACATATTGATCAAGAATCTATTACTCCTACCCAAATGTTTATATTTTCAAACTGATCAAACAAGAGTGCAAATGAGGAAAAAAAGATAACCATAGAGACTCACTTCTTTTATCATTTGTTCAGCTATATCTAATTGAGTGTTAGAGATAAATGTATCTTTTGTAGTTGCCACAACATGTTTGTAGACTATAGGTGTTGTAAATCGTGGCTGAAAATTTGTGCCAAGAACTCTATCCTTTTGCACACAATGGTAATTATAATAGAAATTGAATGCAAGAATTATGAGAGCTGGAACAGTTTAAGCTTGGCTATCCCCATTCTGATCATGTAAAGTCAAGTCCAAAACCTAAAGAATACTTTCATGTCTTTGCTTTGTTCCCTATGCTAGATAGTTGAGTCAAATATCTGCACATTTTAGTTGTTGGCATGAGATTGGTGATACAATGATAAGTGATAACCCTTATTTCTCGAGGAAGAAAACCATCTAATAGAACGATTCAATACTCTGCATTGAGAAAGGCTGGCAGCCTTTTGCTAAGGGTGCCCTCCAAATTTTAATTATAAATTGGTGTCCATCTTTCTAGTTATGCTAGATGTCCCAAAGTTACAATTGCTTCAAAAAGTAATGACATTGTATTGGTTTGTTCATTGCACTTGCAAGCATCAAAGTGGAAGAGAGTGTTTTCATGACTGCATACAAAAACATCTTGTCTATGCTTGTTTTATGCGAGTGAACAAGAACCAGGTACCAGTTAGTTCTTCTTGATGATTTTGCAAGATGTATTCTGATATGTTGGAAAAATTTTGCACATCACTTGACTTGTTACTAATTTTTTTTTATCTACTCTAATCAAGAGAAAGCATTTCAATGGAGAATGTTGAAAGTGCAAATGCTTAATAGGCTTCCCTAGGGTTTAGATTTGATTTCTCCCCTTGCCGTCATTTGGAAATT
The DNA here is from genome assembly GCA_007115665.2 of Sequoiadendron giganteum. NCBI lineage: Eukaryota > Viridiplantae > Streptophyta > Pinopsida > Cupressales > Cupressaceae > Sequoiadendron > Sequoiadendron giganteum. The sequence goes on along the minus strand of CM021102.1, from coordinate 234,813,841 downwards.
GTGGATGGCCCCACAAAAATTTGTCACTCATCATACATTTACAACATCAAATCCCATTAAACTTTGCATATATGTTATTTATTTTTCATCTAAATCAATATATTTTGAGAGGTAATGAGTTTTGAATTCTTTTAAAAATTCCTTTCATGTGGAGTTATGCATTTTTTTTTTAGAGGTTTTAAATTTTTTATAGGGATTCTTAATTGTCTTATTTTTGGACTTTCTTGTATGAACCAACTTTTGTTAGTACTAGCTGATATTGACTTATTAATCCTTTTTCTTTTGTGCAGGATCTTAAGTGCTTTGTGTTCTCCCTCATTGGCTTGCACTTCAAGATAAAACCTATCTAAATATTGCAGTGCAACATTTTGAAAGATGTTATATGATATGAAAGATATTAAAGAGCATGGAATATGTGAATGAAAATTGCTTCTAATTATTAGAAAATGTGTAGTGGCTATTATGTCTATATATTGAGGAAGGTGTTGGTTAGTTGCTTCCATTGGGAATTAATACATAATTTTGTGTGGTATCCTCTCAACTATAACTCAATGTGAAATATATACATACAGATTTAAAACATAAAGCAGTTCAAATGAAAAAAGAAAGTTAGATCATCAAATAGATAAAAAAAACATTACAAAAAAGAAAATCCAATCATGATCAGAGCTCATAAATCTTGAAGATGCCTCTTTCAAAATTTCAGTCACAAACAATTGTTTGAGGGACTAATCAAGATCATTGACATATGTCTTTACATTTTATCTATATGGACTGTAGAAGGAATCTAAGCTTCAAACAAGTTACTGAATAATTTTTACCTCACCGTACATTATCAACTTCAATGTTCTTAATCCTTTGGTCAAACATTAACTACTTTAATAAGGAAGTTTACGTACATCGCTAACACTAAAACCACATTCAGACAAGGAAAAAACTAAGAGATATTATGATTTATTAAGCTATCAAATCTTAGTAGCAGATCTTATTACCCACAACCCAAATGAATGGATTGCTTGTCTCTCATATGGTAAGTTTTGATATTGTCTCCTACATAGAAGAGCTGGTTAATATTATACAATATTTTTATGTCCACACTATCTACATGGATAATTAGAAGCAGGTTTAGGTAGAGCATTTTTCATTCATGCTTTCCCTGCATAACTGGAACTAATGCTCTTAATCTTGCCTTCATAGCTTCATTTCTAGGCCAATGATGCAATAAGTAAAATATATTTACAGTAGTGATATTTCTAAAGTACATGGTACAACATTGAAATAAACGCTGAGATAAATAAACAAAAATGTGAGCCAGATTTATTAAGATCTTTTCGATGGCATCAAACCATGTTTTACCAAGGAATGAAGACAAGATTGATAAAAAGGGAATGAAGTGAGAGAGGAACCGAGATATAGATGTAGGATGTTACATGAAGAAAGGGAAGGGGCATAAGAAACCTAGAAGATAAACAAAAAATATGATCTTTTGGTGGAACGATTGTTCAGGATAAATGGAAAATGACAGAGATAGGTTATCTTGCAAGTGCAGTGAATACCACATAAGGGAAAGAGTAGTAATAAAGCCTATGTAGGGAAAAAACATAAATAAGAGCTTAAGGGATGGAAGGTAACAAGGAAGACATGGTTTCAAAGCCAGTTACAGAACAGATCCAATTTCTTCTCCTGCAGGTATTTCTCTAAACAAGATTATATATTTTCCACCTGGGCTTCTTCGTACTTTGCCATTACAACTGATGCTGATATACACAGGCTTTCCCTATCATATGGTCAATAAGCTCGTTTTCATCATCCAAATTGTTCACAATAACCTAAAAACACACAAAAAAAATGAACGAAGTTCGGTTTTGGGAAAGAGAAATCCAAAACAAGAAAAAGCAGAGGAAAATGATTGCATGAGCAGGAGGGTACCTGAGCACATGTTACAATATGAAAGCAGTGATACTCCTACGTAAATTCTGGAAGGCCAATGGTATGATGAAGAATACGGTTGGTTCCATAGTCGTTGGGGTTGCGTTCCCCGATGATGCATATAGCTCAAAGATTCTCATTGTAAGCCCCTGCAATGGCGTTGATCACAGAGAGATCACCAATAGTGAAGGTGAAAATGCAGGCTCCCACGCCTTTGGAGCATGCATAGCCATCCGCGGTGTAGCCCACTCTGAGATCATTGCAGCACCCCACCAAACAATCTACCTACAATCGTCAATTCAATCAATAAATAAAGAGGATGAAAATATGAGGGTTTTAGGGCTCATGCAAGATGGAAATCCGATTCCATTTGGATCTACATATTAAATGCCAGTCAAAAATATGATTTAGGAGATCTGCAAATTAAATGCAAGACAACGAGGAACAAAAAAGCAAATTGTATGACGGTGAGCTGAAATTGTTTCATGGGAGTGGTAACTCAGCGTGAGATAGGTTTCAGCAGAAACTTCCTACAATATATAGCCTACCGGCTAATAAATTATTTTTTATATCAATTTTCTTCTTCTTCCACAATTATTCCAAACGTATCTAACAAACTTAATATCCATATCTTGATTCGGATCTTGATGGATTTGGGTGTTCTTGGATGTCATTTTTCTCTCCCTGGGCTGTGGTTCTTGAGGGGTTGGTTTGGTGTGTTGGCGGAGTGGAGTAGATGCATGCTCGCATGTAGGCTCTCGGTGGGCTAAGGAATGAGAATACTTTGCATTCCCCTGTTGTTTCTTCAGTGGGCGCCCCTATTCAGTATGACCCATTTTATGTTCGATGCTGCTATTGGGCCGCTTCTTCTTCTGGTGTTGTGGGTCTCCTCCCTTGGTCAGTGCGAGTTTCTCTCTCCTTACCATGGTGTTTGGCCCGGTTGCCTTCTTCTGTTGGATTTGGATGTCATGCTTCTGGTTGGTGGGTCAGTTTCCTCCTTCCTCTGCTAGGTTAGATCCTTGGTGTTTTTTATCCTTGCTATTGGTGGTGTTTTTTTATCCTTGCTATCTGTCATAGCCATCTGTTGTGTAGATGATGTATCATGTGTAGCTACATCCGGAGCATTCTCATGATCATATGTGCAAACAACATCGTAAAAGTCTCAAAATTGGACTAGAACTCTAGGCCTAGAAGACTCACCTACATCAGGCTCTACTAGAGGCCTCACACACTGCACAAGACTCTGAGTGAGTGAGTTGATCAAGTCCAATGTGTCCACCTCTACACTATCCTTCACAATAAAAGGAATTGTCACATGCTCCACCACAAGTCTAGCCAAGGGTCTCAATGCCATATACAAATTACTTCGTGCCCCCACTCTGTCATGTGTGGAGCCCCCAACTCTACCCTATAAATCTAGATAGTTAAAATAATTTGGAATCTTATTGAGGAAAAACTCACAAAAGAGTTTCTTCAAAAATTACTATGGGAACTCATAGTTATTGCACAAAGTTTGTCAAAAACCATCCACCACCTATCTCAAAAATTATTTTTTATTCCTTTATGGTGGCACCAATGGATGGGAAGCCTCGCGCATGCAACTAATAGAGGTTGATTGGTTCTTGGGTCCATGAAAAGGGCACACAATTTGGCTTTGCTAACTTTATCTTTCTTCACTTGCACATATGAAAGTCCACTTGCATAAAATTATTTTAATTCCTCCCTCTTATTTGACCAAAAATTAAGTTGTGCACTTATTGATCCTACATGAGATACAATAGACTATAGGGATTCAACAAGGCCTAGATCCTATGAGGGTGTGTTGCAGTAGTATCATTTAACCTTGCAATCAATTCTTCAAGTTCATTTTTATTGTTTTCTATTTGATCTAGAATATTTTGTTGTGTTCCTACATGATGTCTATGAATTGAGGGAGGAATTTGATGTTGCTCTTGTTCATGAGGGTCTTCACGAGGAGGTGATTGAGAATTTTGAATATTTGGAGGTGGAGATTCATTTCCTGGAAATTAAAAGAAATTTTAATTTAAAAAACTTAATTCAATCTACAATTTAATTCAAATTTGAAACTAACAACTAGAAATGCATACCTCTTTCACCTTTGTGATTTCTTGGCGGCATCCTTGTGAAGATTCACAAGCTCCAAGTGAAAAAAATGCATTGTATTTGGGGAGCATAGGTTGAGCAGAGAAAAAACGCAATAGTCCAAAATGCAATTTATATAAAGTGAAGGGGTTAAGGTTGATTTTTTTTAATTCACTTTTCCAATTTGGCGAGTGCCAAATTTAATGCTCGCCAAAAGGGAAATTTTATGAAAATTTTAAAAGTGGCACCTTTTTTGTGTCACAGATTGGTGTACATACCCTACACCAATATTTTAAAGATATTGATTATTGAAGACGAGATCCTTTTTGAAAGGATATACATCACACAAGATCTACTATCCTTTCCCCCCAAGTGAGGACAAAGATAGCCACAATGTCACTATGATTGTTGAAATATGGCTGCACAACAAATAATTTTTGTGCCCCCATGCAATGGAATGAGCATCGTATGATACTACAAATGCCACATAGAAATTAGCAATACTTAATTTATTATGTTATATGGGTATATACCAATGTCATACAATTGAATTAACCATTGTAATTTTTTCTTTAAGTCATACCATTCATTCATAGAATGACCAAGTGTTTCCAATGCCATGCACAAAAGGATGAGTTTTTGGTTGTTTTTTTTTAATATTTTGGTAAACGCATAGGTGGTAAGGTGATTAGTTCCAATTGTATAAGTGTGAACAAGGTGTATTTTATCTCATACAAGGGGTGTGGAGTGGGAAGGAGGCTATTTCCAATTGGGTTCTAAGAAGGTGGCTACAAATTTGAGGTTGGAATAAATGTCTTATGTAGAGGTGGAGGACCTTGATAACCAATTCCTTTTGTATCATTAGATGGTGTTTATTGCAAGAGAGTGTGGATCTCATGTTTTTTATTTATGTCATATCCACAAACAAGTCAACCCTTAATGGGTACACCCCCATGGGGGTTGTGATCCCTATTGAGGTTGTGATCTCCATGGATGTCTATGTCCCTAATAGGGACCACAACTCCCTAAAAAAATGATTCCTTTCTTGTTGCTTGGTTTGTGAATCTTTCGTTTTTTGGTCAAATTTTTTGACCTGCACATGAATAAGTTTGCAATATTATATAAAGTAACTTCATAAAGTGAACAAACTTGGAAGGTAAAATAATTATTCCTCATAAAAATTTTTTTTTGGTAATGAATGGTAATATACATTAAAATATATGTATATATAAACGTTTGGAGAATATGTTCATGCTAGAAACTAGTAAATAAAATGAGAGAAATCTTCTTACAACTATAATCTAAGGTTTTTCCCTTCATTTTTAAGCCTAGATACAAATGAAAATGAGAAAATGGAGGTAGGATAATCTAATTGTTCTTTGGAATAGTGTTTATCTCTATTGCCCCAAATCTAAGGATGGGTGCATTGAATATCATCTCAGGATTGAGATTTGATGTTCATTCTATTAAGTTAATTTTAAGACCTTTTTTTATGAGTATTTATTCTACTTTCCCTTTATTAATGGTGATAGGTCATGGTGAGGATACCACCAAGCTAAATAGCATCTTAAAGCTTATTTTAAAATTAATTATTGTAAATTTTTAAACTATTAAAATTCTTCACTTAAAGATTTTTAAAAATTAGACTTTGAGGAAATAAATAAAGGGCTTGAATAAATATCATTTTTAACTTTGTTAAAATTTTATATATCTATTTAAATATTAGGAAAAAATGATAAATTTGAATTGTTTCTTTATTAATTAGCAAGAGAATTTAGTATTTTCACATAGTAATCATTTTATTGAAAGAATAGGAATTTGTTATAATGTTAGCAAACTAATTTCAGAATTTAATTAAAAAAAGTAATTAAGGTAATTATTTAATTGAAATACAAGAACTAGTAGAGCATTAAAGTAACCCATATTTAATTCATGACTAAGCTTTGAATAATGTGTTAGATTTTTTATAAGTTATAGAATTAAATATTGAATTGTGGATATGAATATTATTTTTATCTAGTTTAATATTGTAAAATTAGAATAGATTAAACTATCTCATTAGGTGATTTAATCCAAATATATGTTAGTTGACTAATGAATTAATCGAAGTTTATATTTTGAATGTAATTAATTCTAGATAGAAACTAGGCTTTGTCTTGTAGATTTGACCAAATTCTCTACCTCATAGTGCACCTAAAGGGGATGACCCTTATGTGATACTTCATTGAGTTACATTGCGTAAAGATACATAGCTTGAGTGATATTTACTCCATTGAAAGATATGACATGAGATTCACAACACCTACCTCTAATATTTTCTTACTCATTTATGAGTGATGTGCTTGTCATGAAGTTGCACATGCAACATTGAAAAGTGGACACATTAGTATAACATGCAAAGAACAATATGATTTGGAATTTTATCACTATTTTTTTTATAGTTTTTGTAGTGTCAAAAAATGTATCCCTTTACATTTTCACACCTAATTTGGAATTAATAATAAAATGAACTTAATTATGCCTTAATTTAGTGTTGTAGTATGTATTTTACATATTCATATTTTACACTTATTTAGGGCTCCTTTAATTGATTGAGCTTAATTTTCCTTAATTGGCCCCTTTAATTCAAATCCAAACCTAATTAATTGAATTTTCCAAAGAGGAAACTCGAGATTCATTAATGCCTAAACATAACACTTCTCATTGAGCAATGTGTGTCCTAGGTGAGTGACCTAGGACCCATTCGCCCATGGGTGAATGGGTCCTCACTTAGACCTAGGACCTAAATTTAAATTATGTTTTTGGCAGCATTTTAACAATTTCAAATCTATATTCACATGTCGGCTTGTGTTATTTGAATTTTAGGAAATTAATGATACATGCCTATAAATATAAGGTCATTTTACTATGTTCAACATAGAGTTTTATGAGATCAAGAGAATTTCAAGAGAAATTCAAGGTGCATTCAAGAGAAGATTTATTGAAGAATTATTGCAACAATCAAGATCCAATTGTCATATCAAAGTCTTCTTGCATCATGCGTGTTGTTGGAGCTAATATGTTGATGTAGGTTTCAAGATCCTATCAAGCATTCAAGGCATTATTTCAAATCAAGTTTCAAATTCAAGATCCACATCCATTGAAGCCATTTCATGAAAGTTTCAGATCTATATTCCAAGGTTCATTCAAGGGTTTGATTTAGGTGGAAGAAATCTTGAAGATCTCTTAAAGAGAAAAATTGAAGAAGTTGTCAAAGTTGCAAAAGTTGTCATAACATTTATCATCTCATGGAAACTTGATTACATAATTTATTTATGACTTTTTAAACCTAAAACCTAGGCAAATTGATAGATTCAAATATGATGCAAAGGCTCTCGAAATTTGCAAACAAACCCTAACTCAAGAACTATTCGCCCCTGGGTGAATGAGTCCCAGATCAGCTTCAGTAGAGCACTTTTGGTGACTGGTACACATCATCTTACCTCTCTCTCATCCGCATTTCAGTTTTTGGTTCCATCAGTATTGAGGTTAATCTATTAGATCCAAGTTGTAGATTGCATTTTTGAGTTAGTTTTCTATTTTTAATCTTTCTCCCCAAAGTTCTATTTAATCAGGACCCTCATCCTTGCTAAAAAAGGAAATTAGTAGATTCACACTTTGACTTGAATCACCTAAAGGTTGATAGTACTTTCATTGTGTGGATCTCATTTCCTAATGAATAGAGAGAAATAAGTCCCTAATTAGTTCATCAAAATCCATTTTCATTTGTTCCTATTTGGTGAACCTTTTTTTCTATGTTTCATTTTGGTGAACCTAACTTTGATTATTGCATTTTTCTGATTTTGGAGTCCATTTTCACCCCAGATCTAGATCTTGAATTCATTTGCATTTCATTGCATTGAATTGAATCTCATTTAGGGTTGCTTAACTTGCATTACTTTTCATTTCATTTAAGGTTTTAGGATTGCATTTTTGTATCTCTTGAAATCTGAAAAATACAAAAAAATCAGTCCTTTTTGCAAATCATTTACATAGAATTTCATCATCATTCACTTGCATTTGAAAATTGAATCAAAATTGAACATAAAATTAGGTCTCCTAGTTTTTTATTTTGTCATATTTTTCATTTGCATTCAACCTTAATTTCACAAAAAATTCAAATTGTAACTCACTGTTTAAAATCAGAATCTAGAAACCACTAGAATCATCTCAGAAATCTCTAAAAACATTTTTAAAAAACCTAAACTAGGACCCATTCACCCTTGGGCGAATGAGTCCTTGATCATGTTCATTTCCTAAATATCTGGGCATTAAAACATTTGTTTTTGTATTTTACTTTATTGTTTTCAATTTTCTGTTTCAGTTTACAAATTTTTTGTTACTTAGAATTGATCATATTAAGATTCATTTGATAAATTTAGTGCATTGTGTGAGTTCAAAATTGCATTTACAAGAAATCATTTTCATATTTTTACATAGCATTTAATCAAAAAATTATCTTGTTTCAGATTTGAAAATTGCATTTACATATTTGCATTGCACTTTACATTATAGGTTACTTCATTGCATTTCACCTTCTTTCCATTTTGGATGCGCACCGAGTTTGTGAAACTTGTATGATTTTTACAACTTGGTGTCCTATTAGCAATACTATTGTGAGACGTAGTTCAAGACTCATGTCATCCCACGATACACCATTCATTATGGATATTGGGTTCTCCCTACTCTTTCACTAATAGTGTCAACTGATAATCAACCCTCTATGGATCATAGTCTTCATACCTCATTTCCAATGACTTCCCTACCTACGCTATGTCAAACATCAAACAATCAAACAATCAAACAATCCCACAAGATCAAGTTTTGGCGAATACATTTATTTGGCTTTATGACTTTATATCTTATTTTGTCTTATCTTATTATCGATTTGTGAATTAGTCTGGTTACTAGCTTTCTTGAGGATGTCCCTTGAGGGATTTAGAGAAGCAATGATGTCTCAGGACTCTTTTTCTTTGACTACTGTCTGTCAACTGTATTTTTAACATTGGGTTTTGAGTCATGTTACTACTTTCCTCAAGGATGTCCCATCAAGGATTTAGAGGAGCAAAGACATCTCATGACCCGTCTTTTATTTGTCTGCTGTCTATGGTTTGTCTCGACAAAATGACTGGGGCATCTTGTCCTTAGTCTGAGTTAAGACACTCCTTGTCTACGACTGTCTGTTTTTCACAAATGGATGACTTTGTACACTATGGTCTATCTCATATCATAGTGTGTACTATCCATCTGTGTCATGTCCCGCCCAATGATGATAAAAAGCAAGCATAACATATTTGGCACATTATCGAAGATCATATTTTTCTCAATCAATAACCATTCTTTTACAATACTAACTTTTTGAATTATCCATGCTAATATTTTTTCTTTTCTACATCTTCACCACCATTATCTATCCATTTCGAGAGCACACTCATGTTCTTCAAACCTGCCTATCCTCTCGAGGGGGTATACCACTACCTCCTCGTCATTCTCCCTTTCACTGGGGCATACCTTAACCTGTTTCATACTGAGGCACGATCGAGGCATATTTTCTTTGACACAATGCCGAAACAATATTGTATCAAAGAGGGGCAAACTGTAGACACTGAAAATTGGTCTAGGCCTCTGAACACCACTTTCGACATAATTTTCTATTGTCTGTGGTCATGATTAAATAATGTTTATTATTTAGTTACCCTTTCAAACACATATTTCCTCTATTAATTAAATACCCATTTTTAATTAATTCATTAATTAATTATTAATCTTTATTCAACTTGGTTAATTAAATAAATCACATTATTAAATCATATTTATTTAATTATGTTGTGAATTAATTAATTTTTCCCCCTTTATCTATCAATTAAATAAGTTATTATTTAATTCCCCCTTTATCATACTTTTCCAACTATAATTAAATATCTTTATTTAATTATTCATTTAAGCCCCTTTATCTATAATTAAATATTTATTATTTAATTATTCATATTATCCTTTTCAATAGTAAAATTAAGTAAATGATCTTTATTTATTTAATTAAATCTTTTATTTTCGAATGTTGAATTAAAATAACATTTAATTCATATTTATTTATTTATGTCATATTCTTCTGTCAATCAGTTATCTAATCGTTCACTCACCTTCTGACTCAAGATCTATTTTTATTTCTCTAGTTATCTCTAGATTCAACATTTGATTGTCTCTGAGAGAGGACTCTCTATCACAACTAGTCAGTTAACTAGTTCCAACTCATATGCATGATATGTCCATTAATTGAATATCTTTATTTAATTAATTAACTCATGTTTGCATTTGAATGCGTTATTCTCCAAATTCTAACTTTGTCTTTGACATTCAAAGTCTTGTTCTTTCTATTTTTGAAGACTCTTAACTAAAGATTAAAATCTTGAACTCATGTTCTAACTCACGTTCTAAATTAGTCTTTATCCTGTAGTCTTTTCTGACTCATGTTCTATCCGAGACAAAACTCACATCGCATGGCATTCATCAATCTCGTCCGTCGATCTCTCTTTCAATCTGAGCCAATCGTTCAAAAACCCAAAATCTATAAAATGGCTTGTCATAATCATTATTCCTCCTCCCGAAATCATTCATTTTGAGAAGAGACTTATCTTTGATATTTTTCTTAGACACTCAACGAAGCTATAGTTGCATTCAAACATATAAATCTGAGGGCAAGAATACTGAAAAGGAAAAATGGAGAAGAACAATCAAGATAATTCAAAGGGATGAATGCATATTCAGTGAGATCATTTTGGTTTTATTAGTCTAGTTTATTTCCTTGTTCTTTGTTGTTAGATTTTAGATTATTGTTTAGATTAGGATTTAACTTTGTTTATTCTAGTTGCAGATTATTCATCATCATTCGAAAGATACATCTACATATTAATCTACTGTTACACAAGGTAATGTATAAGATCTAAGACTAGGATGCAATGAAAAGGATATGATTCTAAGATGAGATATGGAAGTGGTATGGTATGATGTGACAAGCTAAGAATGCAAGAGCTCAAAGAAAACTCTAGGTCCAAAGTTGGTTATGATGTAAAGGCTTTACTTGTGTTATGATGGATAGACACACGAACCAATGATCAAGAGAGGGTATGTAGGAGATGACGGACTCCAAAAGGATTTCCCTACTCAAGGATAATGGTATGTTCCCTAACTCAAGGATGATGAACCTCAAGTGATGCGAGTGATAGATAGCCAATGGTTTGATTTCAAGACCTAGGAAGAGTAGCCTAAGTGCAAGCTAAGGTTTAGTTTGATCGATGATGAATGTAAAAAGGACTAAATTATTGGAACATGCAAAGGTTAGGTGAGATGGTCTTGATATGTAAAGGGGTTGAACATGCAAGAACTAGGTGGAATGATATTTGCATGCAAGGATTATGTAATTTCACCTATGTATGCAAGACTAGGAATATGAAAGGACTAGGATAAAAGGATATGAATATGCAAGGGCTAGGTGAAATGCAAGGAATAGGTGAAATACAAAGGACTAACTAGAATGGAAATATTGAAAGATCAAAATTGAAGGATGATGACCCCAAGAAATCTAAGTGATAGGTTCATGTTGTATGTTTGTGTTGACCCTTTGAGGTTTGTAAAGTTTGAGATGTTGCAAGTTACTAGGTGTGGTGTTTATTTGAGGTCTATTTTTGAACACACATGCAAGACATAACAAACAAAGTGTTTGAATTTAACAGTACAAGCACAAATCCTAAGGTTGGAAAGGACTATATTTGCTAGATTCCACGTGGGTTTCCCCAACCACACTTATTCTTAGCGGATGAATCCAGAAGCTTGGATACACGGGCTCCCCCTTATATTGCACTCACTTCTTAGGCCAACCAAGCTTCCAACTCCCATAAATCTCCCATGGCGGGTTGATCACCTCTACTAAGAACTGCGAGAATGTGGATGCCTTCACAACGACCGTTGCTGCGCTAGCAAATAGATGGGATTTTGGTAACTACACCAAGGTTTTTAGTTCGGGACCCCTATTTGAGTGGCCATACATGGGGCACAAGATTAAGCTCCATTTAGGAGGCACTCCATCCTGAAGAGGTTACGCTCAATAGAGTTTTGGGGAGTACTAGTTGGTCCGTATGACACATCCACACTCGTAATCCTAGGCTTTCCCTTAGGATTCACATTTATATACCAGTCGAGGGTAGCTTGGCCAAAAAGCTCCGTTGTCGGTCTGAGTCATCTTGGGGTGAGTACTTTTTCCCACAAAGGAAGGCCCAAGTCCTAGAGTCAATAACTGTTTCTCTTGCACCCAGGATCACACAAGTGCACAAGGGGAGAGGATACTTCAATTATTGAATCGAGGTGACACATAAAATATATGGGTCTAGTTTTTTGATCACCTAGTTTGCATAAGGTGAGAGAATAATCACCTACCACCTTCAAACACAACAAACAGTGTTCATTGAACCCCTAGTTAAGTCTATGTGAGAGAAGACAATTGCTCATTTTTAATGCACCAATTGAAGTGTTTTCTAATCTAAAAGACAATTGGTTTCAAAATCATGTCTTTGATGAACGTACTACATCACAATATCATTAGTAGGTTCATGCCTCCTTTCTTGGACAAGCATATGTTTTGATTTTCAATTTTTTTCCAAAAGAACCTGCAAGAGAACCCAAATTAATAAAATTAGTCCTCCAATCAAACAAAACTAAAATAAAAGAAAATTAACATTTACCCTAGAATCTAGTTCAAAATAAAAAAAACTCTAAATGATTGAGTCTAAATTCTAAGTTAAATCTAAATTAAAAAAAATCAAGATCTAGATTAAAAGACTAAATCTACATTAGAGATTAGATCTAAATTAAAATTAAAAGCTAAACCTAGTTTAAACTAAAAGATAAATGAAGAGAAAAGCTAAATTAAAAATTAAAAGCTAAAGTGAAGGTTAAAATCTAAATTAAAATTAAAGTTAATTCTAAATTAAAATCTAAATTAAATCTACATCAAATCTAAATTAAAGTTAATTAAAATCAAAATTAAATCTAATTTAAAATATAAAAAGCTAAATTAAATCTAAACTAGAATATAACCTAAACTAAATTAAATTAATCCTATGTTCTAAATTACAAATTAAATCTTAAAAAAAAATGCCAAATCTAATTTAAGAAAAAATATTAAAAACTAAAATAAAAAAAACTAAAATCTACGTTAAAACTAAATCTAATTTTAAAGTTAAAAATCTAATTCTCATAAAACTATTTCTAATTTAAAAGACAATTAATCTGGAATTATAAATGAATCTAAAATCAAACACTAATCTACAAATACAAACCAATCTAAAAAAAAAGAGACTAATTAAAATTAATCTAAACTTTAAACTACAAGATTAAATCTAAACTAAAACTATGTTTTAAAATTATGAGATTATGTCAAGCCATGTGCTATGTTGCAGTAGTTTCAGAATTTAAAAACAAAAAATAGAATCCAAAGTGGAGTATTTATGACGATAACTGAAATGGGAAGTATTCATGCATCTTGGTTTGCATCATATCAGAAGATTAAAGCACACTCTGCCAGAATTCATAAATTGCTGCTAGAAGCATAAATAAATTAGGTAGATAAAGTATTTCAATTTACAGTAGACCATAGAAAATGGTATTTAAAGTTGTTTCTGTAAAGGAAATCAAATCCAAATTTGAGGAAAACAAATCATTTTCTTCCCTTACAAATATTCAAAAAACAACACAAGACAATGAAATAGATGGGTTTGAAATTTAAAAAAAACATTATGCCAAAACAATTTGTTCATAGTTTTCAGCAAAGGCATTCAAAAATCTGCAGTCATGAGAAGAGACCAGGGGGTATAGTGATCACGTTTTTTGATTTAAAAAGCTATTTTTTTAGAGCTTTTCCTTGCTGTAAATGAATTATTTCACCCCCAAAACAATGCCTTATGACTAGAGGGAAATTTTAGAGATGTTTTGGGCATTTCAAACTACCCAGTAGTGGGAAAAACATGGCAACAGAAGGAAAAATGTGATTTTATTTGTTTCTCATGCTTCTCCAACAAATTTGATGTTGCTGATATGGTTTCAAACAACCCAACAACAACAACAAAAATGGAACAACAACGAAAATGAAGAAACGATTGCTCGCTTCATGTCGGGTTCACCAGAATGTGTGCATGCTGAAATAAACGACTCTATGAATTAGAATCACTATTCCATCACAACACATCAATAGAGTTGTTTCATTTTGAAAACAAAATCATAAAACAAGATATTTAAACCACTCAAAAACATAAATGCTTTCACTGAAACTAATCTCTATTGCTCTCCTATCATTCAAGACTTTGTGCTTATATTCAAAATGCTCTCATTAAAAGCATATGTACAAAGAGCTATGATGAATAGAGATTCAAAATGAAAATGCAAATATTCTAAATGAGAATGCAAACAAGTTAGATGCTGAAATTGAAAATGTAAAACAAAGATAATGAAGGTATATGTAAAATGTAGAGATCCAAGATTTGTGTAGGGCTCAAAATGAGAAGAGAGTCTCATTTAAATAGGCATCTTTAGGGTGAATGCAAGTGGTGAAAGGAGTGTGGGATAAAAGATTGGCTTGGAGGAAAAATACCCCACATGCATGAGATGGGTAAGATAAAAGATTGAAATGGATAAATGCATTTAGGTGGTGAATAGATAATTTAATGAATATGTGTGATATTTTAATGATTAAATGAATATGAAAATGCATGAAATGTGTAAATGCATTAATGTATGAATATTCTATGATGGATAAATTATTATGAAAATGGATTTTATGAAATGATTATGGACATGGGGTTTATGAGTATAATATTTCAATGGTAATGCATGAAATATGAATATGAGATGAATGGATAAATGGAAAGATTATTAAATGATTTAATGGAATATGCAAATGATATTTTAGTGATTAATGTATAAATGATAAAGGATAAATGATTAAATTGTTTTATGAATAATGCTTATAGATGCTTGTAAATGCTTATAATATGAATGAATGGTTATAACATGGGGATATGATTACATGAATAACTGAATGAAATATGCAATGATTTTTAAATGATTATGAAGATATTTTTATCTGTCTACAGATGTCATGATATTACTCGTTCATTACAAGAAAAAGAAGAATAAAAAAACATAGAAAACCAAAATCTAGACTTGTCTCAAGTAGTGCATGACACCTCTCCACCCTCACCGCAACATGAACAAACTTCTATGGATATTGTCATTAAACCTCTTATTATGATTAATTTGGATGATGATAATGAAATTGCAAAGATTGATGAATAAGTGCATAATGAGTTGAATTCATTGTTTTCATATTCTATGAGCTTAAATGATGATCCTCCTTTAATAAGAGTATTGAACTTGGTACTTGTCCTAGTTTGACACTTGATGTTGTCCCTTTAGCTAATTATCCACCTTCTGCATATACTAATCAAGATCGGGATGCGGATGACCTTCTATAGGTTGACTCGCATATGCCTTACTAGTCTTTTGCTTCATTTTCTTTGTGATTGCATGTGCATAATGTGATCCCCCATGCTATTTTATTTGAT
Source organism: Sequoiadendron giganteum (assembly GCA_007115665.2). Taxonomy (NCBI): domain Eukaryota; kingdom Viridiplantae; phylum Streptophyta; class Pinopsida; order Cupressales; family Cupressaceae; genus Sequoiadendron; species Sequoiadendron giganteum. The sequence continues at coordinate 234,798,158 of CM021102.1, read as the reverse complement.
GTATCTCTCTTTTCATGTGCATTCCTCTATTTGTACCTATATTATTCTATATGTCATAAACATTTATCTTTTCTTTGTCTTGTGTTTTACTTTTGGGGATGATGTAAGGCATTGAGACATTTAGGTCTCTTCCATATTTACCCAAAAGCTTTTTTTTTGTTTTTGCTCTCTATGTGTCATTCTTCTTGTTTTGCGAGTATTTGGGGAATGATGACATTTACAAGCTCTATAATAATATTATATTAAAGATATATTGACCTTGAATTTGTAGATCCCTTATATGTTTTCGGATTTCATTTTGGGGGCAACCCCTTCTTTTTCATGATGCGGCTTCATTCGGGAACATATGACTTGGCATAGGGATTTCCGAGTAAGCTCTCATGTCCTCTTTATTGATTAGCATCAACTATTGGCTATTTTAGAGAAAATTTCTTCCAGCAATAGTGCTATCAATTTCCTTAAAGTGGGGGCATACATTGGCATTATCATCCTCATGTTTCATTGTGCGATTTTCTTTCTTTTCATGATGCGTCTTTTTCTTGGTGGTGTCATTGGGTTTGATGTCCTCTGAGAGCATGACATTTCTTAGCATACAAATTTCCTCTTAGTGGTGATGCTACATGATGCATTCCCTCAGTTACAAATCTTTTACCCTTGACTTGTCCTCTCTTGGAGACATTAGACATGATGTTCTCTAAGAAGAGACCTTACATGAACTAAGAAAAGGTCCTTTGAACAAACCTTTACTTGGATCCTTGTTCATAAGTGTTTAACATAATACAACTTGTAAACCTTATGAAGCTTAAAGTTCTAGTGTTATTATTGTGGAACCCTATCGGAGTTGTTAGAGGGATAGCTTTGGTATGGTTAGTATAGTGAGAGCTTGTAGACTTGGCATGAATTTATCATTAAGTCACTTTCCTAGGGGCTCACCTACTGGATGACCTAAGGTTCCATTAGACCAGAGTGAGCATGCATGGTCGTTTGTATAGCGGACATTGAGTTTTACTTGTGAACGTCTTGGACAAATAGCCAAGATGTGTTCCACATCATGTTGGATAGTCGAGGCTTGATCTGCCTTCCTTGTTCCCACTAGCCTTTGATGTTGTATGATTGAGTATCTTTGTCATTGCTGCATACATATGTTTTGAATGTCTACTTTAGTGTGATTTTTCGCTAGTGCGCTTCCTCTCACTAAAGTGGGGGCTAAATATAGTGTAGAAAAATGTATCCTTTTACATTTTCACACCTAATTTGGAATTAATAATAAAATGAACTTAATTATGCCTTAATTTAGTGTTGTAGTATGTATTTTACATATTCACATTAAGTTTAGGGCCCTATTAATTAAAATAGACTTAATTGTGCCTTATTTTTAGTTTTGTAGAGTGTATCTTTACACTTTCACACTTATTTACGACTCCTTTAATTAATTGAGCTCAATTTTTCTTAATTGGCCCCTTAAATTCAAATCCAAGCTTAATTAATTGAATTTTTCGAAGATGAAACTTGACATTCATTAATTCCTAAACATAACACTTCTCATTGAGCAATGTATGTCCTAGGTGAGTGACCTAGGACCCATTCGCCCATGGGTGAATGGGTGCTCACTTAGACCTAGGACCTAAATTTAAATTATGTTTTTGGTGATATTTTAACAATTTTAAATCTATATTCACATGTTGGTTTGTGTTATTTGAATATTAGGAAATTCATGATACATACCTATAAGTATAAGGTCATTTCACTATGTTTCACCTAGAGTTTTCAAGCCAGAGAATTTTTATGAGATTAAGAGCATTTCAAGAGAAATTCAAGGTATTCAAGAGTAGATTTATTGAAGAATTATTGCAGCAATCAAGATATAATTGTCATATAAAAGTTTTCTGGCATCATGCATGTTGTTGGAGCTAATATGTTGATGTAGGTTTCAAGATCCTATCAAGCATTCAAGGCATTGTTTCAAATCAAGTTTCAAAATCATGATTCACATTCATTGAAGCTATTTAATGCAAGTTGTAGATCTATATTCCAAGGTTCATTCAAGGGTTTGATTTAGGTGGAAGAAATATTGAAAATCTCTTGAAGAAAAAAATTGAAGAAGTTGTCAAAGTTGCAAAAGTTGTCATCTCACGAAAACTTGATTACAAAATTTATTTCTAGCTTTCTAAATCAAAAACCCGGGTAATTGAGAGATTCAGATTTGAAGCAAAGGATCTTGAAAGTTACAAACAAACCTTAACTTAGGACCCATTCGCCCCTAGAAAAATGAGTCCCAGACCAACTTCAACAAAACACTTTTGGTGATTGGTACACATCATTTAATATTTCTCTGATTTGGATTTCAATTTATAGTTCCATCAGTATTGAGATTAATCTATTAGATCCAAGTTATAGATTGGATTTTGGAGTTAGTTTGCTATTTTTAATCTTTCTCACCAAAGTGTTGTTTAATTAGGACCCCGTCCTTGCAAAAAAAGGAAATCAATAGATTCACACTTTGACTTGACTCACCTAAAGGTTGATAGTCTTTTCATTGTGTGGATCTCATTTCCTAATGAAATAGAGAGAAACAGGTCCCTAATTAGTTGATCAAACTCCATTTTCCTTTGTTCCTATTTGGTGAACCTATTTTTCTATGTTTCAGTTTTGTGTTCATGCTCACATGCCCAAATGTGGGCATGAAACATAAAATTTGAAGACATCGTACACCACATAGAGCACACTTATTGTTTTGTCACTTCCATGACCATAACCAAGTAAATGTATGGATTTATTAAACCTCTAATAGTTTGTGATCTGTTCCCTTAGAGGAAATTCTGCATGTGAAATAAATTTAAACAATATTTAATCCTCTTGATGCCCCATCTATATTCATTCATATTCACTTCGATGATGTGAGAAATTCGTGAAATGTGTAGAGTAATCATTTGATATGTACTAAGATTTCAATTCCTCCAACAACAATGCTACTTTTTCACAATCAAGTATCTAATGTAGAGATATTATAGAATGAGAAATGTAGTCACATGACATGGATCATGATTCTACTAGACAACAGAGCCTACCTACAATACAAATTTTTGACTTGCTTCAAGAAAAAATTCTAATAATTATTCATAGTAGAACATCTTATGGGATTTGTAATCTAGTTACATGACAAGATTCCACTTTTTCTTGTTTCTTCTATAGAATTCAAATATACTTCATCAAGAGCTTTTAGAGATTTTTTTTTGGTAATACATCATCGTATAGGATGAACATTATAATTACATGCATCGAATCTACACATCCATACACCACTTGTTTGGCATATTTTTTGCACATTTATTTCCACATGGTCTTGAGCAATCATCCTTTTAGTTAGGCCCGAGATTCCTAATCTAATCATGAAACTACTTAGCATTGATATAGGAATTGTTGCATTATCTCCCTGATTCTTTCGTGCGAAGTCTTTATGAGCCTTGTGAAGTATGATTGTCTCCCAAAACGACGATTTGCCTCGTACTGTGAAAATATGGTTTGTACTTGTGCTTTCTGTATCTTTTGCCACATACACTAGCAAGGGATAGATAGCAAATCTCAAAGTCTCTATTAAACGGTTAACAGTCTTCCTTTGTCCTTTCGGATTCAAGAATCTCCTCCAATCCCGTCCAGCTTTAGACACAATCTGTGATGATGCAACTGACAGTCTACTCAACTCCCCAATTTGTAAGAAAGTTCACCATCTTGTTTGATTCGCGGTACACATGTGATATTGAGAAGTCCACAAGTCTCTGCAACAATTCTCGTATTATGCCAAGTTTCAGTTGCAATCTCCAGCTCGTCACACGGTTTTGTTTGATTGCATTGATACACATCAACAAGTCTCATTCAAAGTCCAATGTGTCAATGCCTTTCTGCCTACAGAGTCGAAGACCTTATAATAAAGCATCAAATTTTGCTTCGTTGTTCGACCCTATAGGCAATTTAATGCATTTTGCCTAAATCAGTTTCCCACACTCATCTCTGATAATGCTTACTGCACCAAACCACCCCGGGTTTTCTTTGGAGGTCCTACCAAGTTGATTTTAGCCTTCCATTCCGTGGAGTGCTCCACCAAGCCATCTTCGGTTTTTCTTTCAAATTGATTGTGAATTGAAAGTCAATAGGAAATTTGAGTTCATCCATCTTTTCATCAATTTTTCATCATAATGGATTCTTTGAATTAGAAACTTCTTCTTCACTAATTGGAAACTTCATCGACCTTTCATTTATTAATTATTTCATTAATTCAAGTCTCCAATCTTATTTTCATTCATCCATTTGATTTTCCCTTAAAAACATATAAATATCGGTTCTAGGAAAATTCATCGTTTATTACAATTAAAAAATTTGATTTATGATAATAAAAATGAATACATTTTTCAATATATTTTATTTTGTTCTAGTAAATCAATTATACAACAATATCAATCATCTCTATTATTGTATTATTGCAAATATATATATCACCACAAATTGAAAATATATATTAAAAAATGTTAATGCGATGAATTATCCGTGGCAATGAATTGCTGGTGGTAAATTTTTGATGAGATGAATTTGTCTTGGTGGTGAATTTTTCGACGGTGAATTGTTGACGGCGAGATTGTCTAAGCCATAAATATCCCCATTCTTTCATCATTTTTAACATTCAAGTCTTTATGCAAACAACTCTATTGAAATCAATTATCAATCAAATATACTATTATGTTGTTGAGTTGCATCCATATTTTTACAAACAAAATGATATTTAATGATTACAATTTTTCACAATCCATAAAGATTATTATTGTTGAATGGTTTGTAGATTTGATTGTGTCAATATTTTTTGCACCAATATTTTGGATCACACTCCGTGATCCATCATTAGAATGAAATAGAGAGCTCAAGGAGGAAAAATGATATTTTTTATTTTTTTGATGGAAGATTTTATATCACCCACAAAGATGTTTTAGCAACCTGATACAAGAGCATGATTCTTTGGGTTGAAACCTCTTTGATTAGGACTGAGGGGTATCCATTCTCTCAAATTCGCCCGAGGCATGGTTCCAATCTCATCTTTTATGATGTTGGGGCCTTACCCTCATCAAATTTTTATCCTTGATGAGCTCATTTCAAACCATTCAACTTCAGCAATAGATCAAAGAACATTGACAAAATAATATCTATTTTAAAGTTTACACAAATATTATATTATATTTACTTTTAATATTTTATTACTTCCTTTGTTTCAATTGATTTCTCTTCGGATGCCCTTATTCTCTCCCTACTTGCCAGTAATACAGAAAGATAAAATCTAAAACATCATTTTCCAGTGCTCCAAATCATCTGTATTATTACAGTCTTATAATCAAACATATTTAAAGGGTCAAACAAGGGGAAGTGTCCACTAGTTTTATTTTTAAAATAAGAACATTTAGACTAATTTGTTTAACTTATTCAATGTTAGGTGAATTGGCTTTGAAAATATGAATATTCTCCACGCAGTTTAGCTGTGTTTGCGTTGGCTTAAAGCAATCGCAACCGCATTCACACCTCGTGTTTTTAAACAAAGGATTTTAGGTTCCTTCGCAGCAATTGTCTAATATTAAATATATCACAAGAAATCTGGACATTTGTATATATGATAAAGTTAAGTCAGCAAATCAAAAACAGATTTCAAGGCGAGATCCTCAATGACTTTGTGCTTTCTATACATTGAGAAAAAAGAAGAGCATATTACTTGTAGTTGGGCCAAACTCTGGATACAAAATTCTGCTTTTTAGAAATAGTGCAGTTAGCATACATTGATCTCAGGAGCAATGGATATCCAGACTTCAATTCATAGTCAAACAGAGTTCTCAATTGATTTTTCGAAGGAAGCACTACAACTAAGTGCAGACAAGAACTCTGTGTTTTCTCCGTTGAGCATATCTGTGGCATTGAGTTTGGCTGCAGGTGGAGCAAAGGACACAACACTGGACCAGTTTTGCACTTGTCTCAAATTCAAAGACGCCCATCAATTGCATGAGCTTTCATCTCATCTCATCAATGCAGTTTTGGCAGATGGAAGTGCCAGCGGAGGTCCCCTTCTGTCATTTGTAAATGGATTATGGGTGGATCAGTCCTTGACCTTGAAGCCCAATTACATAGATGTTGCGAAGAATTGGTATAATGCTGAAGCTAGCTCGGTAGATTTTATCAGGAAGGTATATCTTTTTCCTTGATCCTCACATCAGTACATTCCTTTGCCCTTGGTCTATGAAACAACCAAGTGTGATATGGGTATGGGGGCAATTTAAATAATATTCGATTATCACTGTTTCCAGTATAAACATTTAATGGCTTGCTTAACCTGGATCGAATATATCATAGGAAAATTTAGACCTAGATTTTCTGCATGTTATTATGGTGTTGACAATGACAAAATAATCATCATCAATATGCCACAATCTAATATACTGTTGTTTCACAAATTTTGAGAGCTTCTGGTTCTAGTATTTTTATTTTACCCTCGGAATAGAAGTATTGACACAATTTGTCATTCGATTAATCTTCAAAGGTATGGGATATAATTTTTAGTCTATTGTAAGACACAGGTGCCTGATTTCTTGCCATTTTGTTGACTTGTATCAGGCCAATGAAGTTAGAATGGAGGTGAATAAATGGGCAGCAAATGAGACCAAGGGAAAGATAGAAGAGTTCCTATCACCTGATTCTGTAGATGAATATACCAGGCTTATTTTGGCAAATGCCTTGTATTTCAAGGGCGCATGGCAGGAAAAATTTGATTCCTCTGCAACAAAAGAAGGTACTTTTAATTTACTTAGTGGGGAGAGTGTGCAAGTACCCATGATGACTACTACAAAAAAGCAATTTATCAAAATAGTTGATGACTGCAAAATCCTACGCCTGCCCTATTTCAAGGGACGGGACAACCGGTCCTTCTCCATGTATATTATATTGCCTAATGATATCAATGGTCTGCCTGAACTGGAGAGAAAGATTGATCTTAATTTTCTTGAGCACCATCTTTCCCAGGGAAGTGAGGTGAAGGTACGTTCTTTGCAGTTGCCTCGCTTTAAGGTATCCTCTAGTGTTAACGCAACTGAAATCTTGAAAACGATGGGACTGGTCTTGCCCTTTACTGACCATGCAAATTTCGATGAAATGGTTGAGTTTTATGTGGGTGGGCATCTGTACATTTCAGATGTTTTTCACAAATCATTTGTGGAGATTAACGAGGCAGGCACTGAAGCAGCAGCTATCACTGGAGTCAGGGTTAAGACGCTGTGCAGAAGGATGTACCCCATTGAGGACTTTATAGCTGATCATCCTTTCATGTTTGTGATCAAGGAAGATAAAACTGGGGTTATCCTCTTTGTTGAACACGTACTGAATCCATTAAAAAGCTAATCTCAGTAAAATTCGTCAAACTCATATTACTTAAAATAAGTTTAGGAAGAGGGATATAATATAAGCATGAACAATAATAATACTTCGCTATTGTAAAATAGCATGATCAAACTATTGGATATTGATTTCATTACCGATATCAGTGCTTTTGGTGCTACTTATTGTGGCTCTAAGTTAGATCTGTTGGGCGTATTGCTTGATGCCCAGAATCATTTTGTGTATATTCTATGAGTATGTACACGTAGATTGTGAAAATTGGACTCTTCTTTTATGGGGTATAATGTTTTAAGGAACCGAATTTGCTTTACTATTTTGAAATCAGATACACTATCATCGTTGATATGTTTGCCAATGAAAATAATTGAAAAACTGGAATAGGGAAATTAGAAGTTATCTTTAGAGCGGTATCAAATATAACTTCTTTTTTGTTTGAGAAAGAAGACAGGTTTAGCCATATAATGCCCCTAACATTTGATTCACATTGAATAAAGAAAATAAAATAAAATTGAAATGCTTATTCTTAATTTATGGAAGCATGAGAGCATATCATATCATTTCTTTAATTTTTAAGAAATAAAGATTTTATTTCAAAGTTGTATTTTTTAATATATTTTGTTTATCATAATTAAATAAAATATATTAAGAAATAAAGATTTTATTTCAAAGTTATATTTTTTAATATATTTTGTTTATCATAATTAAATTTTATGGTTCTAGGAAAATTCACCCCCAACAATTAATGTTAGAAAATTCATCTAATGGAAAATTCGCCACGAGCAATTGACCATGCCGCATATACAATTAGAAACTTTGATTTATGAGAATAAAAATGAACATTTTCATTTTTATTATATATTTTATTTTATTCTAGTAAACCAATTATACAACTCTATTATTGTACTATTGAAATTATTCTTTTGCAAACAAAATAGAAAATTTGATTTGTGATAAAAAAAAATGAAAACATTTTTCATATATTTTATTTTATTCTAGTAAACCAATTATACAACTCTATTATTGTACTATTGGAAATTATTCTTTTGCAAAAAAATGTAAGGTCTTGGAAATATATATTAAAAAATGTTAATGCAATCGTGGTGAATTTTCCATGAGGTGAGATAAAGAATCTATTAACAACAATATATGCTAATTAGTTTTAATTAGTTTTTTTATTAAGTTTATATGCTAATAAAAAATAAAGATAAGTTATTTAGAATTAAACTAAAGAAATAACAAAATTGAGAGTCAAGATGGACAATAAGATAATAGAAATATTTTAAAATATGAATTGAGAAATGGAAACACAATTAGAAATTAAGAAATACTACTTGTGTTGTTGTCATTCTTAGCCCTTCCCTCTAAAGTTATCCTCCAAAATACTTTGAAAATTGAAAAGGCATGTTTGTCGGTCTTTATTGAAGTTTTCAAACCTTTTTCGGTCCCCGACTCGGTTCTCAAACCTACATGTTTTTCGAAAAGTTTCACTTTGGAACTTCACATACCAGTTTTGAGGCTCGAAAGATTGAAAGGCACGTTGTAATCAAAGAAGAGAACCACATGGGAAAAACAACAAAGGTTTGGCAGAACTTTGTAAAGTTTTGAAACCTTTGTCAGTCTCGACAGGGTTTTCAAAACTTCTTTTAAAATTATAAAATAAGTTGTGATTATTTTCCAAGTGCTTTACATAGAGACTAACAAAAAATATTGAAATTTCAAGTTTATTCTCTATGGAAGCATAGAGGCGATTTTCTACAAATGTGGCAGACTAGATAAAACTTTTTCAGAACTTACCCAGAAATATATATCCAGTATATTTGTGGCTGAAACTTGTTTCCTTATTGAAGATGAATTTGCAAAAGAGGAAAGATTGTTTACAAGGAATTGCAACATTCCATACATCATTCCACATGAGCATACAGTTAAAATTTGCAAACAATCTCCTTTGAAAAAATCAATTCATATTGCAAGTTGAAGACCTTTTGTTTTTTCTTTGAAAAAATGGGATCGCTCATTTGAAAGAATTAATCAAATAATAAAGTCACCACCTATAAAAAAAATGCTTGATGAAATATAGACCAATTCTACTGCTCTCGGTCGTACATGTGAAGTTGCAAAATTCACGGTAAAATTTGATAGTAAATTGAAATAACATAGTTAAGAGGAAACGAGATCTTGATTATAAAACGGGATCCCGTTTTGTAATCGGAATCTCATCTTTTAAAAAATAGGATCCCGTTGTATAATCGGTATCCCGTTTTTGAAAATTTGAAATTTTTTATGCCTTGTGGTCGAGTTTTTGCCTCGGATTTTGGTTTGGGAAAAGCATTGGGAGTCCAAACCTAGGCCTTCAACCTGGTTTGGCCTGCAAGTTGAAGGTTCTAAAAATGTTAGGGAAAAAAATCGAGTTTGGACATATGGCTGACGACTTTTTTTGCAATTTTTTTCAAAGAAATTAAAAGCCATTTTAGATGAGACAATGCAAATTTCAAATATGTAATTTTTTTTATAATTGGATTATTTATTCCATTTTTCAACTAATTTCTGATGAAACTGGTCCATAAACTTGAAATATCAGTGGTTTTTACTATTTTAATAACTTTTGATCAACATAACATTTTGACGAACGCATTACACAAGGACAAAATTCAAACAATTCTTTTCAATTTTTTAAAAAAGAATTGCAAAAAGTGATAACTTTAGGTCATCTTATGCGTGTTGTACATGACGATTTTTCTAAACGATAAATATGCCTGATAAAAAATTAACAAAAACATAAATATTCAATGAAAAATTACAAAAAAAAAATTAGAACAAGCTTTAGTGAGTCACAAGTCTTTTCCCAAAAGGATTTAGAAAAATGTGATAATTTAAGTCAAAATATGGATGTTGTACACGTGCATGGTATGGTAAAAAAACACTTTTAAATAGTTTTTTTTGCAAAAGCCTATTGAAACTCAATTGGTACAATCTGGGTATTGAAATAAATTACATATTTGGAAACTAGACTGCGAGTGCAACATTTTATTATTAGTGACTTGTTTGAAGATTTCATTTCTAAGTGCTTCACATTTTAAGGTCAAATGTGTCAAACTCTAAAAAATCAGGGAAAACACTTCCACTTTTTGGCAAAAAAGTGGACTCAACTTCTTGCCAGCACCCACACAAATGTTGCATATAACACTTTGAATAAAAAATTTGGATGGGTTTCGTACTCTCAATTTTTTCTCTTTTATGGTTTTTCCAATCTAACTTGCTATTGAAACCAATATTCTTTTATTTATGTCTTCCATTTTATGGTTGTGGTTGCAATGCAATAAAATAGTTAATGTTAGACAATTTATCTTAATATATTAAATTGCATTTTCAATTTCATGTTGTTGAAAACTCTATATTTTTGCATTGGTTTGTTACTATCAATTTTACTGTTTTATGAATATTATTGATATTCTTTCATTCTTACTTATGAATATGGTTGTTTAGTTCTCTTGTGGTTGGATTGACACATACTATTATATCAGTAAAAATTTTCTTCGCTATTTCAATGCTAACATGAATGTGTGGGCATGTATGTGTGTAAATGGTCATTTCTGATAAGGTCCTATTCAATATAGAATTTTCTATGTTGTTGTTGAAATTTTTTATTATTTCATTTAAAGCCTTCATTTTTTGGTTATGCTTGCAACACCCAACAATCATTGTTGACTGTTGTTCTCTATCTTTGGTTATATTGTTTCATGTTCTTTGCATGCAATTAAATAGTGCATGTAGTATAGTGTTATATAGTTCTTGTTTCTTTCTATGAGGCATTGCTGATTCTCGTTATCTACTTTGGCCTATATTGTTTCATTCTCCAATACGTGCTCTCAAAAAGGTTGTATTGTTTCAATCTTTTATAAAATGTTGTCCACAAAATAATGTGTTGCTTCTCACAACCAATAATGCTACATGTTGTTTGAATGAGCTATAGAATATACACATATTTTCACTTGCTCTCTCTCACATTGCATTCCTTCCATCTGCGCTTCCCTCCGCCTATCGGTGCATCATTGCATGTGATGCAGGAGCATCCAGTGGTATAAGGGAAATCCTACATCACCCAAAAATATAGTTACTTTCATTTATATTTTTGTAGATTTTTTTGCATTTTTCGATGCCCTTTTCGTCGAAGAAGAAGTGCCAACTTTCAAAACTGCTTTTCTGCTTTTTCTGCTCAACTGCTATTTTTAGCAGGTGTGAATTTGAAGGCGTGCGAAGGTATAAATTTTAGAGAAGCTTCAAGAAAGAAAAATAAGTGACTTTGGCAAAAGAATCAGGTCAAGGTCATTCCTAGTTTGAAAGTTATTCGAGTTCCAGTTTCTGCTTTTTGCCCTTTATAACTCTTTCGAGCCTTGTTTGAGGCACTAAACGGTCCCGTACGAGGCCCAAAAATTGTAGGAACTAGTAGAGCAGATTCGTAACGTATTTTTCACCTCGAGACCTTTCCATAGTTCAAACGGTTCGAAAAATGGAGTCTTGGATCAAAAAGTTATGGCTTCCGGAATTTGGTCAATTTTGGCTCCAATGAGGGGGGGAGGGGGTTTATTTTTGGGGCAAGTTGCTGATCTATGGGTAGCTTTTTGGGGAAAGAGCGCACAATGAGAGAAGGGGGATTTTGGTAGTTTTTGTAATTTTGCATGTATTGCAGAATTGAGGATTTGAGATCCTCTGCATGTAAGATTTTTCAAACTCAGAATATTAATAATAATCTCTGGTTGTGTGTGTTATTTTCTTGTCTCACGGGTTGCACCTTCATCAGCATGTCACTACACACAACTTCTAGTTAATAGTCAAATGATTGTGATATCAATTATTTTTAGAATGTATGATTTGAGGGCACAAAGTGACATTGTAATTATTTAAATTCATATATAACATAAGAGGTGGATATTTTTTTATGAAAAAATGTACATGACATTAAGAGAATATAGGATTATTTTTAAATTTATAACATAAAAACTAAACCTTAAAGATCAATCTATAGAAAATATATGTTTTAAGTTTAATATTTAATATTTTAGATTTCTCAATGTTTTTCTTGCTTCATTGTCTATAGTCTAAGTGGTTTCTCCATTAATATAAAGTTGCAATGGTGATTTACAAGTGTAGGGGTTGTCATGTACTGTAAGGGTGACTTATCAAATATTTAATAATCAAATGAATAAGATGTAGATTTGTGTTAGAAGCTATGATTTGAGGGAAAACAAGTGACATTTTAATTATTTAAATTCAAATAAAATATAAGAGGTGAATAATCTTGGTGAAAAGTGTGGATGACATTAAAAGGATATAGAAATGTTTTTTAAACTTATAAGACAAAAAACTAAATCTTAAAGATCAATCTATAAAAAATATATGTTTCAAGTCCGATCTTTGATATTTTAGGTTTTTCTATGTTATTTTTGCTTCATTATTTATATTTTAAGTGGTTTCCCCAATAATATAAATTTGCAATGGTGATTTACAAGTGTTGAGGTTGTCATGCATGTAAGGGTGACTTTCAAATATTTAACAATAAAATGATTAAGATGTAGATTTGTGTTAGAAGCTATGATTTGAGGGAAAATAAGTGACATTTTAATTATTTAAATTCATATATAAAAATTATAGTTTTTTATATAACACAAGAGGTGGATAAGTTTTATGAAAAATGTGGATGTCATTAAAAGAATATAGATTTTTTTTTTAGAGTTATAAGATAAAAAACTAATCCTTAAAGATCAATCTATAACAAATATAAGATTTAAGTCTAATCTTTAATATTCTGGTTTTTTCTATGTTGTTATTGCTTCATTGTTTATATTGTAAGTGGTTTTTCCATAAATATAAAGTTTCCATGGTGATTTAAAGGTGTAGGGGTTCTCATGTATGTAAGGGTGACATATCAAATGTTTAATAATCAAATGATTAAGATGTAGATTTGTGTTATAAGCTATGATTTGAGGGAAAAAAAGTGACATTTTAATTATTAAAATTCATATATAACATAAGAGGTGAATAGTCTTGATGAAAAATGTGGATGGCATTAAAAGAGTATATAAATGTTTTTTAAAGTTATAAGATAAAAAACTAAACCTTTTATATCAACCAATAGAAAATTTATATGTTTTAAGTCTAATGTTTAATATTCTAGCTTTTTCTATGTTATTCTTGCTTCATTAATTATATTGTAAGTGGTTTCCCCATTAATATAAAGTTGCAATGGTGATTTATAGGTGTAGGGGTTGTCATGTATGTGAGAGTGTCTTATCAAATATTGAATAATCAAATGATTAAGATGTAGATTTGTGTTAGAAGCTATGATTTGAGGGAAAATAAATGACATTTTAATTATTTAAAATCATATATAGAAATTATATTTTTTTTACATAACATAAGAGGTGGATAGTTTTTTTATGAAAAATGTGGATGACATTAAAAAAATATAGAAATGGTTTTTAGACTTTATAAGATAAAAAACTAAACCTTAAAGATCAATCTATAACAAATATATATTTTAAGTCTAATCTTTAATATTCTAGTTTTCTCTATGTTGTTCTTGCTTCATTGTTTATATTGTAAGTGGCTGCCCCATTAATATAAATTTTCCATGGCGATTTACAGGTGTAGGGGTTTTCATGTATGTAAGGGTGACTTTTCAAATATTTAAAAATCAAATGATTGAGATGTAGATTTGTGTTAGAAATTACGGTTTGAAGGAATATAAGTGATACTTTAATTATTTAAATTCATAGAAGAAATTATAAATCCATATATAACATAAGAGGTGAATAATCTTGATGAAAAGTGTGTATGGCATTAAGAGTATAGAAATGTTTTTTCAAGTCATAAGATAAGAAAATAAATCTTAAAGATCAATCTATAAAACATATATACATTTTAAGTCTAATCTTTAATATTCTATCTTTTTCTATGTTATTCTTGCTTTATTATTTATATTCTAAGTGGTTTCCCCAATAATATAAAGTTGCAATGGTGATAGGGGTTGTCATGTATCTAAAGGTTGTCATTTATATAACACAAGAGGAGCATATCTTTTTATGAAGATGTGGATGACATTAAAAGAATATATAAATGTTTTTAGAGTTATAGGATAAAAAGCTAAACCTTAAAGATCAATCTATAACATTTATATATGTTTTAAGTCTAATCTTTAATATTCTAGTTTTTCTATGTTATTCTTGCTTCTTTGTTTATATTGTAAGTGGTTTCCCATTGATATAAAATTGCAATGATGATTTATCAATGTAGGGGTTGTCATGTATGTAAGGGTAACTTATCAAATATTTACTAGTCAAATGATTAAGATGTAGATTTGTGTCAAAAGCTCTCATTTTAGAAAAAATAAAAAATCGATTTAATTATTTAAATTCATATAAAGAAATTACAAATTCACATATAACATAAGAGGTGGATAATTTTTATGAAAAATGTGGATGATATTAAGAGAATATAGAAATGTTTTTAAAGTTATAAGATAAAAAACTAAACCTTAAAGATAATTTGTAACAAATATATGTTTTAACTCTAATCTTTAATATTATATTTTTTCTATGTTATTCTTGCTCCATTTTTTATATTTCAAGTGGTTTCCCCATTAATATTAATATGTACATTTGTGTTAGAAGTTATGATTTGAGAGAAAATAAGTGATATTTTAATTATTTAAATTCATATATAGAAATTATAAATTCATATATAACATAAGGGGTGGATAATTTTTATGAAAAAATGTGGATGACATTTGGAGAATATAGAAATGATTTTCAAAGTTATGATGAAATTAGTAAACCTTAAAGATCAATCTATAAAAAATATATATTTTTAAATCTAGTCTTTAATATTCTATTGTTTACTAAGACCTAATCATGTATGTAAGGGTGACTTGTCAAAGACCTAATAATCAAACAATTAAGATGTAGATTTGTGTCAAAAGCTAATGCTTTGAGAGCACGTAACATTTAATTATTTTAATATATAAGAATTATCTTAAATCATTGATTAATACTAAATCATTCTTTATTTTGTATGTTGTAACTGCGAATGTTACTTGCATGGCTATATTAAAAACAATCTATGTTTATTATATTAAGAGATCATTTTTATCACCATGAACAAAAGGTGTGGTGAAGACTATGCTAAACTAATGAAGAATTACGCACCAAGGAATGAGAACAAAAAATGGCGGCAGTTAGTACCTGCTGGGTGGTTTTTGTGTAGTAAAACATTTGAAGCCAAAAGTAGTTGCCGACAATCAAAAGTGGTTTTTCTGTTAAGCTCTTATCAGTAAGCCTCCGTAGAAATGAGCTGATGACAGCTTAAAGAACTAGGTTTGCTCATCACTTAAATTCAAAAAATACCGCGCATAATCTGAAATACTAAGCATGCGCTCTGTTATTTTAATATATTTGTACAAAAATAATGTTAAATATATAGCGACTTATAGGAGGACTTTTAGTAGAGCCTTATCAAAGGATAACAACGGTTTGTGGCGGTTGAAAGCTTTCCGCATCATCAAAGCATTTCCTTCGTTTTTAAATTATTATTGCCTTCACAATTCAATGTCTGTTGTGGGAAGTTGGTAACTTTTCCAGCTATATAAGTCGTCTAACTTCTTTACAAGACATCCCCAACAGATAATCAGATTGTCAGATCGTAAAGAGTTTGAAGACTTTTCTGATTGGAGTGAGAGATAAAGTAGAGCGAGATCAATGGCCTTCTATACAAGCTTTGTAATTGTCACAATTCTTTTGCTTATTAGTATCTCATTATTTCAGCCAACATTCGCTGGTGGCTGCGGCAGGTCAGCAAGAAAAAGTAAGCACAACTCCTCCTTTGCTTCTTCATTTCAAATATTTAGAATATATACATTTTGTTTGGAAAGTGGTGTGTTTTTGGCCATTTACTTGCTCGCTTTGGTATTTGGGTATATACCTCCCTAAAGGATGGAGAGGAATCGCCATAAAAGGTGCTCAATAATCTTAAGAATAGAATTTGAATTTAGTTGTGAGTTGTTTTAGTAGGGATGAGTTTAATGTAGACAATTGAATTGCGAAGAATTGAAAATTATACATAAAAGCAATAGTGGAAAGAGAAACGGTTGTTATATAGTTTAATGTTTTTTTTAATTAATGAAATTTTGAACATCAAATGAATATTTAATCAAATTGTACAACAAAATTCTATGCAAACAATGAAGTTTGACAGATCAAACACCTAGCTTGATCAATATTAAGCAATGCAGTTCAGGTTAATGCTGTGAACTAAACTTGAGCTCACCCTAAAAAAAACATTGAACTGGAACAAAATTTAATGATTATTCGCCCAAAAAAAACTAAAACGAAATAAAGTAAGATTCACCATTGTTTTGGAAAACTATTTCACTTTCTTTTTGGAAAACTATTTCACTTTCTTTTTGCATGGTTGATTGGCTTTAAATATGAATTTGCAAGTGTTAAAATAATAAATTTAAGAGCAAACATATTAATTACTGATTCCTATTACTCACTAAATCTAGGGACTCTTTTTATCATCTCCTATTTTTTAATGCAGTGGGCAGATTAAGCATGGAATACCTGAAGGTAGAGCACCACGAAGGCATTGGTGAAGCTGCTGTTGTAAACTCCACCAGTGAGCAGACGTTGTCAAAGGTTTGCTTGAATCCCAGTTATATTACCATTTGCTTTTATTTTTCCCACATTACAAACAAGACTAACTGAAGTGTGTTCTGTAAATTTGAAATCAGGTGACTCATCAGCAAATACAAGGGGAAAATGCCAGTGAAGAAAATGGGCAAACGAGATCCTTGAGGCAGAGAAAGCTGAAGCCAAAATTTCACTGCAAAAGAGAAATTCCTGGAGGTCCAGATCCTCAACACCACTAAAACAACTCTATGAAAATAATAAATAAATCCAGTCCTATTTATTCAAGTGTACTGATTTTGTTCAGGTACTATGCAGTCCCATTTCCATCTTCCTTTCTTCACCGACACCTCCATCAACGTGAATGTAGCCACTTTTGCGGTCATTGTTATCTTCATAGCAGAGAAAGAAAACTTCGACACATATTTTCAATAGGACTAAGTATTGAGAATATGTATTGTGTGTCTCCGTGCTTCTAAGAGTTAATTTCAGTGTCACGCGCATTGCCATTTCTTTCCAAATTTTATTTTCCCACTGCATTCTAATATGTCAATCTTTTGGGCTCTTCCGTTCCGTTCATCAAGGCTATCTGCTTGCTCCGTCTCTTTACTTGCTGGCTGAAGGTTTTGCATGTCTTTTAATCTGCACGGTTTCTCAATTCCTGATCAAACAGATTTCTCTTCCAAATTCTCATACTCAGCTGTTCAATGGCCACTTTATCGATAATTCTTTTATCATTTTGATTGAGTATGAGGATGATTCTTTTATCTTCCTTTTCTCAAGCACGTGATTAATCCAATCCTATAGGCAATTTTTTCATCCCAAAGCAAGATGGTTATATAATTTTGGTTGAAAAGGGATTGAGCAAGAAGTTTCTCTATTTTTTGGACATACTTTTTTCTTCTCAAGCTTCTCTTTTTATTCTTTGACAAGTTGTGATAAAAATTTTAAAAAAAATCAACTAATAAATAACCAAACCTCTTTCCTTGGCTGGTAAGTTCCAAATTTACTCCAAAATATTAGCTGCCATCCATGTTACTAATTCCTCTTCCTCTTATTTGGTGATATCAAAAAATTTTTACTTAAAGATTGAACACTTCTTGGTGATTTTCTTTGAGCTTTCAATGATGGTCACCACAATTTTGACCAAGTTGCTTAGGAGTAAATTATTGCCTCCCTCAAGTTTTAGGGGGTTAAGCCTTCTTTCAATCCACCGACAAGGAATTAATTTGCTTGTCAAATGGATTATTAAATCCTTAGAAGGAAATTAAAGGTAGAAAATTTTCATTAGACATTTTGTCTATTCTAGTGTTATTTTTAATAGGCCAATCTATAAAGGGTTTGATCTAGGTAGTCTTCCCACCATGTAAGAGTTTTTCAAAATAAAAGAGATTTTTGTTATCAAACATATATGGAAACCAAGTGTGATGCTGTTAAGCATTGGATTTTATGGCTAGGAAGTTATTTTTGCACTAGTCTCTCTATTGATCAACATTCTATTTGGTGGTATGCAATTCTTTCTTCTACAAAGTTCACACCAAAATATAAGCTCAAGTTAATGTAGTATCATAAATTATGGACTACGACAATTTAGCACTATGTTTAGCTCCCCCTAATGTGCTTAGCCGTAATTATACTCATAATTACCTATTCTATTATCTTTCTCAAAAACTAAAAAATAAAATTGAGAATTAAAACTAATTATTGATTAGCGACAATTAAAATTTCAAAAAAGTTCTAGTCTAGGGCAGTACCACAGTTGACAAACCTATTTTTTCTCAATTTTGAATATGTTATTGTCAAAGATTTTAAATTGGAAAATCCAACATATATATATGTGTGTGTGTGTGTGTGTGTGTGTGTATGTGTTTTTCACCATTTAAAAACCCATGCAATTTGAATCCGAAATGTGCATCCTCAAAAGAAGTTAAGGCAATTCAAGAGAAGAAGAAGTAGCATTTTTTTTTTTGTCAGTCAAGATTTATGTTAACAATTAAATTCATAAGTAAGATTATTCATGTTTTGTATTTATTTGTTTTGTGAGTACTAACACTTGTAGGACTTGCTATCAACAAGAAAATTATCATTCCATGTGACAAGCATCATAACATCAATCCATCACGGATAATAAACATGACTGATAAGTTACATGACTTGTCATTTATCTTTTATTTTGATCCATTTTCCTCTACCCAACTGAGGGTAAGCAATCTTTACATCATTCATATCCATTATGCAAGTAGAAACACAAAAATGTTGTTTCAATTAGGCAAAATCAGGTATATGACACAACCCTTTCTCCCCTCTCTTGTTTGTAGGTGGAAAACCTAAAGTGGATTTGGGAGAAGATTGAAGACCTAATTGCAAGATAAATTTTTCAACTTGTCTCCTATCTCAACAAAATTAGTACAAGAAGATTTATTCATGTCAACAAAAAATGTTTCAAAGTTGAGTCTAGGAGGAAAGAACCTATAGAATATAGCCTATTCAGATTTATTCAAAGATTCTAGAAAGAACCATATTTTAGTATAGCATGCTACCACCCTAACCAAGTATTTTAAACCCTAATTTACATGTTAGGTTATTTTATCTCTACATTCTATTTTTCAATTTTTAATTTTAACGCTATAGTTTGATACTTTCTTGAAATCACATCAATTTATTGAAGGCTCATAGTTAACCTAGTTATACTTTCACAAAAAAAAATAAAAATCATGTCAATTTCTAAGTATTTATGACCCTAATTGACATGCCAGGCTCCTCTATCTCTACATTCTATATATTTATCTTTAATTTTGTGTTTTAACTTTGTACTTTCCTAAAATCACATTAATTTATTGTAGATTCATAGTTAAGCTAGTTATACATTCCTAAAAATAAAATCAATTCAATTCCTAATAAATACTATCCACTCCACAAACAGAAAGAGGACTACATTTCAATTTCCTCAAACGTTTCAAGCATAAACTCTTGGTCTCTTTTCCATTCTTTATTCTAGCCTCTTTGGAGGTCTTGGTTAATGGGCACCTTAAAAATCCTAGGAATCCTATTCTTCATGAGGGTGTTATTATTCTCATCATGGAATATGTCAAGGTGAATTCTCTTGCCAAGGCCCTGAAAGGAAAATATTTTTTTAGTAGGGACAACCCCAAGGTGGTGGACTTTTCGTCAAAAAATTTAGATACTGATTTTGGAGATGACAAGGAGTGGAAAATGGAAACCTAAACCGGGGATGAGATGTTGGAGGTTGTTTCATGCACTCCCTCAAAATCATATTAGTAGAAGAGGAGGAAAGGTGGTGTGAACAAGACTCCACCCAAAAAAGAGGACCAAAAAATCTTGCTCATGGATGAATGACTCTCAAATTGGGGAGGATGAGGAAGACAAGAATTTTTTGATTCAACGGGGCAAGAAAATGACATGTAAAATGAGAAAAGGAAAGGAGAGGGTTGATGAGGTTTCCCTTACTAAGAAGAAAAATTCTTCCTAATAGGTGAAATATATTGGAATAAGCTTGAGTAGAGGTAAAGAAAGGGTTTCGAAGGTAGTCACAAAGGATATGAGGAAGAAGTCGGGTAAGATCCATTATAGGTTAGGTAATATAAACCCCCTATCTAAATGTTTTTCTTGTCTTAATAAATAAAATGTGGACATACTAGATTTGTTAGATATGGAAAGGAGTAGGGTTACTTGTAATTTCAAACTCGTGAAATGGGTTATGAATTAAACCAGTAAAATAAATATTAAAATCAAAGGCTTGAAAGAAAACTTTTCTAGTGGAATCAAGGGGTCTTCATTTGATGTTAATGAGTTAAATGATAGAATCATTAACTTGGAGAACTATGTCTTTGACCTCAAGAAATACAATGAAGAACACCTTTAGGATGTGGAAAAGAAGGTCCAATAACTTGATAATGATATTTAGAAGCTGCTAAAGATTAGTCTTTTTTCCATTCAAAACAGTGCAAACACCCTAGAATTCATAATGGATAAGCTTAAAGATTAGAGGATTAGGTGCACACTGGGCAACAAGTGAAGGAACTTCCAGCTAAGGAGAAGGGAAAAAAGGTAGTGACAGAAGAGGAGAAGGGTCCAAGTACCAAGACCTAGGGAAACATGAAAAATACCTTCGAGGAGGAGAAGAAAGAGTTGTTGTATTTGGTCAACCTACATTAAAAAAAAGATATGGAGGTGGAAAATACCTTTAATATTATGAAATAGGCTCCCTCTACTATTTTTTTTCTTTTGATTTCTTGTTTGTTCTATTGTTGTTGTCTTGTTGTTGGTTAGTTTCTTCTTTTATTGTGGCATCTTTAGTCTGAGCAACATTTTATGTAAAGGGTTTTAGGTCCCTTCAAAACTTGTTTTTCCCCTTTAATCAAAATATAAAGAGGACTAAAACCTTGATCAACCATTTTAGCTCTTCCATTGAGGATAATTCCCAAGTGATCTCGTGTGATCAATTTGGTTTATCTCTAATGGAATGTTGGGAATGTGGAAGTTGATAATCCAACCTCACATATCTTAATGAACACCTACAATCAAATAAACTATCATAAAAGTAGATTAAGTGACACAAGAATGGTTCTCTTCATACATGAAGCAAAAATCCATTAACCAGAATTCAATAATTATAAAGAGATCAATCCTTAAGAATGAAGATCAATTTAACCTAAAGTGAACCCTAGGATTAAATAATTATTAAAGAGACTAATTTTAGCTTAAGTGAAAAATAAAATAAAGGTGAATTAATTAATTAATCAATATGATTAAATTAATTAAGAAAAAAACCTATTGCTCTAACATATATAAAGGGTGTGCAAACAAAGGCATGCATGAATGAGAAAGGTATGAAGGAAAAAAAAGGAAAACATAAATCCCCATGGCACTTTATATCATAGTGTGAGTACAATAAGGCACAAAGTGATGTGCAATAATCTGAATACTACACATACAAAACTGAGGCACTTTATTTTAGTCCGTTTACAGATGATAAATACATGCAATGTGAGCCCATAAGGTCCAAAAAGGACAACAACTAAGAAGAATGATTTTTGGAAAAAATAAAAAATAAAAAATGGAAACCACCTACACCACTATGAAGAGATCGGAACCAGATTTCCGACGATATCTCATTTGCCCATTTTCAACATCGTATGCAAAAGTTATGTCAAAAAAAGTCAAGGAAACTCTAGAAAAGAAGATCCGGGACTTTAAATGGAAATAACAAGGACCTGATAAAAAATATTTAAAAATACCTACACCAATGGAAAGTAATTTGAGTCCTCTTTCCGATGATATCTTGTTTGCCCGATTTCGACACTGAGGGCAAAAGTTATGACCTCCGAAAGAAAATTGCCCTTAAAAAGCATTTACATAGATTGTTGCATTAAATTTGACGTCCAAATGGCTGTCGTAGAAAAAAATACAGGATTAAAATTGACTCCCAAACAGTCGTCATCGCATTAGCACAATTTGGCTTATTTTACAAAAAATATTTTTAAAAAAATACAATAATTTTTTTTAAATAATTTTTTTTTTAAATAAAAACTTTTGGGGAGGGGGCCACATGGGCCCACCCCGACCGCTTCCCATAAGGGTGTGGGCCCCTAGGGTCTAGGGGTACTGCATGCTACGCTATGTAGGCTTTGTAGGTATGGACCTGCACAATACCTACTTAGGTACCATGCCTTTGTTTTTTCTTTTCTTTTTAATTTTTAAAATCACTTTCAATAAAGTTTTTTTGTGGATATTTTTTTTAATAGATTTTTTTTAATTCTTCAAAAAAATTAAAAAAAAAATTATGAACTTTCAAAAATACCCTATTGAGTTTTTTTTCGATCCACATGTAGACGGTCGTACGGGGCCATACAACAATTTTTTTCCCTCAAAGATCAACTGCTTAGATTTTGATGATTTTACAGATGATCTTAGGGTTTTTTGCCATAGTGGACATAATGGTGAGGTCTGTTTGGGCTCAAAATCCTCCAAAAAATTAGGTACCGTCTAGATCTAGAAAAAGCACAAAACATCAAATCTTCAAACCCTCACAGATCGGACAAACATAAGCCAATTTTGGCAAAACAAAAGTCAATCTTGACTATTTCGGTAGCTATTGATTCATTGGAGTGGTCTGATTTGACACTAGATGTAGCGAAAAACTACTTCAAGGTAAGATCTCATAAAAAGGAAGAAGAAGCTTATAGATCTGGAGCTCTGATACCATGTAGAAGTTGATAAACAAACCTCATAGATCCTAATGAACACCTGCAAGAAAATAACCTATCACCATTAAGGGGATCAAGAGACACAAGAATTTTGCTCTACAAACATGAAGCAAAAATGCATTAACTAGTATTGAATAATTACAAAGAGATCAATCCTTAAAAAGGAGATCAAAAACCTAAAGTGAAAACCCTAGGATGAAGGCTAAATTAGCATGTGACAAGTGTCAACATCATAATGAACGAGACGACATGACTAATTTAATAATTCAAAATCAATATGCTTAACTTTAGCTTAAGTGAAATAAAGTAAAGGTGACATAATTCATTAATCAACGTGATTAAATTAATCAAGTAAAGAAACTATTACTCTAATAGGGAAAGGTGTGTTTTAGATGCAAGATCTTTTTTACCGCATCACATTTTGGTGAAATTAATCCTTTTTTAAATTTTCAAACACTTAGCCACCACTTGTAGCAGAGTTGGTTGGGTCTTCGGGTTTGCATCCCTCAAGGTCACAGGTTCAACTATGCTTCATAGTGGAAAAGGAAAGGGTTAGTAATATTGTGCCAGTTCTAGCTCTGCTGACCTAGGGTATAGGAATGGACTTTGCCCCTAACCTCCTTTTACCCAAAAATAAATAAATTACAAACACTTTTGAAACCATATGTCTTTCATTGTGAAATCTAAGTGCAACCTTAGGTTAATTTCATTTATCAAAGTGCATGCATATTTTAGTGACATGCAATACAAATGTAGATATTTGCATATTTTTTCATTTCAAATGCTCAAAAAGTGTTATCTTTTAGCATTTTTAAGATAAATTTATTTTTTCACAACATTTTAAATTAAATAAATTTTCATTTGAATACATAAAATTACTTTAACAACTTATAATTTTATGTGCATGTGAATTTTTCACATAGATAAATTAGGTTTTTATGGTTCGCTACATAATCAATAATTCAATGATTTATGGAATTAGGATGAACACTTTGATGTGGGAATTTTGTTGCATAAAATTGTTTACATTAAATTTTGTTAATAATAGATGAATATAGTCACTCTTAGAGTGTTACAAGAAATATAATAAATTGCATATCATTATTGAAAATTTCTTATCCATCAATTTCAAATTTCATATCCAACAACTTATCTGTGAACACCATATTAGCCAATATGGATCTATTATGCTCTTGGCCCCATGCATCTTGCACATCCTTGAACCTGTAGTCACAAATAGACCAACAATTTTGGCAAAGGAGGTGATTATTGAGAACTATGAATTTCACCCTCATCATCTTGTACAACAAGCTTTTTATGATGCAACTAGCTTTGTGTGAGAGATATGATGGACTATAAATTCTCCACCTAAAAACTCTCCAAGTCATAATAGAAGATATAATAACATGTTGAATGTTTGGCTTAGCTAGGAATCTATGTGTTTATTTTTAAGAATGGCAATCCCCCTCTCTATCATGTGTAGATTATTTACTTCTAGCCTGAAAGTCTCACTTATCAAAATAATTTAGAATCTCATTGAGGAAAATATCACAATAGATTTTCCTCAAAATATATTGTGGGATCTTATTATTATTGCATAGAGGATGACAAAAAAATTATTGACCATATTTCCAAGAAATTGCCCCTTTTTCCCTAGTGTTGGCACAAATAAATAGGGAACCTCTTGTAACTTACATGCACGAGTGCATTAGTTTTTGGATCAATGAATAAATCACACAAATTAAATTTCAATTTTTTCTTCTTTTCAATTTTGGTATGAAAACTTTGTGGAATAAAATTCTTGTACTTCCTCCATTTTACTGCACGACATGTGTATTTTACCATTCACAAAATCTATATGATAAATGGTAGATTTCAATGAGTTGGTGAAGGTTTTCCAATGTGAGCTAATTGAATTTTAATTTTTCAATCTATCAACCAATGATTGGAGTTTTTTTTTTTGTTTCTAATTTCACCTATTAATATTTTTTTGAGGATTTAGTTTTATTTGCTCTTCATTATGATTTTCATCATTTAATGAACAAGGGTTTGAAATATTTCCAATATTTTAAAATTATAAATTATTGAATCGAAAAAATTACAAAATGGATATTCATTTCAATTTATGTAGCTAAAAATCTAAAAAATCTACCTCCTCAACATTGTAAATATTGTGATGGAATAGTAGCAACTAAAATTGAATAAAAAACACAAGTGTTTAATTCCTCACTTGTTCTTGGTAGCTAGAGAAAAATTAGGTTGAGCTCAAATGAGATCAACCTATGCATTTTTTTAATTTTTATGACATACATAATGCAAGCATGTTATAATGTGCTCAAACTCAACTTGTGTATTTTTAGTTGTTTATAACAAAAATAACACACATGTAATAAAAAATCACATTAAGGTCCAATAGTGACTAGAACCCAGGCTTGATTACTACAAAACCATAATGTGAACATGCTATAACATGGTTGTGTTATATTTTGAATGAAATGTATAGGCATGAATTTGCACCCCTAACACAAATTTCGCTTTTCCCCTTTCCACTTTATAAAACCAAAGGTGAAGGCTTGATTCCACATACACTCATTGTTCACATCAAACTTGGTGCTCATTTTGAGTTTTGGTGGAGGTGTTTCTATTGAGTACATGTGCATAGGGCATAGACATCCACGTGGTGTGCTTATTTCCCTACCAAATTCACACATCTTGAGCTTGCAGAGGCATTACATTTCCCATTGGGAGTTAGATTGTAATGCCCTCTTCGGCCGATCGACTTGAATATGGAATTTTCTTCATCTTCCTTCTTCATATTCATGATTCCATCATCTATTTTAATCTCATCAGGTTCTTGAGACTCTCCTCTTCCTACACATCTCTTCACCTTCTTGAGACTCTTTGAGTCCTTCCAAACTCTCTTGAAAAGCTCCAAGCAACATCTTCACCATCTTTCTGCTTTCAAGCAACACTTTACACTTCACAGTAATGAATTCAACACTCCATCAATTCAATAGAGAAAGTGTGGAACGAAACACCATGGCAGCAAAGGCTTGAGTCCCTCTAATTTTCTCCCCCACTAGCCTTGAGCACTTTGGGTGGAGGTGGTAAGATTTCACTCCTCTCCTCTATTATTTGGTTGAGTAGCATAACACTATTTTGTAGTGATTTAGTTCTCTTTAATTATTTTCCTACATTTCTTTCTATCTATCTGGATGATCATGGAAGTGGGAACACCAAAATAGGGGTTTGACTTAGGAAAAACCCTATACAGCCCCAACAATTTCTCTCTCTTATGTCCAACTATTGAATACATTCACATGCTGGAGGATTCATCATTTGCATAGTTATAAGCATTTCCTTTCCCTTCTTCTCATTGTCTTTATCTCTTCTATTTTAGTCTTCTTCAATTCTATCACATTATGTTATTTCTTACACTCTAGAAGTTTTCAGTAATCAGATTGCTAGTAGTCACTTATTTGTTCTCTGAGATAAACTCACTTTCTGGTATGCATGAGATGCTAGTGTGTTGCGCTGTCATATGTGTTTCGCGCTATCATCCTTTGGTTGAGAGCTTGTCAGTTTGTCTAGGGAATTTCTGTGACCTACTCTTTCTGATTCTAGAACTCTCATTGCTATCCTTTGAGGTAGTTAAGGTTAGTTCACCCTATGAGGCTCTCTGATTGAAGAGAACTTGTGAGTAGTTTATCTCCCTTCTCTACATGAACCAAAAAGTACTTGTGGCCAATTTTTGGTCCCCCATATTTCTACACACTCCATATTAATTCAATATATACATGTAAGTAAAATTATTTAGTTATAATGCATATATATATATATATATATATATGAAACATAGAAAAATGGGTGTAGGGTTCAAAGTATAGGGTTTTATACTAAATTTGGGATATTTCACAAAAAACTACTATAAATAGAAAGGTAAAAATGAGGTGAAGGAACCTACCTATTCTTCTATTTCATTCAAGAAATTAGACCCCCCAGGTTAATATATATATATATGAAACATAGAAAAATGGGTGTAAGGTTCAAAATATAGGGTTTTATACTAAATTTGGGATATTTCACAAAAAAATACTATAAATAGAAAGGTAAAAATGGGGTGAAGGAACCTACCTATTCTTCTATTTCATTCAAGAAATCAGACCCCCCAAGTTAAAATCCACTTTAAATCCTTAGGTGAGTGAATTGTTTGAGGAATAGTGCAATTTCCCTTTTTGTGTTAGGTTAGGGATCTAGGTCAAACAACACTTTGGGGAGAAATATTAAAAGTAGAAAATCAACTCCAAAATGTAGTCTATAACTTGGATTTAGCATATTTAGCATAAAACTAAAGGAACCTATAAAAATTCTAGAGAATATGGAAGTAATAAATGTTTTGTACCTCTCACAAAAAAGTATTTTCAAAAGTTATTTGAGGAATCATTCATCCTATGGAAAATGGGTCCTAGGTAGGGCTCTTCAAAATCTATTTCTAGGTTCTTTGCTTGTATGTCTACAGTTCCAGATTCCCAATTTTCATTGTTGGACACTTGAAAATAAATCCGAGATCTGACTTTTCGTGAGATGACAACAAAGGTGACAACTTTGACAACTTTGCAATTTTGCAACTTTGATATCTTCAACTTTTCTTCAACCTGCAAATTTCAAAAAAAAAAGAGAGGGGGAAAATGTTTGCTTTTGGTGAATGGGGGTTTTCCTTAGTCAAACCTTATTTTGGTAATTAAATCTTGAAATGAATAAAAGGATGAAAGGAATGATGAATCCACAAAGAAATTTCACAAACCACCAAACCCTTGCATGAACCTTGGAATGTAGATATACAAATTGCATGAAATATCTTTAGTGGATGTGGATCTTGATCTTGAAACTTGATTTGAAACAATGCCTTTGAATGCTAGAATGGATCTTGAGTAGTACCTCAACATATTAGCTCCAACAACATGCATGACCCAAGAAGACTTTGACATGACAATAGGATCTTGATTTCTGCAATAATTCTTCAATAAATCTTCTCTTGAATGCCTTGAAATACAATTGCAATTCTCTTGTAAAATATAGATTTCTTAGACCAAACTTTCTCATAAAATTGCTAGGTAAAACTTAGTGAAATGACCTCTTATTTATATGTATGTAACACTATTTTCCTATAATTTAAATAACACAAGTCGACATGTGAATATGGATTTGAAATCATGAAAATACCACTAAAAACATAATTTAAATTAGGGTCCTATGTAATCATGAAAATACCATTGAAAACATAATTTAAATTAGGGTCCTAGGTTACTTACCTAGGACACACATTGCTCAATGAGAAGTGTTATGTTATGGTATTAATGAATGTCCGGTTTCCTCTACAGAAAATACAATTTAATTAATCTTAGATTTGAATTAAAGGGGGAAATTAAGGAAAATTAACCTCAGTTAATTAATGAATCCCTAAATAAGTGTGAAAGTGTAAAAATGCACTTCACAATACCACATTAAGGCACAATTAAGTCCATTTTAATTAATACGACCCTAAACTTATTATGAATATGTAAAGTACATATTATAACACTAAATTAAGGCATATTTTAGTTCATTTTAAGATTATTCTCCAAATTAAGTGTGAAAAAGCGATACTTTTTCTTACACTAATATATATATATATATTGTATTAATGGAAAAAGTATCCCTTTTTCCTTAATTTGGAAATAATTAATAATAAAATGAACCTAATTCTACCTTGATTTAGTGTTGAATGTGTTTTACACATTCACATTGAGTTTAGGTCCCTTTAAAACTAAATGAGCTTAATTGTGCCTTATTTAGGGTGTTGGAAAGTGTCTTACACTTTCACGCTAATCTAGGTCTTGAATAATTAATTGAGGTTAATGTGCCTTAATTGGACCCTTTAATTCAAATCCAAGCCTAAATAATTGTAAAATTTTGAGGTGTAAAACTCAACATTTATAAATGTTATTACACAACAATTAATTTTAGAAGGTGTATGTCCTAGGTTAGTGACCTAGAACCCATTCTCCACATGGCGAATGGGTCCTCACTAGGTCCTAGGACCCTGTTTTAACATGACATTTCACATTGTCTGAAGTGTGTCCTATGTAAGTGACCTAGGGAACATTCACCACATGGTGATTGGGTCCTCACTTAGACTTAGGACTCCCCTTGGGATCATATGTTTTTGGTAGTATTTTAATGATTTAAAATGCATAATTCAATATCAGCTTGTAATATTTGAATTTGAAGAATTAATGTTAAGCTACATGATGTATTTTTGGCTTTACGATAGTGCCCGACAAGAATATGAGAGTGCAAACTGAGAGGAATAGAACACAAATATTGATTTTCTACATCCCTAGCCAAGACCCATTCACCATAAGGTGAATGAGTCTTCAGTGAGGTTTGAAAAGGAACTTCTAGTGAAAGGTACACAAAATTTGACCCTTTTTAGACCTATCTTTTGACTACTATATCAATTATATTAAATTTTTGTTTCTCATTTATACATTATAGCACACATGTTGAATGAAACAAGGGAGATAGGTTCATCATTATACTCCATTTTGATTCTCACCCTATTTTGCATCATTTTATTTTGGTGAATCCGACCATTGATCATTACAACTTTCTAGTTCTGGAGTCCATTTTCATCCTAGATTTAGATCTTGCATTCATTTACATCTCTTTATGCTGAATTAGGTCTCATTCAGGGTGTCTAGTTTGCATTCAACTTTTTAATGCATATAGGTTTGTAGGATTACATTGTTTTCATTCTTGAAATTAGAAAAACACAAAAAAAAAAGTCATGTTGCATATTATATACATCATATTAACTTGCATTTAAAAATTGAAACAAAAAATTTCATATCAAACTAGGTCTTTTGGGCTATCATTTTGTCATAATTTGCAATTGCATTTCACGTTGAATGTACAAAAAATTAAATTGATTTTTTTTGTAAAAACCATAAATCTTAAAACCACTAGAAAACACTTAAAAATTTATAAATATCAGTTTCAAAACCCTAATGTAGGACCCATTCGCAATAGAGTGAATGAGTCACTGATCAAGTTATAATTTGAATTTTGAGGCATAAAAATCTTCATTTGTACACTTTTGTTTGCCACTTTCAAATTTTAGTTATTGTTTGTTGAGTTTCTTTTTTGTTAATTTGATCGTATCTAGCTTAATTTGCTAAATTGCATGCATTGTGTGATTTTAAATTGTTTTTACAAGATTTCATTTTTTTAGATTTTTGCCTAGTGTAATCAACAAATTACCTTGTTTAAAATTCAAATATTGCATTTACACATTACATTCTAGGTCATTGCATTGAAATTTACCCTCTTTCCATTTCGGGTGTATACACTAGGTTTGTGAAATCTTGCATGAGCTTTAAAACTTGGTGTCTTATTAGCAATACTATTGTGAGATGTAGTTCGAGACTCATGTCATCCCACGATACACTATTCTCCATGGATCTTGGTATTTCTAACTCTCTCTCTAAAAGTGTTGATAATCAACCCCCTATGGATCATAGTATGTATACCTCATTTCCCATGACTTCCCTTACCATAAAAAATGTGCATTATATTTCTAATATTCTATAAGACAACATAAGAAGGCTAGATGAAGAATTAAAGATTTTACAAAACTTTGTGAGAACCAAACCTATTGCTAGTAATGCCCTTCCTCTCATAGGGAATGTAAGAAAAATGCTTAAACATAAAGAAGGGATATAATTCATGTGCTCCTTGGTCCATATCATTCAACAAAAATTTCCTCGTCCTCAACCACCTTCCAATACATCTACCATTCATAAGAGAAAAGAACCAACGAATTCTGATGACTTTATTACTCCTAACACATCCTTTTTTGAAAAAGGAAAGGGTTTGTAGTTAGAAGAAGAAAGTGATGAAAACATAGTAATCAAACCAAATAATAAGAAACCACAAGTACATGATCATTAAAATATTAAGTTACAATAGTTCTATGAACCTCCTAAATCCCTTCATAACTCACTACAACTATCCAAAATTGAGACAATCCTCTATAGTCTCTTATGTTGGCAATTGATTGAATTACCACCTAAACATGAAAACTTGATCAAAAGAATACCTAATAAGAATGAACCATATTGTTCTTATCATAGATTATTTTCCATCACATTAACATTTGTCATCCTTTAAATAAATTATTGAATATGTTTTCACCCTCTAAGAATGAAACTTAACTAAAAAAGCATGCACCTTGCTCCTTCCCATGTAAGAGTTGTAGGATCTTAGTATACTCACTATTACATGTTATACATTCATTGAAAATCATCCTCTTTATCACAAGCAGCTCATTTTATTCACCTATCTTGGCTCATCCTTGTCCTACACTTAGTGGGGATAAGGGGTTAGATAGCCTTATCCTAGATTTTGTACCTGATGTTGCCCATTTGGTTAGTTGTCTGCATTCCACATATATCAATCAAGATTGGGATGAAAATGGCCTACTATAGGTTGAATCGCTTGTTCCTTACTATTATTTTGCTTTAATTTATTTTTCATGTTTCTTTATATCATTGCATGCACATTATGTGATCCCTCACACTATTCTATTTGATGTATTTATCTCTTCTTGTGTATTCCTCTATATGTACCTATATTCTTCTATATGTTTTAAAAATTTATCTTTTCGTTTTACTTATGTTTTTCTTTTGGGGATGATGTAAGGCATCAAGACATTTAGGTCTCTTCCATGTTGACCCCAAAGGATTTTTTTTTGTTTTTCCTCTCTATGCGTCATTCTTCTAGCTCTATGAGTATTTGGGGAATGATGAAATTTCTGAGCTCTATAACAACATTGTAGTAGAGATACATTGACCCTGAATCCATAGATCCCTTATGTTTTTTTGGGTGCAACCCTCCCTCCTTTTTTGTAACATATCTTTATTGTAGAAACATATGACTTGGAATAGGGCTTTGTGAGGAGGCTCTCACGTCTCAAGAGTAGAAATTGCCTACTTTAAAATAATTTCTCACAAAAATGGTGTTAGCAACCACTTTAAAGTGGGGGAATAAGTCAATAATATCTTTCAACATTCTCATGTTTCATGGTTTGATTTTCCTTCTTCTTTTAGTTCATCATATTCTTTGTGGTGTCATTGGGTTCGATGTCCTCCAAGAGTGATATTTCTTAGTGTATGACTTTCCTCTTAGTGATGATGCAACACACTGCATTCCCTAAGTTGTGAATCTTTTACTCTTGAATTTCCCTCTCTTGGAGACATTAGGCATGATGATCCCTAAGAATAACTTACATAAACGAAGTGAAGTCTCTTTGACCAAAAACCTATATATAGCATTCATAAGTGTTTGGCATAATGCAACTTGTTAACCTTGTGAAGGTCAAACCCTAATAAAGGCCACCAAGCATAACACACCTTTTTTTCCTATGGATCCTTCCCAATGTTCATAGGTGTTTGCAATAACACAACTTGTTAAGCCCTATGCAGCTTGAAACCCTAAATTCAAGGCCTTCTAGTATAACACACCTTACTTGCCTATGGAGCCTTCCCTAGAATTATGGTGCCTTATTGAAGTTGTTAGGAGGCTAGATTTGATATGGTATGGAAGCCTAATATGATTCTCTAATTTTCCACCCTATTGGAAGACTCACCTAATGGACAACCTAGAGTACTGCAACCTCAGAGTGAGTGCAAATTGATAGTTTACATGTGATTCTGGGGGATAAAGCTTGACATTCAAAAATACTATTGTAATGAAAAAAATGTACTCCCTTCTTGGAGATGATACAATTTCTGACTTAATTTGGATCTATTTTAGTACCCTTTCATTTAAAACCATTTACATCATCATTAATAGGCCCTTAACACCCTTTATTTTGGATCTCATGGCTTATTCCAAGTAAAATCCCGACAAAATCAACAAAAGAATTTAAGTTTCTAACAACCAATCATTGGTGCACCTTAAAAAACTAGGGTGAGACTCATATGCTACCTTGAGGGTATGAGTCTTGTGTGGCCCATTTTTAGGGTTTGAGCAAGAAATTCAAGGTTTAACTCAAAATTTTGGTTGATGTTAGAATTTGAGATCTAATAAATGGTAAATTAAGTGTAATTCCTATATAAAAAAGCTCTCAAGTCATGATTTTCGTCTAGAGAAATAAATTCAAGATCTAAACATTCACAAACACTTAATCATTCTTTCACAACAACATTTCATGAGCCAGTAGCAAGAAAAGTTGAAGTCTTGGAGTAGAATTATAGTGCTTTGTGTAGGTCTTCAAGCTCACTTTTGTTCAAGATCTAGCATTGTCAAGGATTGATTATTGTTGACTATGGTGAATTATGATGGATTGTAGGTTGGGGACATGCAACTAGTCATCATGCCAAGCCTAATGACTTTTTTTCCTAAGAGATTACATCCTCCATTATTACTCTACTTCCAGTCTAAGGAAGGTACATGCAATATTATGACTTATTAGGGTGATTGGGAATCTCCCAAAATGAGTCATTCAACTTCATGTTTCATTCATGCATATCATTCTAGCACATTAGGATAAGGTTGCATTACATATCAGATTTCCTAACCTTAGATACACTTGAGGTTAGGGTTTATGTTCACATTTACATTCAAGATTAATTTTTTCTATCAAGGTTTAACTACCAAACTAGGTGTTTGACCAAGGAAAACCCCCCATAAGAAAATATATACTATATTTTTTAAGGTTTTGTGGGATGCTAAAATCTTACACATTGTTTGTATAGATTCAGCCATCCTCATAGAATAACATATACCATTTACTCCAAACAAAAATGCTAAAACTAAACAAACATGCAATGGAGAAAAGGCAATACAACCTATTCTATGGTGGATTGGTGCTCTCCATGAAGATGTGAGAGAGCCCTTTCCCAATCCCTTTCTAAGCCAAATGAGATAGACAATGAGTTGCTATGAGCTCAAGTTGCCTATAGTTTTGATGCCTTCAAAGTGTGTTGTAGAAATGAGAGAAAAGGCCTTGCATTTATAGGAAAAGTTGATAGAAGAGAGGTCAAAATTGGGCAATGTGGGACTAAATCCCATCCAATAGGATAGAGACACTTGTCATAATGGGATTGGTCAAAGCTTGTGCAAGTTTTGGCCAATGTGCCCATTCAAATTTGAAAAATGTCAATAAATGCATGTTGTTGAGGGTTTTGGGGGGAATTATCTTTGTCCAAAAAATTCAAAGATGAGAGTTATTGAGGGAAAATAAGCTTTTTAATAAATCAATAAATTGATTTATTGGTGCAAGTGGGTGGGTTAGTTAGGAGTTTAGATTTGACTCTAGTTGAGTCAAAAGCTAGAGAATGGTAATTGTGATTAAAAGTTAATTAAATTTAGATTAATTAAATTGGGGGATTTTAGGGATTTGATATTTGATTTTAAATCAGTTTGATTTATTAAATCAAATAAGAAGAACCTTAGGAACTTAATTAAATAATTTGATTTATTAAATTAAGCTTGATGAACCTTAGGATGAAATCAATAAATTGCTTTAATTGATTAGTAGAAGGACTGAATGCATGATGTTAGTTAAAGCGGAATGCATAATGTTATTTTTGGATGTCTACATTTTGCCCCTGTTTGAAGCAATGTACTTGTTGCATTGGTTCAAAGAATGTTGTTGCCGATATCGAAATTAAAAAATTTCTGATTTTTCGAATGCCCCAACGAAAAGAAATATGCTAGTACATTGCCCCCTTGAGAGATCGAGCGAAAAGATTCAATTTGAGGTGGATCTCATGATAAAGAGGTTCAAAAATGGATGTATGGATGACGAGACTATATGATAATGGTGATGTAAATGAGATGTTTGGAAGATGCTTAGAATAACAAATCTA
The DNA here is from genome assembly GCA_007115665.2 of Sequoiadendron giganteum. NCBI lineage: Eukaryota > Viridiplantae > Streptophyta > Pinopsida > Cupressales > Cupressaceae > Sequoiadendron > Sequoiadendron giganteum. The sequence continues at coordinate 234,762,920 of CM021102.1, read as the reverse complement.
TATTATCCTAAACAACTTATATGATTATGAAAATGAGATGTTTCAAAGATGCTTAAAATAACAAATTATTATTATTTTAAACATCTTAAATGATTATGTAAATGAGATGAGAAATGAATGTGATGGATGCTTGTTGCCCTGATATGATGGTATGACATGATTATGCAAGATGAGAGTGCAAATGCAGGATGGATGCATTGTTAGCTCGAAAAGGATAGAAGAATGAGAGGGATAAACCCTTAAATCCAAGAAGATGTAGAAGTCCAACAAGTCTATTAGTCTCAGACTTTATTGGACATGATGATGTGTTGCTTATCCAGGGATGGGAAAGAGCGTACCTTTCTTTATATTTGATAACACATGTAGGTGCAATGCATCAAGGTATTAAGAACCATGATGGCATGGCACCTAGTGTGATGGACTTTGACTCGTCAAACAGATAGGAGTACTCTTGTTCACACTTGACAAACATAACCTTATTCAGAATGTAGTTCAAATATCTTAAACATATCGGGCCAAAACATAAGAAGGCAAGCCTTCTTATGTGGTCAACAAGATACCTAAAACATCCTTCCTACCAACAAAACAAAGTATGCATGACGAAGTTATTTTACAAGAATATCCAACAAGCATAACAGATAAAAAGATAATGATCGTTGCCCCATTCCTTTCTCTCTAAACCTGTTTTGTTTAGGCATCATCGAGAGGTCCTTGGAATGAGCACAAAATAAGATAAGTCAAAAAGACCAAAATAAAGTAAACAAACAAGCTAATGTTCTTCGTATCGCTAGCCAAGACTAATTACTGTGGGGTACCTGATGCTTATGTCCATCGCCGGAAAGCTTCATCCTAGGACATGTAGTGATCAGGGTTTTGGTGAGATTGATTTGGGTGATAAGCTATTGATACTCCAAGTTGACCAACTTGTTGACTTACTGACTTAGACTTGAGACTTTGATGATTAGGCGTTCACTTTAGAACCTACTAAACTTGCTTCTGACTAACTCACCAAAGGGTGAAAGTGACGATTTATTATGAGTGATGACAATCACGGGTGAAAGCGAGATGAAATGGATGCACCATTTTGGTTTTTTCAAATGTTTTGAGGCTGTTTTTGGTATTTTGGAATTTTACAAATGTTTTTGGTGTTTTCAAGATTTTTCAATGTTTTTGGTATTTTCAAGATTTTACGATGAACAGACTAACTTAAAGACCTATCCTAGGGGTCTCGGGAGCTGATCCATAGATTAGCCTTGCCTACATTATATACGCAGAGACCACGTAGTTCGACTGGTGGTGGACTGACTTGATGATAATATGGACAAATGGATTGCCCTTTTATTGCCTAAAGGACTGACTGAAGATGCAGACTAGATGGGCAAACGGATTGCCAATGCGACGAATGCCTAAAGGACTGACCTAACCGTCTCGGGGGATGATCAAAGATCAACCTTGCCTACGTTCAAGCTCAGAGACGACGTAGTTCGACAAGGTGGAAAAACTGACAAGACTCAATGATGAAATTTTTTTAAGATTTTCTGATATTTCGACATGTTTTTGGATTTTTGAAAGATTTGGATGTTTTTGAAATTTTTGATGGATTTTTTGAATGTTTTTGAATTTTTGCATGATTTTGACGATTCGGATATGTGATGATATCAGTGCTTTGTTTCAAGATTTTGTTGAAAACCAAGCTTAATGTTGATCAATCGGATTGATGGATTGATAGTTTGACTAAGTGTGTTAAGTCAAACAAAAGTGATAATGCACTTGTAAATTCTAGGAAGTTGTGTTATCCTAGAATAAATTCGTACAAAATGTATAATTTGGCTAGGTGTGTTAAGCCAAACAAGGTGATTATGGATTTGATAATTTGGCTAAGTGTGTTAAGCCAAACAGAGTGATGATAATGAACTTGTAAACCCAAGGAAGTTGTGTTATCCTAGAGTAAACTCGTGCACAAGATGATAGTTTGACTAAGTGTGTTAAGTCAAACAAGGTGATGATTGATTAGATTCGATTGATCAAGATCGATGAAGTTTGAGTTAGAACAAAAGTTGTTTTGATGATTTGTTGTGACATTGAAGTACACATTAGATGCAACTAATATGGATTGCTCAGATTGATGTTCGACGAAAGATAACGCTTGATGAGGAATGTCTTCCTGTCAAAATATGCCATGGGCTAGTGATTTGGATTTTGGTTCACAAATTCTTTGATCAATTTGATTTCACGTTTGCCAATGTTTGGATCACCACATAAGTTGGATGATATATATCAAGAGTTATTCCCGAAGCAAGATGTAAATATCTGCCCCCAATGTCTAGCAATGTTTGAACGGCCATGGGTGGATTCTTGGATGAATGGATATGGATTATCTTGCGACAAGATAATGGTGTTCAAAATAGAGGATTCTCATTCGGATAATGCTTCAAGGCTTAAATAGCATTGGGTAGGATAGGATCAATGAAAATGACCCATGTCAAGATGTTTACCATAAGCAAGTGTAAAGTGTGCACCAAAATTTTCCAAGATCAAGATAACTTGGAGTATGGATGCAGATGGAAAATGGATTGGATAAATGGTTCATGGATGAACGGATGATATGGATGGAATGTTGGCTTCATTATGGATGTGATAAGATGCTTTCTCCTGAACTAGCGCACGTAGATGCTCGATTCTACACATGACGCCTATTTGCCAGGTTTTCATCATGGTTCCTATCCAAAGCGCCACCGAAATGGTTTTTGCTAGAGGATGATTTTTTTCTTTACTGTTTTCAATCATTTTTCTAATTTTTTTGGATTTTTTGTATTTTTTGATTTTTTTTTTTGTCACCGGGATGCCTGTTTGCCAGGTTTTCATCAAGGTAACCATTTTTTCAGGACTTTTTCTGATTTCTTTTTTGTATTTTCTGAGAGATGTTAAGCTGATGCTGAACCACGTGGTGGTGTTGGTGTTGATGCTTCTGTCATAATGTGCCATCGATATCTTGCTTGAAGAAGTTGTTTTGCCAAGATACGTGTACTTGAATGCAACTTTTGAGAAATTTGTTCTGCTTTTCCGATACCGGAGTTAACTTTTTCTTTGTGCGCCCATTGTGATAGAGTGCCTTCTGAATCCTTATGATGAAGGGTCGCTGCCAATACATGGTCAATATGAGAATTGGATATCATGCGTGGAGGCGTGGATGGAGTGTGTTTAGGGAAAAAAGATGGATTGGTTGTAAGTTTGGAACCTTTGACTCTCCAAACTTGGGAAGATGAGTAGTAATGGGTGGATACGGAAGTGTATGTGGAATTAGGACCAACTTCTTGATACACTTTGTACGTCGCTTGAGAAGCATGCTTTTTCTTTTGTGGAAATCTTTGATGGATGCTTGCCCCATTTTTATTTTGCCCCATAGTTTCTTTGACTGATGGAGTTTGATAGGGATAATCTTTCTTTGTATTTTATTTGTCCTTCATGCTTTGTCCTTTGATTCAAATCTCTCTTTTGACGTTGGTCCCAATTTGTGGATGGGGTGCTGGGTGGATGAAGATTTATGACATGGCGGGTTGTAGTATTGGCATCAGTTTCATCATAAGGATTCTTCGTGCTCCCTATGTTGATGTTTGCTCGAGACGAAGTTGCCCCCAGTATGGTGATAGTATTACTAATATGTTGAGATCCCTTGATTGTTGAGTAACCAAGGCCTTGATGCTTAGGATTGCCAAAAATTTGCACTAGTTCCAGGATACCCTATTCATGTAGGCCTAATCCTCTTCCTTGATAATTCATCTGTTGAAAAAACGTATTTGCAATAGGATATGATTTACCTTGGAAACAAGGTGTTAATCCTTCTCTTCTTTGTCGTAGATCTTCAAAGGTGCTAACTTCTTCATTGATAAGATAGCTTCCTCTAAGAAAGGTAAGTGATCCCAATTTATAAGTGATAGGATCTTCCTGATTGATATCTTTAATTTGATCTTGTGAAATATCAGATTGCAGTGCTTCTTCAAGGAGTGTTGATGCTTCACTGTCCTTGTAAAAGTCCTCCTCATGATTCATTCCTGATATGCTTTCACATGATGTTTCTGATTCACAACTTATGTAGAAACCGTCTTCCTGACCCATTTCTGATATGTCTCTCAATTTGTCTACATCTTGATCTTGTGTACAAATGTTAAGAGTAGGAGACTCTTGTTTTTGAAGATCATCCACGTGTCCATCCAAAGAAAGCATCTCATGGGTAGATGGAGGAGTATGTCCTATGTGGATGTGGTCATCATTTGCGACATCTTGTATAGATAAAAGAGTGCCCATTAGATCATTGTAGTATCTCGAAGATACAAATTCTTGATTTTGACTAATTCTGGAATTGCTTTCGCCATGCTTTTGATCAAGTTCTTGACATGGGTCAATTTCAAAGGATGGATTGTCTACAAGGGGTTCTTGGACATCGTCCTTAGGCATGGGAAGTGGATCAATATCCACTTGTTCTTTGAATGGATTTGGATCAAGTGTAGTGTCAAAGATTCTTTCACTATTCTCAATCGTAAGGTCGAAGGATGTCAATATGCCTTGGGAGGGAACATTGCTAGACCTTGGTGAAAGATGTTGATCATGATTTGGAATAAATTCTTGAGATATGTCTTCTAGCTCATTAGGTGATGTAGAAACTTTTTCGATATGATCATTGGTCGATGGATCGTAGATTATGTCAATGGGATCAAATAATTGCAGCACATCTTGAAATAGATCACTAAAAAGTGGCTCTTGATGAATTTTGAGTTGATCATTGGATGGGGTAGAAGCATCTTCAAGATCTTGAACATTGTTTTCAACAATTGTGGAAGAGAGATTACCAATGTCTTCAACCATATGATCAAGTGATGTTGATATTTCTTGAATTTGATCATTGTTGGGCATCGTTGGTGAGTTTTGATCATAATTGAAAAGTAGCTCTTGGTGTATGTTGATTTTATCATTGGTCAAGGTTGAAACATCTTCAAAGTGCTTATTAATAGATTGATCTTGATTTTTGATTTCAACAATTGTGGTGGGAATCTGTTGCAAGCTTTGTTGGGCGAGTAATGCCTGTGTTTGCTACTGAGCCAACAACGCTTGTTTTGGTCATGTTGTTTTTGTGCCAACAAAGCTTTTTGTTGGGCTCTTTGTTGTGCTACTTCTTCTTGGATTGCTTGCAATAGTGTGTAGAATTCTGCTTGCGCTTGCGCTTGTTGGGCTACTTGAGCCGCTTGTGCTTGCTGAGCAACTAGCTGTGTAGCTTGTTGGGCTTGGAGTGCCTTTTTGCGGGAAGCTTCTTGTGCAACTTGCAACATGATGGAGAATGAATTGGTCGTGTTGTATTTTGGCGGTGGTGGTGGTGGAATGGGAATGGTGTTGATTGTTGGGGTTGCTTGGATGGTTGCCATCTGCTATTGAGATATCGATGGCAAAATAGGATGATTTGGTATGATGTTTTGATTCGGCATGATAGATTGAAATTGAACATTGTTGTGGTTGGGAATCATATTGCTTGGATTTAGGTAAGTTTGATTTTGCATGGGGTTACCTTGACTTGGATCAATTCCTAGAGTTGTCAACATATTGCTTGGATTTTGAACAACATTGATGGGATTTGAAATGTTCATGTTCAACAAACTTGTATTTGGAATGTATGGATTTGATGGGATAATGTTGTTTGGAAAACTCATGCATTGAGCGATTGGTTGATAGATTTGTGATTTTGGACTTAGATTGAAATCTACCATTGGGAAAGGTGTTCCAAACTTTGGATCGGGCATACTCACATTCATTGTACCATTGATGTTTGTATGAGATAATGATCGATGTATGCATTGTACAAGCTTTGAAAATCAAATGGTATTGCAAGGATTGGATAGTTTAGTTGATTTGGGTTACTCATGATGGATGGATCAAATTTATATTCCATGTCCCTCTTGTGTTGAGATCGAGTTTGAACCATAAAATGAGGATCAATTTTCAAGAATGTAAGAGATGAACCTCTAATCCTTTAGATCGGTCTAAACCTTAGGTTCAAAGAAGTGAAGAACTAGGACAATTGAAGGATCAAAGGGATGATGAGGATGAGATAAATGAAAGATGGGTGATATGGATGAATGGAACTCTTAAAGAACCTTTGAAGGAAATTCTAAACATTTTAGGACTTTGATTGATTGTGATTGGATTGATGGTTTGACTAGATGTGTTAAGTCAAACAAGAGTGATGAATGTAATCGTAAAACTCTAGGAAGTTGTGTTATCCAAGAGTGAGCTCCTACAAGATGGTAGTTTGACTAAGTGTGTCAAGTCAAACGAGGTGATGATTTGATAATTTGGCTAGGTGTGTTAAGCCAAACAAGATGAACTTGTAAACCCTAGGAAGTTGTATTATCCAAGAGAGAACTCGTGTATAGGATGATGGTTTGACTAGTTGTGTTAAGTCAAACAAAGTGATTTGATTTTGCCTAAAAGTTTAGCATAAAAGATGTTTACAAAGATTCCAAGAGTTGTTGGTGAGATGGAAATTTGACTGATTTTGATGGTTGAAAAGATGGATGAAAGTGATGGGATTTGATCCTAGACTTGACCTAGATGACACTTCTACTTACAAGACCTCAGTGTTGAAGAACACACTATATTCTGAACTCGAAAAGTCTCTCAAGATTCTCCTCGCTAGCTTTCATACTAAGCTTTTTGAACTTCGGTTTTGGGATTTTGATCATGTTAGAAAACACATGTGTAATCAAATTTGTCTTTTATCTTGTCTTAGTGAATCCTTTTTACCAAAATCACTTGCTTGATTATGTTTTCAAACTGAATGTCTATTGTCCCACTTTCTTCTTCATCCCACAAGGTCCTTTATGCGGAAATCGAGGAAAATAGGGCAAAAGTTCCTTATGTTTATCCTTATTGGAAACAAATGATGGTAGAATTTGCACACTTAGAAACCTCTAGGAATGTGATCCCTAGGGAAAGCAAGAGTGGGCAAGTTCATCAATAGGTATTTGTTCCCCACAAGGTGTTTGAAATTTCAAGGTTTTTGTGTATGTTTGTTTTCCAAATGTTTTCAAGATCAAGCAATGTGTTTTTTCCAAGCACTTTCACACTCCTAGGTTGATGAGACAATACCTTGTTGGGTTCCCACTTGGATAAATCCAGCTGCGCATATCTTGTGCGAATGGCTAAATGCTTGACCACACTGGCTCCCCTCCACGACACTCACTTATTCGGGTCAGCCAAGCATTAGTACCCATGAATCTCCCATGGCATACTTTCCATTTCCACAACAAGACCGCATGTTATGTGGGGCGGCTTCAAAGGACATGACCTTTTGCACCAACAAGATAGACAAAGTTTTGGCCAATTTCTAAACAAGGGGTTCTAATTCGGGCATTCCGTTCGTGGGGGATTATCCAACATCGGCAAGAGTCCATTGCTGTCCATCTCGTCGGAATAATCCTCATGATATTGGCCTTTGTTCCAATATCCACACTTATATACCGGTTGGAAGTTGCTTGGCTTTAGCGTGTTCCCGGTTGGGTCATTCCCTTGGGTGATTACTTTTTCCCACAAGGCAGGCCCTCTAAGATAAACAATAGTGAGCTAACATATCCTGTCGTTCACACAACCTTTGTTGAAAAACAAAGGGGAGAACCTCCGCAATATATCGTGCTCACACTCGCATGTTTTGTTCAATTTTAAAATGCCCAAATTGAAGTGTGGAGGCAATATTTTTGACAACTTAATATCAGAAAAAGACTTTTGATTCTCAAGGTCGACGTGAGGCGCGAGAGAAGCGCATACGTCTTTTTGATGATATTACTTTGTGAAAAAAATTGCAAAATATGACAAATAGTTGTTCATTTTAAGTCCAAAAAGTAGTGATGAGTTCGTTTTAGGAGCACCAAAATGAAGTGTGAAGTTGATTGTTCAGTTTTACACCAAATTGAAAATTCTAGTGTGTTTGTAAAGTTCAATTTTAACCAACTTTGAAAATAAATCCAATCAATGATTGATTTTAGACCCAAAAAGTGACTTGGTTCAAAATAGAAAACAAGAGCATAAAAATGGAAGCCCAAGCATTAAAAAATGCTTTTGTTAAGTTCAAATTTAGTGCTCAATTCTTCAATCCAAATCTTATTCACAAATGGTTCCCCGTGCTTCAATGTTGCATGTTTCTCATGTAAACGAAATCGCTCCTCCTGCAAAATAAGAAGATAAATCATGTGAAGACCAAGTTATCTCATTTTTTAAATTTTTTTAAACATGATTTCAAATGAAAAGATTAATGATTTTGGACGACTATGATAATAAATGGTGCATCAATAAGTGGATCTTGCAATTGTTAATTTTGCTTTATGATTCTATGCTTTTATGGATCTTGTGTCCTTAGCCACCAGTTGACTTCAATCTATCAGTGCCATCCTTGGTTTCTGACTTTCAATGATTTGTCCAATAAAAAAATATTGCTTCAGCTAAAGATCTGCATTAAGATATACTAGATATTCAAAGCATGCCCCCAAAGATATCCCCTGCAATGTAAGAAATTTAGTATTTAAAAAGAAAAAACCACAACACAATAAACTGTTTTACAACATAATCGACATTCAAGAGGCAGATAAGATTTGTTTGAAAACATGACTTGGATTTTCAACTTGATAAGGACGTGGTGATGGGAGAGTTGGTTCGTGCGAAGAGGCAAGATCAGTGATGCATTGATCTCCTACACCAACTCTCTGTTCTTCATTACTATATCTCTACAAAACTAGAAACTGTCCTTATTTCTTTTGACTTTGTCTGATAAAAATGAATTTTTTAAAAGAATCTCCTTAGTGGGATTTTAAAATATGCACTGTTCCATTTACTCTCTAGAGTCTCCTGTGCCTCACTGTTCTTTACCTTGAGAACAACTTGCTCATGAGGAATTTACCCAATCTGAACCTCCCCCACCTAACTATTTTCAACGTGGCCAACAATCATCTCAACATTTCGAGTGCCATAAATGAGGTGAAAGTCTCTTATTTTAGCTCGTAGCAGTTGCTGATAGAAGTTTGTTTTTTTTGTTTTGATCTGAGATCATTTGAGACAGCAAGAGAGCCTGCACAAAGCCATCGTTCCTCCAACTGCGCCCGGTTAAACCTGTCGGTATAACCTGCTCAACTGGGAATATATTGCTACGAGTAATTCAAAGAGATACGCATGTTTATAACAAAAATGACGTCTGGTAGAGGCATTTGACAGAATAAACAAAGTGAAAATCATGTCAAACATCAAGTCGCACAGTGAAGAAAAGACCCGAAAGGAACTACCATCACATCTATTTTCAGAATAACAGAAAAGTCTTAGATTTGTCAAGCAAGCAAATAAATCAAAATCAAATATTTAAGTGAAGATTCTAAGAAAGATATTTTTAGGTAAGCACCGTCGTTGGTTGAAAAAAAAAAACACAAGTTCATTGACATCAAACTCAAGTCAGTATTTGGACTACTGTGATGGTTCCCGTTTGAGCCCTGAATCAATCTGGTGAAACAATAAATCCATAACAACTATATATTAGTAGTGAAACACAGAATAAAGCTTTGATAGTTACCAAAATATCCTATCGTAATGTCAGTAGTGGCCCTTCGACTTTGGAAGGAAAGAAGACACTATTTGGCTGCGATTTGGCCATGGAGCTAAAAGTCCGTTCATTCATCATGAGGTATTTTTTTAGACCAGACAATAGACAATGTGCCGATGGCTATAAGAGAAGCCACAATAGATAATTTTCCTCGGAATGTAGGGATGCGTGCCTGGTCCTATCAAATTTCTGAATCGGTATTTCAATGTCACATTTTCATTTGAAATGAAAAATAAATCCGAAATCAGGCTGATCAGTGAATAATAAACCTCACAACAATGGCGCACGAGCTTAGTAATACAGTTGAGAGAAAGCATACAGCCAAAGCTGTGAAGTATAATGAGGATTGAAGGACGCATGAAGAGGATCTAATAAGGCGTTTTAATTGTGGCTTACAAAACAATGTACAACTGTGATTAGAATTTGTATTTCACTGGATATTTGCTCACAAACATCCCTTCCTATTGTCAATGGCGCACTTGTAAATTGCGTGATTATCAGAAGCTCAATAAGCAAACCACCTAAACTTTTCCACTTGACATAAAAAATTTAAAAAATCAAAGAGCCCCTTTCATACAAAATGAAATTTCAACCAAATGGTCATTACAAAGGCTCTAGTGTAGAACTAGATTTAAAAGGAACAAAGCACAACGAACACGTATTTGAACCAATGGCAACGTATTTGGACAATTACATTAACTATCCACTCATAGATTGTGTATCTTCTAGCTGTCAGAAGCAAAGGTTTGACAGGTCTGACAATCTTATGTAAGCAAAAACAGAGAAAATGTATGAATAAAAACAGAGATTATATTTATGTCTGATATAGGAAATAAACGGAGTTTCAGCCCTCCTTCTAGCACCATTTATGGGATGCTAATATCTTACAAATTGTTTGTATAGATTCAACCATCCTCATAGAATAACATATACCATTTACTCCAAACAAAATGCTAAAACTAAACAAACATGCAATGGAGAAAAGGCAATACAACCTATTCTATGGTGGATTGGTGCCCTCCATGAAGATGTGAGAGAGCCCTTTCCCAATCCCTTTCTAAGCCAAATGAGATAGACAATGAGTTGCTATGAGCTCAAGTTGCCTATAGTTTTGATGCCTTCAAAGTGTGTTGTAGAAATGAGAGAAAAGGCCTTGCATTTATAGGAAAAATTGATAGAAGAGAGGCCAAAATTAGGCAATGTGGGACTAAATCCCATCCAATAGGATAGAGACACTTGTCATAATGGGATTGGTCAAATCTTGTGCAAGTTTTGGCCAATGTGCCCATTCAAATTTGAAAAATGTCAATAAATGCATGTTGTTGAGGGTTTTGGGGGGAATTATCTTTGTCCAAAAAAGTCAAAGATGAGAGTTATTGAGGGAAAATAAGCTTTTTAATAAATCAATAAATTGATTTATTGGTGCAAGTGGGTGGGTTAGTTAGGAGTTTAGATTTGACTCTAGTTGAGTCAAAAGCTAGAGAATGGTAATTGTGATTAAAAGTTAATTAAATTTAGATTAATTAACTTGGGGGATTTTAGGGATTTGATATTTGATTTTAAATCAGTTTGATTTATTAAATCAAATAAGAAGAACCTTAGGAACTTAATTAAATAATTTGATTTATTTAATTAAGCTTGATGAACCTTAGGATGAAATCAATAAATTGCTTTAATTGATTAGTAGAAGGACTGAATGCATGATGTTAGTTAAAGCGGAATGCATAATGTTATTTTTGGATGTCTACAGGTTTATATCCAAAAATCATGTTGAGAAGGAACATCGGGGATTGAAGAGTAGATCTAGACTTTCAGTTGTCGAAAAAGTAGAAAGAGACTGATATGCCACAAGTGACTTGAATCCCTATATAGGAAATTTTGCAGATTTATGAAGATCTTGAATCAACACTGTCAAATTCCTATTTTAGCCAATAAACCCTAGACTAGGACTGGTATGCCTAGCCTAGCATATGAGTCCCAATGTGCCCTAAAGTCTATATTTTAAGAATTTCAGATCTTATTCCAAGTACATTTAGCCTTCCAGGTGCACTTTTCTAACTTCTTGATTTCTTATTTTGTTTTGATACATTTCTAGGTCATTTTTCCAAGCCTTGCATATCATTAGGTATTTTATATTACTAGTCTTTCCAAACCCTAGCTTGGTGGTGAACCCCCTTTTAGTCTCTAATCATACCCTAGGACACCCTTTAGTAGATCTCTATCTTTCTCATTCCAACCCTAGATTGAGATCTCTAATGTTTCCTTGAATGTAATAATAGCGAAATAGGAACCCTTCATTGTGCTTCATCTCCTAAAAGGTGGAGCACCCTATTTCCATCATTACATTTTGGTGAACCTACATTTAGAACATCTTAATTTTTTTTTGGAGTGCATCATCATCCTAGATCTAGCTTGCATCAACTTTGCATTATATTTTGCATTAGTGAAAGGGCATCTAGGTTGCATTTTTCCATCTTGCATCATTGAATTGTATCAAAAATTTGCATATGCACTTAGGTTAGACATCATACAAATCAAAAAACATAACTTTCACTTACAATTTACTTAAATCTTTGCAAAAACCTTAAACTAGGATTCATACACCCCTCTGGGCGATTTAGTCCTAGTACAAGTGGTTTTGCCTAATTTTTGTGTATTCTATGGTGACTGTTATTCAACATTCAAACCTTTGAAAAACATTGATTGGTACTCGTACAACCCTCTAATTGATTTAGTTCCACATTAATAATGATTTAGGAATGAATATCCTCATTGAACATTAATACCATCACATGTAATCCTAAAACAGATCTCACCTTGAAGCATACTAAATTACTTGATATGACTTGTGAATCACCATTGGAATATTTTGAAGATGATGAAGCCTTGAAATAAATTTTAGGAGCTTATTAAAAATCATGTAGTCCTAAAAATAATTGGGTTACATGTGCTATGATTAGTGCTAAGAAAAAAGATAGAGAAAATAAAAGTAATGAGATTGATAAGGACAATGAAGAATACAAATCTGAATTTCCGAAACAAGGTGCACTTCCTTTAGGAGATACAATTTGTACGTAGCAATGAAATTAAAAAATAAGGATAAAGTGAGTAAGATAGGAAAGTATCTTTATGAAGATGAACAAGAAGACCATACAACATTGCTTCATGACTTTACAAAAAAAAAGGCTTGGACTTATTCAGATATGTTGTGAAGTGATGCTAAGATAGTGACACACAATATAGTCCTTGTTGAAAATGCTAAACAAATAATACAACATATACAAAATACGAAACCTAAGATAGAATTACTAGGTAAGGGTGAGATTGGAAAACTCCTTGAAGCTTGTTTTATATGACCTATAGATAATTCTCCTTGGATCTCGAACATTGTTGTAGTCACAAAACATAACAATCGTATTAGGATGTGTACAGACTTTCATGATTTAAATAATGCATCTCTCAAGGATTATTTTACCCTTTCTAATATTGGATTGATAGTGGGCTCAACTATGGGACACACATTTTTTTCATTCATGGATGGATTTTATGGATATAATCAAATCTTTATCAATCCTCAAGATCAACACAAAAGAAAATTTACTATAGTTTGGGAAACATTTTGTTGGGTAGTCATGCCTTTTGGATTAAAGAACGCAGGTGCAACATATCAATGGGCTATGAAATTGATATTTCATTATTACATACATAATATCTTGGAAGATTATGTTTATGAAATTCTAGCCAAATCTTTAAGTCAACAAGACCATGTGAATATTCTTCAAAATATTTTTGAATGAATGCAAAATTATAAGATGAGATTGAATCCAAAAAAGTGTCTTTGATATAGATAGTTAATTTTTTTACATTTTATTGTATCTCACAAAGGAATTGAGGTGGACACAAAGAAAATTGATGCTTTAGTTAACATGCCACCTCCTAGAAACATTTCCCAATTATGCACCTTACAAGGAAGAAAGAGATTTAGTTTAATTAGAATGATGATTGTAAACATGGTTTTGAGTGTTTGAAAGATTACTTCGCTACTCCACCAATTTTATAACCCGCTATGTAAGAAAAGTCACTCATCATTTACACAACAACATCGACCCATGCTCTCGCAAAATTGTTTTCCCAACAAGACGAAAGTGGTAAAGAACATCCTGTTTATTACATTATCCAAACTCTGATTGATTATGAGACACGATATAAAATGGTAGAGAAACAATGTTTTTCACTTGTATTCACTACTAGTAAATTGAGAAATTATTTACTGAATGCTGAAATACATGTGATGAAAAAATTTGATCCTTCAAATCATGTTTTCACCAAAATAGATTTATTTGGATGCTTTGCTAAGTGGGTTATGTTGTTGACTGAATTTGACCTTAAGATTGTTTCACAAAAAGAAATTAAAGGACAAGCCTTAACCAACCACTTATGAGATGCCTCTTTTCCCCTAGAATTACTTAATATAAAAGCATTTGTTGATGAAGAAACGTGGGAATTATAATTTGATGACTCTAAGTGTAGAATAGGCTCCGACGTCGGGGTTTTAATAGTATTTTCCATAGGTAAGCCTATTCCCTTATCCTATAACTTAAACTTCCCATGCACAAAGTAACGGAGTTCTCAAAATTGCAAAGTTTTGTTTGGAAAATAGTAATTGTTAGGGGCAGTTAAGAAGGCAATATCTCATGAAATTCAAGGTGCCTATAAGAATACAAATGAGACCAAGGACATCCATTTCAAGATGGTCAACTATGAGACATTATCCTTGCTCAACAAAAATGATGTTGCAGTCCAACATAGAGGATAATCATAACAAAACAAAGTATAGAAGAGACTTGATGATTATTTGGTACAATAATGATGCATTTCATGCAATACCTTCGAGTAGTGAAGCTTCCATTTCATGTGGAAAATCTAGTTAATAAGGAGAGTGAAGCAAATTGGTAAAATGGTTCAAGAATGAACATGATAAAACTGGGCCTTTCTAGAATCCTATCATAGGAGCCCGTTGATGCATTTTTTATAGTGTTTCAATAGTACGAGAGTTAAATCCATAACATGTCTCCCTTTTAAGAAATTTTCTTTCTAGATTCAGGCATAGCTTCTATGCAATTATGAAACCATGAATTCTGACAATTTCAATGCCTCAGTGGTCTTGGATTTGTAGTGTTCTTTTTGTCCAAGAGGTTCATAGATTTATAATAAAGAGATGTAACAATTTCTATCATTTTTTAGACACCTATATTCTTCTTTTACTAGAAGGCCTATGTTTGGTGTATTGGTCAGATGCCTATTAGATGGAATTCTAAATTTTTGTGAATACATGAATGGATATATATTTTAATTAGCTTCTAATGAACGAGACATAAACTTGGAAAGATTAACATAGAGCCATCAGGATGATTGATTCTGATCTAGATAGGCATAGACGAGAAAAAGAATAGATGAGACAATTTTTTGCTGATGGTCTCTCTTATAAAGAAATATTACACCTTAAAATAACGAAAGCCCACCTAGCCCCATACTTTGTCGATCCATTACTTGACACCCAATTTTTGCGAACAAATCTAGAATATCCATGAGGTGGTACATACATCCAAAAATAAGTGCACATTTTTGGGATAGATGGTATATGGGTTTTGATAGTCCCCCACATGCTAATTGGGAGTGCCCATTGTATTTTTTGAGGAAATTATATGTAGAGTTTGTTATGGGTAAAAATCCCAATTATTTTAATTTTAAATCATTTTAGGGTGTTGGTGGTGCCATGCCACATTAGAGGTTAGGGGAAAGGGTTGATCCCCAATGCCCTATGCATGCACAACCCCTTGTTGTTTCTCCTTGTCCTCCCATTCCTACACCTATGCATCATCGATCTATGGTCTTGACATTAGGTTCCCTTAGTACACTCGCAAGAGACCTTGATCAACATGCATCTATGATAGTGGATGTAGAGCATAGAGACGATGATGATGGAGGAGTGCTCTATGGAGCTGGTCTGAGTACCACTCTACGAGTGTTGAGGCTCGTCCCATATGTATGTACCACTTGCCATCAAGTATGCTATAGACCTGATCAAGCCATGCATTTTTTGCATGGACGTGGAGATTTTGATGGTTCATTTGGTCACATCAACACCAGTTGATTCCAGCCGAGGGGTTTTTGAGCACTCGTTCGCTATCGGTCATCGTAGACCAGGGGTAGGTACATTTATATTGTAAATTGTTTAAGTTATATTAGTATAATTACAATTATGAATTTTTAATTCACTATATATAAAATGTGCATGTATAATTGTAAATATTATAAGCTTTTGTTACATGTCTACATGTATGTCTAGGTTGATACCACAATTGGAATGGGCATTGGGCAAACATTAGATTTTACGGTTACTCGTGAGGCTTCTGATTTTCAGGTTTAAAAAAAATTCTACAAAAAATGTGAAAAATTGAATATATATATATATATTTACCTAATTCAAGTATGTACATGCTTTAACTTTGATCTTGTAAGACTTTCTTAGTGCGACTTTCAGCCCTGACCCAGACATAGTTACACCTCTAGATCAAATGCTAATTTAATTTTTTTACTATATTTAAATTCAATTCTAAATTATATATTGTGAATATATAGCTAAATAATTTTAAATTTCAAATTGAATATTAATATAATTTGAGCTAATACATGTTTTAAATTTTTTTTTTTTATAGGATGTGACACATCTAGTAGTTGAGAATGTACAAACATGTCCTATGGAAGAGGGTGCACAACCTATGGATATGGTACAATTAAAATATGAAAAATTATAAATTAATTTCAATTAAATATTTTTGAATTGTAGGCTTGTGCATCTAATTTCAACATTTTTTGTCTTGTTTATGTAGATTGATTATGATAATGCAGAGGTTGCTTCAAGTGCAGTAGAGCATCCAAACCCAGATATGATGGTAATTTAATTTTAATATGATGAATTAAAAATTCAATTGCCATTCATTTTTTTTTCATCGTCTTACATATGATTTCATCTTTCTCTTGTATAGAGTGTTTCAGGTCATCTACATAGTCTGCATGGCATGAAGAGGTCTCTTGATTATAGAGATAATACATGACCTAGAAACATGATTTTGTGGGTTATATTTGTTTATTTTGTGGAATATATTTTTGGTTTGTCATGTCTTCTGTTGGACTTTATAATTCATGGTTCTTGAGTACTTTGTTGGAATTTAGTTCATGGGTTGTACTATGATCATTTTATTCAATAGTTCTTTCATATTGATCATGTGCTTGTGCAGGTGTCAATGATCTTTGCTCCCACTATTCAACCCATTATGTATTTTCACATGCTTCCCAATCTCGTGAGATGCAAAACTGGAAAAAAAATGCAAGCATCCTTGTCCACATAGTCCATGTTCTTTGTATTAAACTCCTAAATGAATGCCATTTAGTAGATCCACTAATTATCTCACAGTCAACTCTAGGTACAATGCTATCTTCTTTAACCAACCAAAATAATCGATGAACTCTAGAGTACTCACTCGAACCAGGTGTAGATAATATTGTATTACACCAATCAAAAATCCCACATGCATCTTTAAATTTTACTGCATCTTCAAATTTTAATTGTTCTCTAGCAAGAATTTTTTTGACATATGCACCAGCTCCATCATGTTCTCCTTTACCATGCCCAGTTTCAAAAAAACTCCATATATTATGGACATTAATTTATTTGTGAATCCTACTTAACCAATAGAATATTCGAGCATTCTTGAACTACCCCATACAATTATCTGACCATATGAGGTGTTCTTTCATATGGATTCCTCTTTCTCTTAAAATTTTGTAAAATATACTGATGAGTGTAATCGGTTGTCACTCAAATAAAAATGATAATCCCTCAGAAATTTTCTATCATCCTCAGTGCTATTATATGCATGTCTCTAAACAAAATGGACAAACATAGCTATTTGCACTGAATGATAATACTGTGATTGAATTTCCTCTTGCGAGGCTAGAGTATAATTTTCCGCAAAATCAACCACTGAAAGTATAGTACCAATTGGAAATGTGTTTCTACATGTTCAAAATTGTCCATCAAGCCATCGAGCATGTTGAGACTACATGACATATTTTGGTATTATCTTATTCTTATATTTACTTATGAATGCATGCACACTAACTTTTTCTGTAATTAAATCACAATGCTTTTGTATTTTTCCATCTTTTAAACATAGTGAACATTCTTAAATCTTTCAACTTCTACTAATTGTTGTCCAAAAATCATTATCAACACTTTCATGCATACAAATTCCTAAGAATGAAAGGTTTCCACAGTTAATGCATTGTTTAGAAATACAAGAACCTAAATAAAAAAATTTACCATTACATCTTTAACAAAACAAACTTGAAATAAACTCCCTTATTGCTTCAAGTGGCATATTAATACTGCATTCTTTGTATAATCAAGTTAGTATGCAAGGTACAACATATATATCGATAAAAATCATAAAAATAATGAAATTGAACATGCGTTTGACAACAACAAGATATTCATTGCTTATTAACTTTTGCATACCATGGTTTACATTATCAAAAGACCTTTGACTTATTTTAATATTACCGGGTAACACTAAATCAGCACAAAATTTTCTACAAAATTTAGTTTGTGTTGTATCTAGTAGGTGTTTTGGGTGAGGATCACAAACTTTGGACCCCACCCTTAATTTTAAAACATCCCTAGCATTACATGAAACCCTACTATTATATATCAAGAGTTGACCACTAAAACTCCAAAATTGGTTGATAGGATCATTTTCTATAATTTCTCTTCTTTTTGCCACTCTTAGCAATGTTTTAGAATGTATTTTTAAAACTTCACTAAAATTTCTTACCATTATTTTATTCAAAGTTGTTTTATTAACTATATCAGTTATTATAGCTCTTCTTGCTATATTTTTATCTATAGATCAACTATTTTTTCCAATCGATTGAATGACACTAGCAATAGTACACATAGAATGTTTTAATGATTGATATTTTCATTTTGGTTTAACAAAAAATCCTAACCTTTTCATTATTTTACTCATTTTTTTCATTCTCATCAATTGCACCATTAGTTGACATTGAATTGTAATTTTTTTACGATAAAAGAATTCGTTGTATATTTTATTTGCATGTGTTATTATTTGCCTCCAAGAAATTCGACCAGGAAGATTATCAAAAACACCACTTTCAATTTAAAAAAAAGTATTTTCATTAAATTCAACATCAGATTCTAGATTTTCATCTTCATCTCCGTTTTCATTTTCATTTTCAGTTTCATTTTCAATTTCATTTTCATTTTCAATTTCATTTTCATTTTCAATTTCATTTTAATTTTCAACTTCAAAATGATTTACATTTTCATCAACAAAATGGTTTTCTTTTTCATTTACATCAACAAAATGGTTTTTGTTTTCATTTTCAATAGAAGGATTATTCTCAATTTCATTTTCAACAAAAGGATCATTCTCATTTTCATTTTCAACAAATTCTATAAAATTTTCATCTCTTTGAATATTATCAATGTCAACATCGTTAAGTCCCTCACTCTTGTAAAATTTCTACATACGAATTTACCATTTCACTAACATGTGGATTTGAAGATGTACCTGGATTGTGCATATTGAAACATTCTCCATAGCATTGAAAGAGAGATTTGAAGACATAGTAGGACTTGATTGTATAATCATATTCTTCTCCAAATTGACTTCTTGTGAATTCGCTTCATCTACAACCATGGTCTCCTCCATGTTTTCATCTTCAATAGTTGTAGAATTGGATCCTACCCCATCATTCATTGATTTAATTCTCATTATTCTTTCTCTTTGTCTATGTCTCTTCTTCTCTTTGTTTGCTTCAATTTATTCAGAATTCAATGTCTTCCTCCTCTTATTACGAGCTTTATTTCCCATTATTATAAAATTCTCAAGCACAAATGAATGTAAGTAGTGAAATTCTTCAAAAAAATTGATTCAAATTGGAAGTTCAAGACCTATAAGGACTAAATTCTTCCTCCTGTGTTTCTCAAAACAAGTAGAAAACTAGCACAATTCCACTTTAAAACTAATTTCTTCATGCATCCTTTGAAACAATCAATTCATATTGCAAGTTGAAGACCTTTTGTTTTTTCTTTGAAAAAATGGGATCGCTCATTTGAAAGAATTAATCAAAAAATAAAGTCACCACCTATTTAAAAAATGCTTGATGAAAAATAGACCAATTTTACTGCTCTCGGTTGTACATGTGAAGTTGCAAAATTCATGGTAAAATTTGACAGTAAATTGAAATAACATAGTTAAGAGGAAACAAGATCCCGATTATAAAACGGGATCCCGTTTTATAATCAGAATCTCATCTTTTAAAAAATAGGATCCTGTTGTATAATCGGTATCCCGTTTTTGAAAATTTGAAATTTTTTATGCCCTGTGGTCGGGTTTTTGCCTTGGATTTTGGTTTGGGAAAATAATTTGGAGTCCGAACCTAGGCCTTCAACCTAGTTTGGCCTGCAAGTTGAAGGTTCTAACAATGTTAGGGAAAAAAATTGAGTTTGGACATATGGCTGATGACATTTTTTGCAAATTTTTTTGAAGAAATTAAAAGCCATTTTAGATGAGACAATGCAAATTTCAAATATATAATTTTTTTTATAATTGGATTATTTATTCTATTTTTCGACTAATTTCTGATGAAATTGGTCCGTAAACTTGAAATATCAATGGTTTTTACTATTTTAATAACTTTTGATCAACATAACATTTTGACGAACGTATTGCACAAGGACAAAATTCAGACAATTCTTTTCAATTTTTTAAACAAGAATTGCAAAAAGTGATAACTTTAGGTCATCTTATGCATGTCGTACATGATGATTTTTCTAAACAACAAATATGCCTGATAAAAAATTAACAAAAAAATAAATATTCAATAAAAAATTACAAAAAAATATTCAAAACAAGATTCAGTGAGTTACAAGTGTTTTCCCAAAAGGATTTAGAAAAATATGATAATTTAAGTCAAAATATGGATGTTGTACATGTGCATGGTATGGTAAAAAAAGACTTTAGATAGTTTTTTTTGCAAAAGCCTATTGAAACTCAATTGGTACAATCTGGGTATTGAAATAAATTACATATTTGGAAACTAGACTGCGAGTACAACATTTTATTATTAGTTACTTGTTCGAAGATTTCATTTCTAAGTGCTTCAAATTTTAAGGTCAAATGTGTCAAACTCTAAAAAATCAGGGAAAACACTTCCACTTTTTGACGAAAAAGTGGACTCAACTTCTTGCAAGCACCCGCATGAATGTTGCATACAACACTTTGAATAAAAAATTTGGATGGCTTTCATACTCTCAATTTTTTCTCTTTTATGGTTTTTCCCATCTAACTTGCTGTTGAAACCAATATTCTTTGATTTATGTCTTCCATTTTATGGTTGTGGTTGCAATGCAATAAAATAGTTAATGTTAGACAATTTATCTTAATATATTAAATTGCATTTTCAATTTCATGTTGTTGAAAACTCTATATTTTTGCATTGGTTTGTTACTATCAATTTTACTATTTTATGAATATTATTGATATTCTTTCATTTCTTACTTATGAATATGGTTGTTTAGTTCTCTTGTGGTTGGATTGACACATATTGTTATATTAGTACAATTTTTCTTCGCTATTTCAATGCTAACATGAATGTGTGGGCATGTATGTGTGTAAATGGTCATTTCTGATAAGGTCCTATTCAATATAGAATTTTCTATGTTGTGGTTGAAAATGTTTATTGTTTCATTTAAAGCTTTCATTTTTTTGTTATGCTTGTAACGCCCAACAATCATTGTTGATTGTTGTTCTCTATCTTTGGTTATATTGTTTCATGTTCTTTGCATGCAATTAAATAGTGCATGTAGTATAGTGTTATATAGTTCTTGTTTCTTTCTATGAGGCATTGCTGATTCTCGTTATCTACTTTGGCCTATATTGTTTCATTCTCCAATATGTGCTCTCCAAAAGGTTGTATTGTTTCAATCTTTTATAAAATGTTGTCCACAAAATAATGTGTTGCTTCTCACAACCAATAATGCTACATGTTGTTTGAATGAGCTATAGAATATACACATATTTTCACTTGCTCTCTCTCACATTACATTCCTTCCATCTGCGCTTCCCTCCGCCTATCGGTCCATTATTGCATGTGATGCAGGAGCATCTAGTGGTGTAAGGGCAATCCTACATCACCCAAAAATATAGTCACTTTCATTTATATTTTTGTATATGTTTTTTCATTTTTTGATACCCTTTTCATCGAAGAAGAATTCCCAACTTTCAGAACTGCTTTTCTGCTTTTTTTGCTCAACATCTATTTTTAGCAAGTTTTAATTTTGAAGGTGTGCGAATGTATAAATTATAGGGAAGCTTCAGGACAGAAAAATAAGCACTTTGTTAAAAGAATCAGGTCAAGATAATTCCTGGTTTGAAAGTTATTCGAGTTCCAGTTTCTGCTTTTTAAACTGAAAACTCTTTCGAGCCTTGTTTGAGGCACTAAACGGTCCCGTACGAGCCCAGAAATCGTCACAACCGGCAGAGAAGATTCGTAACACATTTTTCACCTCAAGACCTTTCCATAGTTCAAACGGTTCAAAAAATGGAGTCTTGGATCAAAAAGTTATGGCTTATGGAAGTTGGTCTATTTTTGGAAAATTGCAATTTCTCAAATTATGACTCAATTTTTGAATTTCAAATTGTAACTTTGGGCGCCAAACCGCCAAAAATCATTATTCAAAGGTGGTTTTTGGCTCCAATGAGGGGGGGAGGGGGTTATTTTGGGGGAAAGTTGCTGATCTATGGGTAGCTTTTTGAGGAAAGAGCGCACAATGAGAGAAGGGGGATTTTGGTAGTTTTTGTAATTTTGCATGTATTGCAGAATTGAGGATTTGAGATCCTCTGCATGTAAGATTTTTCAAACTCAGAATATTAATAATAATCTCTGGTTGTGTGTGTTATTTTCTATGTCTCAGGTTGCACCTTCATGAGCATGTCACTACACACAACTTCTAGTTAATAGTCAAATGATTGTGATATCAATTATTTTTAGAATGTATGATTTGAGGGCACAAAGTGACATTGTAATTATTTAAATTCATATATAACATAAGAGGTGGATATTTTTTTATGAAAAAATGTACACGACATTAAGAGAATATAGGATTATTTTTAAATTTATAACATAAAAACTAAACCTTAAAGATCAATCTATAGAAAATATATGTTTTAAGTTTAATATTTAATATTTTAGATTTCTCAATGTTATTCTTGCTTCATTGTCTATAGTCTAAGTGGTTTCTCCATTAATATAAAGTTGCAATGGTGATGTACAAGTGTAGGGGTTGTCATGTACTGTAAGGGTGACTTATCAAATATTTAATAATCAAATGAATAAGATGTAGATTTGTGTTAGAAGCTATGATTTGAGGGAAAACAAGTGATATTTTAATTATTTAAATTCAAATAAAATATAAGAGGTGAATAATCTTGGTGAAAAGTGTGGATGACATTAAAAGGATATAGAAATGTTTTTAAAAGTTATAAGACAAAAAACTAAATCTTAAAGATCAATCTATAACAAATATATGTTTTAAGTCTGATCTTTGATATTCTAGGTTTTTCTATTTTATTTTTGCTTCATTATTTTAGGTTCGTTATTTTCATTATTTTTGCTTCGTTATTTTAGGAATTGAAGATTTTCTTGAAAAAAAAACTTGAAAAGCATTTTTTAATGCTTGTTTCAACAATCTTGGAGCTTTCACTTACTACCCTTTTTTTTTTTTGTTTTTAGCTAACTCACCTTTCAATTTGGGCTTAAAATCAATCAATGACTTGATCTTTTCAAAGTTGGTTAAAATTGAATCTTAGATACTTACTAGATTTCAATTTGGGATTAAAATTGAACAAGGCAACTTCACATTTCAATTGGTGCATTTAAAACAAACTCATCATTGCTTTGAGGAATTTAAAATTGAACATGTGTACTTTGTGTTTTGTAAACTTTTTTGCAAAGTAGTGTCATTCAAAAGGGCGTATGCACTTCTCTCGCGCTTCATGGCGATCTTGAGAATCAAAAGTCTTTTTGATGACCCTAAGTTGCATAAAAGATTGCCTCCACACTTCGATTTGGGATTTAAAATTGAACAAAACATGCGAGTGTGAGCACGATATATTGCGGAGGTTCTCCCCTTTGTTTTTCAACAAGGGTTGTGTGAACGACGGGATATGTTAGCTCGCTATTGTTTAAATTAGAGGGCCTGCCTTGTGGGAAAAAGTAATCACCCAAGGGAACGACCCAACCGGGAACACGCTAAAGCCAAGCGATTTCCACCCGGGATATAAGTGTGGATATTGGAACAAAGGCCAATATCACAAGGATTATTTCGACGAGATGGACAACAATGGAATCTCGCCGACGTTGGATAATCCCCCACGAACGGAATGCCCGAATTAGAACCCTTGTTTAGAAATTGGCCAAAACCTTATCTATCTTGTTGGTGCGAGAGGTCATGTCCTCTGAAGCCGCCCCACATAACATGCGGTCTTGTTGTGGAAATGGAAAGTATGCCAAGGGAGATTCATGGGTACTAATGCTTGGCTGACCCGAATAAGTGAGTGTTGTGGAGGGGAGCCAGTGTGGTCAAGCATTTAGCCATTCGCACAAGATATGCGTAGCTGGATTTATCCAAGTGGGAACCCAACAAGGTATTGTCTCATCAACCTAAGAGTGTGAAAGTGCTTGGAAAAAACACATTGCTTGATCTTGAAAACAAACATACACAAAAACCTTGAAATTTCAAACACCTTGTGGGGAACAAATACCTATTGATGAACTTGCCCACTCTTGCTTTCCCTAGGAATCACATTCCTAGAGGTTTCTAAGTGTGCAAATTCTATCATCATTTGTTTCCAATAAGGATAAACATAAGGAACTTTTGCCCTATTTTCCTTGATTTTCGCATAAAGGACCTTGTGGAATGAGAAAGAGAATGGGACATTAGACATATAGTTTGAAAACCTAAGCAAGCAAGTATCTTGGATAAAAAGAACCTCATTTAACCAAGATAAAAGACAAATTTGATTACACATGTATTTTCTAACATGATCAAAATCCCAAAACCGAAGTTCAAAAAGCTTAGTCTGAAAGCTAGTGAGGAGCGTCTTGAGATCCTGAATTGTTTGAAAGGTTTGCTTTCCTCTCATAGGAAATATAGCGTGTTCTTCAACACCGAGGTCTTGTAAGAAGAAGTGTTATTCTAGGTCAAGTCTAGGATCAATTCAATCACATTCACCCATCTCTCAACCATCAAAATCAGTCAAAAGTCACCTCACCAACAACTCTTGGAAACTTTGTAAACATTTTTCATGCTAAATTTTTAGGCGAAATCAAAACATCTTTGTTTGACTTAACACATCTAGTCAAACCATCATCTTATACATGAGTTCTCTCTTGGATGATACAACTTCCTAGGGTTTACAAGTTCATCCTGTTTGGCTTAACACACTTAGCCAACCTATCAAATCATCACCTCGTTTGACTTGACGCAATTAGTCAAACTACCATCTTGTAGGAGTTCACTCTTGGATAACACAACTTCCAAGATTTTTATAATTACATTCATCACATTTTGGTTGACTTAACACACCTAGTCGAACCATCAATCCAATCACAAATCAATCAAATCAAGTCCTAAAAGTTTAGCATTTCCTTCAAAGTTTCTTTAAGAGTTCCATTCATCCATATCACTCATCTTTCATTTATCTCATTCTCATCATCGCTTTGATCTTTCATTTATCCTAGTTCTTTGCTTCTTTGAACCTAAGGTTTAGACCGATCTAAAGGATTAGAGGTTCATCTCTTACATTCTTGAAAATTGATCTTCATTTTATGGTTCAAACTCAATCTCAACACAAGAGGGACATGGAATATAAACTTGATCCATCCATCATGAGCAATTCGATTCAACCAAACTATCCAAGCCTTACAATACCATTTGATTTTCAAAGCTTGTACAATGCATACATGGGAGCATTATCTCATACAAATATCAATGGTACAACAAATATGAGCATACCCAATCCTAAGTTTGGAACACCTTTCCCAATGGTAGATTTCAATCCAAGTCCAAATCTGCAAATCTATCAACCAAACACTCAATGCATGAATTTTTCAAACAACATTATCCCACCAAATCCATACATACCAAGTGAAAATTTACCAAACATGACCATTTCAAATCCACACTTGGTAAACTTTGGGGTCGACATGTTTGCAAATCCCCCTAATGTTGTTCAAAATCCTAGCAATATATTGGCAACTCCATATGTTGATCCAAGTCAAGGTAACAACATGCAAAATCAAAGTTACCTAAATCCAAGCAATATGATTCTAGACCACAACAATGTTCAATTTCAATCTATCATGCCAAATCAAAACATCATACCAAATCATCCCATTTTTCCATCGATATTGCAAAAACAGATGGAAACCATCCAAGCAACCCCAACAATCAACACCATTCCCATTCCACCACCACCGCCACCACCGCCAAAATACAACATGACCAATTCATTCTCCATCATGTTGCAAGTTGCACACGAAGCTTCCCGCAAAAAGGCACTCCAAGCCCAACAAGCTACACAGCTAGTTGCTTAGCAAGCACAAGCGGCTCAAGTAGCCCAACAAGCACAAGCGCAAGCAGAATTCTACGCACTATTGCAATCAATCCAAGAAGAAGTAGCACAACAAAGAGCCCAACAAAAAGCTTTGTTGGCACAAAAACAACATGACGAACAACAAGCGTTGTTGGCTCAGCAGAAAACGCAGGCCTTACTCCCACAACAAAGCTTGTAACTGATTCCCACCATAATAATTCAAAATGATGATCAAGATCCTTTGACCAATGATAATGTTGACAATGTCTCTACATCACCTAATGAGTTACAAGACATATCCCAAGAATTTGTTCCAAAGCATGATCAACATCTTTCACCAAGGTCTAGCAATGGCCCTTCCAACAACATATTGACATCCTTTGACCTCATGGTTAAAGATATTGAAGGAATCCCTATCTCAGCATTTGATCCAAATCCTCTCAAAATTCAAGAGAATATCAAGCCACTTCCCAATGACGATGTCTAAGAACCCCTTGTAGACAATCCATCCTTTGAAATTGACCCATGTCAAGAACTTGATCAAAAGCATGGTGAAAGCAATTCCAGAATTAGTTAAAATCAAGAATTTGTATCTCCAAGATACTACAATGATCTAATGGGCACTCTTTTATCGATACAAGATGCCGCAAATGATGACCATATCCGCATAGCACATACTCTTCCATCTACCCATGAGATGCTTTCTTTGGATGGACCTGTAGATGATCTTCATTCAAAACAAGAGTCTCATACTCTTGAAATCATTACTGGGAAACAAGAGTCTCCTACTCTTAACATTGGTACACAAGACCAAGATATAGAAAATTTTGGGGACATAGCAGAAACAAATCATGAAGAAGGTTTCTACAAAAATTATGAATCAGAGACATCATATGGAGACATATTAGAAAGCTTCTACAAAAGTTGCAAATCAGAAACATCCTATGGACACCTAGCATAAATAGGGCATGAAGAGGACTCCTACATAATTCGTGAATCAGAAACATCCTATGAAGTGAGTCATGAGGAAGACTTTTGTGTAGACAGTGAAGCATCAACACTTCTTGAAGAAGCACTACAATCTGATATGTCACAAGATCAAGTTGAAGATATCAATCAGACATTCATCCCACTTATGGAAGATCCTATCACTTATAAACTTGGATCACTCACCTTTGTAAGGGAAAATCATCTTATCAATAAAAGAGCTATGACATTTGAAGATCCGCCACAGAGCAGAGAAGGAGCAACACCTTGTTTCCAAGGGAAATCATATCCTTTTGCAAATCAAATGTTTCAACAGATGAATTATTAAGGCAGAGGATTAGGCCTACATGAACAGGGTATCCTGGAACCAGTGCAGATTTTTGGCAATCCTAAGCGTCAAGGCCTTGGTTACTCAACAATTAAGGGATCTCAACATATCAGTAATACTATCACCATACTGGGGGCAACTTCGTCTTGAGCAAACATCAACATAGGGAGCACAAAGAATCCTTATGATGAAACCAATGCCAATACTACAACCCGCCGTGTCACGAATCTTCATCCACCTATCACCCCATCCACGAATTGGGACCAACATCAAAAGGAAGACTTGAATCGAAGCATGAAGAACGTTATCAAAGAAAAAGAAGCTAAGAAGCATATTGGACAAATCAAGTACATATGGATACCAAAAAATACAAAGAAAGATTATCCCTATCAAACTCCATCAGTCAAAGAAATTATGGGGCAAAATAAAAAAGGGAACAGTATCCATCAAAGATTTCCACAAAAGCAAAATAAAGCTTCTCAAGCGACATACAAAGTGTATCAAGAAGTTGGTCCTAATTCCACATACACTTCCGTATCCACCCATTACTGCTCATCTTCCCAAGTTTGGAGAGTCAAAGGCTCCAAACTGCCAACCAATCCATCTTTGATTCCTAAACACAATCCATCCACGCCTCCACGCATGATATCCAATTCACACATTGACCATGTGTTGGCAATGACCCTTCATCATAAGGATTCATAAGGCACTCTATTGCGATGTGCGCACAAAGACAGAGTTAACTCCGGTATCAGCAAAGCATAACAGATTTCTCAAAAGTTGCATTCAAGTGCACGTATCTTGGCAAAGCAACTTCTTCAAATAGGATACCGATGGCACGTTATGACAGAAGCATCAACATCAGCACCACCAGGTGGTTCAGCATCAGCTTAAAATCGCTCAGAAAATACAAAAAAAATCAGAAAAAGTCCTGAAAAAATGGTTACCTCAATGAAAACCTAGCAAACAGGCATATTGGTGACAACAAAAAAATCAAAAAATACAAAAAATCCAAAAAAATCAGAAAAAGGATTGAAAACAGTAAAGAAAAAAATCGTCCTCCAGTGAAAACCGCTTCGGTGGCGCTTTGGACAAGTACCATGATGAAAACCTGGCAAACAGGCGTCATGTGTAGAATCAAGCATCTATGTGCACCAGTTCACAAGAAAGCATCTTATCACATCCATAATGAAGCCAACATTCCATCCATATCATCCGTTCATCCATGAACCGTTTATCCAATCCAGTTTCCATCTACATCCATACTCCAAGTTATCTTGACCTTGGAAAATTTTGGTGCACGCTTTACAGTTGCTTATGGTAGACATCTTGACATGGGTCATTTTCATTGATCCCATCCTACCCAACGCTATTTGAACTTTGAAGCATTATCCGAATGAGCGTTCCTCTATTCTGAGCACCCTTATCTTATCGCAAGATAATCCATATCCATTTGTATCCAAGAATTCACCCATGGTATTCCAAACATTGCTAGACACTGGGGGCAGATATTTACATCTTGCTTCGAGAATAAATCTTGATCTATATCTTCCCACTTATGTGGTGATCCGAACATTGGAAAACATAAAATCAAATTGGTCAAATCATTTGTGAACCAAAATCCAAGTCACTAGCCCATGGCATATTTTGACAGCAAGACGATGTTCCTCATCAAGCGTTATCTTTCGTTGAACATCAATCCAAACAATCCATATCAGTCGCATCTAGCGCGCACATCAGCGTCACATCAAATCATCAAAGCTATTTTGTTCCAAATCAAGCTTCATCTTGATCAATCGAAGCCAATCAATCATCATCTTGTTTGACTTAACACACTTAGTCAAACTATCATCTTGTGCACGAGTTTACTCTAGGATAACACAACTTCCTTGGGTTTACAAGTTCATTATCATCACTTTGTTTGGCTTAACACACTTAGCCAAATTATCAAAACCATCATCACCTTGTTTGGCTTAACACACCTAGCCAAATTATCCTTTTTCTACAAGTTTACTTTGGGATAACACAACTTCCTGGAATTTACAAGTGCATTATCACTTTTGTTTGACTTAACACACTTAGTCAAACTATCAATCCATCAATCTGATTGATCAACATTAAGCTTGGTTTTCAACAAAATCCAAAAACAGAGCACTAATATAATCACATATCATATCCAAATCGTCAAAATCATGCGAAAAATCCAAAAACATGCAAA
The DNA here is from genome assembly GCA_007115665.2 of Sequoiadendron giganteum. Classification (NCBI taxonomy): domain Eukaryota; kingdom Viridiplantae; phylum Streptophyta; class Pinopsida; order Cupressales; family Cupressaceae; genus Sequoiadendron; species Sequoiadendron giganteum. The sequence continues at coordinate 234,733,014 of CM021102.1, read as the reverse complement.
AAACTCATCAAAAATTCAAAAACATTCAAAAATTCATCAGAAAAAAACCAAAAACATGCAAAAAATCCATCGAAAATTTCAAAAACATCCAAATCTTTCAAAAAATCCAAAAACATGTGAAATATCAGAAAATCTTCAAAAATTTCATCATCAGGTCTTTTCAGTCTTTCACCTTGTTGAACTACGTCGTCTTTGAGCTTGAATGTAGGCAAGGTTGATCTTTGATCATCCCCCGAGACAATTAGATTCTATTCTTTATGCGTCCGTCGCATTGGCATCTGTTTGCCCATCCTTTAGGCGTCCGTCACAATGGCATTCGTTTGCTTATCTTTTTTACATTTAGATCATTCTTTATGCGTCCGTCGCATTGGCATCCATTTTCCCATCCTTTAGGTGTCTATCGCAATGGCATTCGTTTGCTTATCTTTGTTACATTTAGGTCAGTCTTTAGGCGTCCGTCGCATTGGCAATCTGTTTGCCCATCTATCTTTTCATTGAGTCAGGTTTATAGTCCAAACTACGCCATCTCTGAGCTTAAACGTAAGCAAGGCCATCCTTGATTGGCCCCCGAGACACAAAATACCAAAAACATTGGAAAATCTTGAAAATACCAAAAACATTTGTAAAATTCCAAAAATACCAAAAACAACCTCAAAACATTTGAAAAAACCAAAATGGTGCATCCATTTCATCTCGCTTTCACTCGTGATTGTCATCACTCATAATAAATCATCGTCGCTTTCACCCTTTGGTGAGTTAGTCAGAAGCAAGTTTAGTAGGTTCTAAAGTGAACGCCTAATCGTCAAAGTCTCGAAGGTCTAAGTCAGTAAGTTAGCAAGTTGGTCAACTCGGAGTATCAATAGCTTATCACACAATCAGTCTCACCAAAACCTTGATCACTACATGTCCTAGGATGAAGCTTTCCTATGATGGACATAAGCATCAGGTACCCCACATTAGTTTAGCCTGGCTAGCGATACGAAGAACATTAGCTTGTTTATTTACTTTATCTTGGTCTTTTTGACTTATCTTATTTTGCGCTCATTCCAAGGACCTCTCGATGATGCCTAAACAAAACAGGTTTAGAGAGAAAGGAATGGGGCAACGATCATTATCTTTTTATCTGCTGTGCTTGTTGGATGTTCTTGTAAAATAACTTGGCGAATACTTTCTTTGTTGGGTCCGTCCTAGCAGGGTTTCCGTATGTCAAGTGTGAACAAGAGCACTCCTATCTGATTGTCGAGTCAGAGTCCATCACACTAGGCGCAACGCCATCCTGGTTCTTAATACCTTGATGCATCGCCCCTATGTGTGTTATCAAACATAAAGAAAGTTATGCTCTTTATCTCCCATTCCTGGATAAGCAATACATCATCATCTTTCATCATCATCTCTAATAAAGTTGGCTTGTTGAAATTCTACATCTTCTTGGATTCAAGGGTTGATCCCTCCCATTCTTCTATCCTATCTCATTCTTCTATCCTCTTTCGCACTAACAATGCATCCATCATGCATCCATCTTGCATCCATCCTGCATCCATCCCGCATCCTGCATAATCACGTCATCTCATTTTCATAATCATATAAGTTGTTTAGGATAATATAGATTTGTTATCCTAAGCATCTTCCAAACATCTCATTTTCATCATCATTATCATATAGTCTAACCATCCATACATCCATTTTGAACCTCTTTGTCGCGAGATCCACCTCAAATTGTATCTTTTCGCTCGATCTCTCGAGGGGGCAATGTACTAACGTACTTATTTTCCACTGGGGCATCCGAAAAAACCAAATTTTTTTTTAATTTCGATGCCGGCAAAATCATTCTTTGAACCAATGCAACAAGTACATTGCTTCAAAGAGGGGCAAAATGTAGACATGCAAAAATAACAATCATGCATCATACAAATTAACATTCATTTTAGCTATTAATCAATTAAAGCAATTTATTGATTAATTTCCTAAGGTTCATTAAATAAATCAAAATTATTTAATCAAATCCTTAAAGTTCTTCTCATTTGATTTATCAAATGTCACTTCTTAATATCATCCAAGTTAATTAATCTACATTAATTAACTTCTAATCATGATTATCATTCTCTAGCTTTTGACTCAACTAGAGTCAAATCTAAACTCCTAACTAACTCACCCACTTGCACCAATAAATCATTTATTTGATTTATTATTTCCTCTAATAACATTCAAAATGGAATCAAAATGGAATATTCTTTTAATTTGAATCTTCCCCCCAAAAAGGACTTGTCCCTTCCAACAAGGTTTTAAATGCTATTTGCACAAGTCAAACATGGCATTTATTGCACCTTTCATCCCCCCTAAACATGTCTTTTCATCCAAATTTGAATTTCAAATTGGCACATGGGCCAAGACTTGCACATTCCTCACCCTCTCACAACTTGACAAGTGGCACCTTGTCATTGGTTTGTGAATAATCCCACATTCCTCAAAATCTCTCAATCTTTCAATCTTTCAATCTATAAAATGCAAAGCATTACAACACAACAAACAACACATTTTGATGCAAGGTTACTCTCTTCATTTGAGAATCAATCTTGCTCTTCATCATCTATCATTTGGCAGCTTTTGCTTATCAAGGGGGTGGGAAAGGGCTTTTCTTTCCACATTTCAAAAGGCACCACTCCCACTATGGGATAGATATGGATATTGTTTGAATATGCTTTCAAGTTTTCTTATTTAGTCTTTCAGAGTTTTGTTTAAGCATGTTAAGACATGATTCATTATCTCATAGGGATGTTGTGATTTGCTAACAATGCTAACCTTATGTCAATGTTATAAGCATTTTGCAGGTTTTAGCATCCACACTTGCTTCTTTGTTTATATTGTAAGTGGTTTCCCCATTTATATAAAATTGCAATGATGATTTATCAGTGTAGGGGTTGTCATGTATGTAAGGATAACTTATCAAATATTTACTAGTCAGATGATTAAGATGTAGATTTGTGTCAAAAGCTATCATTTAAGAAAAATAAAAATAAAAATCAATTTAATTATTTAAATTCATATAAAGAAATTACAAATTCATATATAACATAAGAGGTGGATAATTTTTATGAAAAATGTGGATGATATGAAGAGAATATAGAAATGTTTTTAAAGTTATAAGATAAAAAACTAAACCTTAAAGATAATTTGTAACAAATATATGTTTTAACTCTAATCTTTAATATTATATTTTTTCTATGTTATTCTTGCTCCATTTTTTATATTTTAAGTGGTTTCCCCATTAATATTAAGATGTACATTTGTGTTAGAAGTTATGATTTGAGAGAAAATAAGTGATATTTTAATTATTTAAATTCATATATAGAAATTATAAATTCATATATAACATAAGAGGTGGATAATTTTTATGAAAAAATGTGGATGACATTTGGAGAATATAGAAATGATTTTCAAAGTTATGATGAAATTAGTAAACCTTAAAGATCAATCTATCAAAAATATATATTTTAAATCTAGTCTTTAATATTCTATTGTTTTCTATGTTATGGTTTCCCCATCAATATAAAGTTGAAATGGTGATTTACAAGTATAGGGGTTGTCATGTATGTAAGGGTGACTTGTCAAAGATCTAATAATCAAACAATTAAGTTGTAGATTTGTGTCAAAAGCTAATGCTTTGAGAGCACATAACATTTAATTATTTGAATGTATAAGAATTATCTTAAAATAACATATTTGGACTAAATCATTCATTAATACTAAATCACTTGTTGTAACTGCAAATGTGACTTGCATGGCTATATTTAAAACAATCTATGTATATTATATTCAGAGATCATTTTTATCACCATGAACAAAAGGTGTGGTGAAGACTATGCTAAACTAATGAAGAATTACACACCAAGGAATGAGAACAAAAAATGGCGGCAGTTAGTACCTGCTGGGTGGTTTTTGTGTAGTAAAACAATTGAAGCCAAAAGTAGTTGCCGACAATCAAAAGTGGTTTTTCTGTTAAGCTCTTATCAGTAAGCCTCCGTAGAAATGAGCTGATGACAGCTTAAAGAACTAGGTTTGCTCATCACTTAAATTCAAAAAATACCGCGCATAATCTGAAATACTAAGCATGCGCTCTGTTATTTTAATATATTTGTACAAAAATAATGTTAAATATATAGCGACTTATAGGAGGACTTTTAGTAGAGCCTTATCAAACGATAACAACGGTTTGTGGCGGTTGAAAGCTTTCCGCATCATCAAAGCATTTCCTTCGTTTTTAAATTATTATTGCCTTCACAATTCAATGTCTGTTGTGGGAAGTTGGTAACTTTTCCAGCTATATAAGTCGTCTAACTTCTTTACAAGACATCCCCAACAGATAATCAGATTGTCAGATCGTAAAGAGTTTGAAGACTTTTCTAATTGCAGTGAGAGATAAAGTAGAGCGAGATCAATGGCCTTCTATACAAGCTTTGTAATTGTCACAATTCTTTTGCTTATTAGTATCTCATTATTTCAGCCAACATTCGCTGGTGGCTGCGGCAGGTCAGCAAGAAAAAGTAAGCACAACTCCTCCTTTGCTTCTTCATTTCAAATATTTAGAATATATACATTTTGTTTGGAAAGTGGTGTGTTTTTGGCCATTTACTTGCTCGCTTTGGTATTTGGGTATATACCTCCATAAAGGATGGAGAGGAATCGCCATAACAGGTGTTCAATAATCTTAAGAATAGAATTTGAATTTAGTTGTGAGTTGTTTTAGTAGGGATGAGTTTAATGTAGGGAATTTAATTGCGAAGAATGGAAAATTATATATGAAAGCAATAGTGGAAAGAGAAACGGTTGTTATATAGTTTAAAGGTTTTTTTTAATTAATGAAATTTTGAACATGAAATGAATATTTAATCAAATTGTACAACAAAGTTCTATGTAAACAATGAAGTTTGACAGATCAAATACCTAACTTGATCAATATTAAGCAATGCAGTTCAGGTTAATGCTGTGAACTAAACTTGAGCTCACCCTAAAAAAAACATTCAACTGAAACAAAATTTAATGATTATTCGCCCAAAAAAACTAAAACGAAATAAAGATTCACCATTGTTTTGGAAAACTATTTCACTTTCTTTTTGCATGGTTGATTGGCTTTAAATATGAATTTGCAAGTGTTAAAATAAAAAATTTAAGAGCAAACATATTAATTACTGATTCCTATTACTCACTAAATCTAGGGACTCTTTTTATCATCTCCTATTTTTTAATGCAGTGGGCAGATTAAGCATGGAATACCTGAAGGTAGAGCACCACGAAGGCATTGGTGAAGCTGCTGTTGTAAACTCCACCAGTGAGCAGACGTTGTCAAAGGTTTGCTTGAATCCCAGTTATATTACCATTTGCTTTTAGTTTTCCCACATTACAAACAAGACTAACTGAAGTGTGTTCTGTAAATTTGAAATCAGGTGACTCATCAGCAAATACAAGGGGAAAATGCCAGTGAAGAAAATGGGCAAACGAGATCCTTGAGGCAGAGAAAGCTGAAGCCAAAATTTCACTGCAAAAGAGAAATTCCTGGAGGTCCAGATCCTCAACACCACTAGAACAACTCTATGAAAATAATAAATAAATCCAGTCCTATTTATTCAAGTGTACTGATTTTGTTCAGGTACTATGCAGTCCCATTTCCATCTTCCTTTCTTCACCGACACCTCCATCAACGTGAATGTAGCCACTTTTGCGGTCATTGTTATCTTCATAGAAGAGAAATAAAACTTTTGTGTCTGTGTGTATGTTTTTCACCATTTAAAAACCCATGCAATTTGAATCCGAATTGTGCATCCTAAAAGGAAGTTAAGGCAATTCAAGATAAGAATAAGTAGCATATTTTTCTTCATCAGTCAAGATTCATGTTAACAATTAAATTCATAAGTAAGATTATTCATGTTTTGTATTTATTTGTTTTGTGAGTACTAACACTTGTAGGACTTCCTATCAACAAGAAAATTATCATTCCATGAGACAAACATTGTAACATCAATCCATCAAGGATAATAAACATGAGCGATAAGTTACATGACTCGTCATTTATCTTTTATTTTGATCCATTTTGCTCTACCCAACTGAGGGTAAGCAATCTTTACATCATCATATCCATTATGCAGGTAGAAACATAAAAATGTGGTTTCAGTTAGGCAGAATCAGGTATATGACACAACCCTTTCTCCCCTCTCTTGTTTGTAGTTGGAAAACCTAAAGTGGATTTGGGAGAAGATTGAAGACCTAATTGCAAGATCAATTTTTTAACTTGTCTCCTATCTCAACAAAATTAGTACAAGAAGAATTATTCATGTCAACAAAAAATGTTTCAAAGTTGAGTCTAGGAGGAAAGAACCTATAGACTATAGCCTATTCAGATTTATTTAAAGATTCTAGAAAGAACCATATTTTAGTCTAGCATGCTACCACCCTAACCAAATATTTTCAACCCTAATTTACATGTTAGGTTACTCTATCTCTACATTCTATTTTTCTATTTTTTATTTTAATGTTGTAGTTTGATACTTTCTTGAAATCACATCAATTTATTGAAGGCTCATAGTTAACCTAGTTATACTTTCACAAAAAAAAAAAAATCATGTCAATTTCTAAGTAGTTCCAACCCTAATTGACATGCCAGGCTCCTTTATCTCTACATTCTATATTTTTATCTTTAATTTTGTGTTTTAACTTTGGACTTTCCTAAAATCATATTAATTTATTGTAGATTCATAGTTAACCTACTTATACATTCATAAAAATTAAATCAATTCAATTCCTAATAAATCTAATCCACTCCACAAACAGAAAGAGGACTACATTTCAATTTCCTCAAACATTTTAGGCGTAAACTCTTGGTCTCTTTTCCATTCTTTATTCTAGCCTCTTTGGAGGTCTTGGTTTATGGGCACCTTAAAAATCCTAGGAATCCTATTCGTCATGTGGGTGTTATTATTCTCATCATGGAATATGTCAAGGTGAATTCTCTTGCCAAGGACTTGAATGGAAAATATTTTTTTAGTAGGGACAACCCAAAGGTGGTGGACTATTCCTCAAAAAATTTAGATACTGATGTTGGAGATGACGAGGAATGGAAAATGGAAACCTAAACCAGGGATGAGATGGTGGAGGTTGTTTCATCCACTCCCTCAAAATCATATTAGTAGAAGAGGAGGAAAGGTGGTGTGAAGAAGACTCCACCCAAAAAAGAAGACCAAAAAATCTATCTCATGGACGAATGACTCTCAAATTGGGGAGGATGAGCAAAACAATAATTTTTTGAATGTAAAGCAGACAAAGATCTCCACAACACAGTGATTTAGAAAGCCAAATATATATATATATATATATGTGTGTGTGCGTGTGTGTGTGTGTGTGTGTGTGTGTGTGTTCCGATAAAAAAATTGTATTACATTGCCAAAAAGAAGGGGATTTCAGAGTAGGGTTTTTAAGACACAGAGGGCGAATATGATGACTCTGATAGCCTCAATCACCTCTTGCATTCACTCAATTTGTGTAGGAGAGAAAATATTTTTGTCGTAGTCAACATAATGAGCGAACATCTCCACATTATTGCTTTCAAGGCCAACACTCATCAGAGTAACAAATTGTTTGATCCTCTCATTACATAATACACAAGAGATACATATTGCATCACTGATCAAAATCACACATAAATGAATGGAAGGCCCTCTTAGGGAAACTTCCACACACTGCATGTATTAATGGAAAACTAGACACTCAAAAGCCTGCAATGCCCATCCAAAAGGGCTATAAGTGTGCACAATATTGTATAGAAATCGCTCAAGAAAATTGGCATTGTGAACATTCACTTGTGATAGGAAGTGCTCACCAATAACCTTTTGGATGACTTCTTCTTCCACGTCGCTATGGATGAGGAAGACCTCTCTTAGTTGGTTGAACACCAACCTATGAACAAGACTACATTCGATGCCTTCCACAACTAAAATGTCACTCTCCATGACTACTTCACTCAATGAGCTCCACATGCTTGGAGAAGTAACTAGAATTGTGCAAAATGAATAGTGGTGAATCAGATTTATAGAGTGAAGAAAGAAAATTGGTGGAGCTTATTTGAAGCAATTAATGCCAAAGTACATACAAATTACTTTAAGCTTAATTAATTCAAGCAAGGTGATGTGATGGAGATCTAGTGAATTGGATTCAAGTAGTCCTCAACATTTAGAGAGCTACATAGAATGATCTTAGGTGGCATATCAACAATCACCAGGAAGTTAAGGTGGTAGACATTTCGCATGAAAGAAGGTCGTGTGGTTTTCTCACATTAAGTGATGGTTCGTCCTCATGTCATATCAATAAAGAAACATGATGTAATAATAACCATCCCTACAAAAAAAAATTAATAAAAGAATTGTCATAATCTAATGGGGTTAGTCAATTTCTGGCCAACTTTTGTTCAACCAAGTAGTGGTTAGCACCCAAGAAATAGTTTCAAGAAATCTTAACCATTATGTATGTAAAAGTTTAAATATTCAATTGTAAGATGTTGCAAGGGTTTAAAATATCAATCCCCCTTGCACTGTGATGCATGGGTGAATCAATCTTAATAAAGGATCACATTTTGTAGTTTCAATTCATTTTTCGGGTATGTGCAAGATCATCATGGAAAAAATAGGCCCTTAAGTGCCAATAAAAATTTAGAAAATCAGAGTTAGGCAACTTGATGTAAAAATTTGAATAAGTTATCTATATTATTTCAAAAATATGTAAGAATAGAATTTGTACCAAATTGAATGTAGTTTCTAAACTACTAGGTTTATTTAAAAAATAAATAAATCTATTTGGTGAAAATTTGAAATTTCAATGCAGTAGTACTTAAATTTGAGGGAAAAAATAAGAAGTAGGTGTCTGTCTGACCACCCTAACCACAATAAAATGATAATATTTTTTTATAAGATTTTAGATATAAGTAGAGGACTCATGTCGTGATGTGATGCATATTTTTTTGTAATTTTTTTCCAAGTAAATATTTAATTATGAATTTTTTATTACAAATTTTCAAAAATATAAAAACTCGTATGTCTAACCACCTTAACTTGGTCAAAACTTCATGAAATTCATTTTTTTTTTTAATCCTATAGTATGTAAAGCATAGAATGTGATGCATGTTTCAGATTCAAAAAAATTGATACCATTTGAAAGATATAGATGTTTTTCAATCATCCTATCAATTAGGACTTTAGTCATAATTCAAATCGAAAATAAATAATAATTATTTATTAAATTCAAAGTAAAAAATAATTTATATTGGTGGAAAGCTGAGAATCTCCTCTAAAAACCCTTTTCGTTTCATCAATTTTGGGTAAAAAAAAGGTCGTCAGCCACACGGGTCATCATATCACTTACATATCCCCACTTTTTGGCCCATCATGATCCTGCACATACCCTTAAATCTATGAATGTTATTGTCATAACCCAATTTTATTGCATATTTATTATAATATAGTAAATTGAAAATATTGAAGAAATTCAATATATATTTAATGGAAATTTTGGAATTTTCAAAAATAGATTGAAAGAAGTTTATTGATGTTGGCTATGTGATCTTTTGAAATTATCTTATATGTTATCAAGAATTGAACGTATCTGATGAATTTTGCAAGTGCAAGTGTAAGAAGTTGCAGGGTGATAGGTTGAAGGATGAGAACACGGTTGAAGTAGGATTGTTTAGCCAAATCGAATGGTAAGCCAGATGGAATTTGGGTGCACACCACAAATGACATGATGAATTGCATTTGAACTATTTTGCATATATAGAAGAACATAATTACATGATTTGAATTGTTTCAGTGATTGAAAATGAATAGCATGTAGATTAAATTGTCTACCTAAACTCTATGTTTTGAAGAAAATGAAAGTATGATTAAAAAGGATAAGAGTTTCATTATGTGAAAATTATATATGGATGCTCAAACTGAAATCAAGTTCTTATTTAATTTAGTGATAGCATATGAAACTCATAAACTCCTTCAAGCAAACGATCTATACCTATATATATATGTATGTATATAAATGTGAATATATATATATAATGGAGAACAAATATAGTAAATGTGAATGAATGTCACATAAATATATATATATATATATATATATATATATATATATATATATATATACATATACATATTGATATTATTTCAAAATTAAATTCGATAACCAATATTATCCATATCAGACTATTTAAAAATTAAATGAAAATAATGAAGGTATCCACAAAGGATGTGGTCTACCATAAACATTATGGCAATATTCGAATCAAGATAGTGGCTAGTGGTTATGACAATAATTACATAATGGTAATTCCCAAAAATATGCATTTCCATTTTGAATTCATAACCTTGGGAAAAAAGCATAACGAATTGAATCGACTGGCTAGAAGGAAAAAAATAGGGAAGAACTTGTGGAAGTGGAAAAATCAGAGGTAAGCTTCACAAAGGCTTGAATATTAAGGTAATTTGATTTCTTTTAGAAACAATCTTGATTTTATTATCATTTCCATAACATGCTAGTGGTATTCTCTTAATTCTATGAATGGTTCAATAGCACAGTAAAAATGAAATTCTCTATCTCTGTTGTTACGGCCTTGGGCTGAATGTTGTGTAATATCGACCATTTTTTTGGGGTCACATGGCCTATGACCTGCCTTGCATGAGCATTATCTAAGTTAGAGCCTTATCGACTAGCTTATAGAGCTAGGTTGAGGCTTGGGGCCATTACATATGCAACTGTCACTTAAACTCACATGATGGTGCTAGCCATACTATGGCGATCAGAGTTTCATTCTAATCAAATGTGTATTTTAGTGTGTTTAACCTTGTAGAGGATCTATTGTTGATCCTATGGGAGGGGCATAATACCTTGTGTTTTCTTTCCAAATGTATCGATTCCCATTATCAGTTGGACAATGGTAAAGGGCTAAAATAATTGCTTAGAATGTGTCAAATGTATGCATAATGATGCTACCATTATTCAATAGGAATGATGGAGTATTTAAGTTGGGATTCATTAACCCTTGTATGGTTCAATCTTCATGATCAACAGGCTTTTTCTTTAAAATAAATATAGATATGAGTCTGCATGTTGAAATATATGGTATCAAACCAACAAGCCTATATGGGTATTCTTGAATATGACCCTTGTTTTGCTAAGAAAGATATGTACCAGTCACACAAGGGGTAGTCACTGCTAGAGCGACCAGTGAGTGCTTTGTTAATGACCTTGAAAAACACAGGTTTTGTTAAGAACCTCAATTTTTTTTGAGTTTTTCCCCTTGACTGAATGGTTTCTCAATTTCAAATCGACGAGTATATCGATTTAATTTAATTGTATTCATATATTGTTACTTAATGAATTTTTAGTGTTGTTTATGTATTTGAAGTGCGGAATAATGAACATTCTACTCTCATATATATGAAGTTGGGTTAGCTTGATGTTGTTAATGTAATTTTTATGGCTTTGCCTTGATAATTATAGATGAGTTAGCTATAGACTATAATTGATAATGAAAAAAACAACATTATTTATTATTTGTTCATTGTAAGATAACCCCATTATGTTAAAAATAACGAACATTAAACTGTAATGTTCAGTATCTAAATAGCTTGAAACAACATTGTGTAATTGTAAACAATGAATGTTCTATTGGAAATGACATTGTTTTGTCATAAACTATTATTGTTTAGTCTGAAAGAACATTGTATTGATGTAAATAGAGAATTTTTTGTTGCAAACGACATTGATTTGTTGTAAAGTTATGTGTCATTGAAAATAGTCTTGTTCATTAAACTGTTTAGCTAGAAATAGTCTTGTTCATTAAACTACTTATTTGGAACAACATTGATTAGTTGTAAACTACAAACGTTCTATATGAAATAGCTTGTTTTATAACTGTTTAGTAGGAAACAGTACTGGTTCGGTTAAAAATAGTGAATGTTTATATGTAAACAACAATGTTAGAGTATCACAGTTTTATGAGAATGCAAAAGAAGCAATAATATGTGTGAAACTGTTAATATAGACTTGTTCTGAATTATTTATTTTGACAAAAGAAACGATAAATGTAATATTATTTAATGATTGCAATATGATTTAATGGTTTATTTTAGAATGTATGCACAAATTGTATAGGCATGAATTTGAACCCTTAACACAAATTCTCCTTTACCCCCTTACACTTTAGAAAACCTAAGGCAGAGGCTTAATTCCACTTAAGCCTGTTGCTCACATCACACTTGGCGTCCACTTTGTGTGTCGGTGGGGGCATTTTTGTCAGGGATGCACGTGCAATGCTTAGATGTCTGTGCGGCACGCTTACATCCCTGGAAGATTCCTATGGTTGAAGTCTACATAAATGTTACACTTCCTACTAGAAGTCAAAGTGTAACACCTCCCTTCGGCTGGGTGACCCGAATATGGCCGTTTTTCATCTTCTTCCTTCATATTCTTAACTCTCTCATCCATTTTCAAGTTTTGCAAGATCTTGAATTCATCTCTCCACACTTTGAGCATCCATTTTAAGCTTTGTAGCAGTACTTCACACTCCATAGTAATAATCTACAACTCCATCACTTTGATAGTGCAAGCATAGGACAAACACCATTGCAGCAGAGGCTTGAGTTCCTCTCATCTTCTCCTCCACTAGCCTTGAGCACTTTGGATGGAGGTGGTAAGCGCCTCTTATCTTCTCTATCATTTTGGTTGAGTAAGCACGTACTATTTTATAGTGTCTTTTGTATACTTTTCTTGTATTCTCTTCTTTACCATATTTTCCCTATCATTGCAAACTTGGCTGCCCATGGAGGTGGAAACACCAAAATGGGGGTCTGACTGAGGTAGAACCCTAAACAATCCCCCAACATTTTCTCATTTTTTGTGTGCAGGTGGAGAGATATTGGAGCAAGCTGGCGAGAAGATTGTTGTGCGAAATCATTTTTGTCACCCTTGCAGTAATCTATTTCCTTTATCATCTTCGTCTCTATATTTCATTCTTCTTAGTCTTATTTTGTCATTCTAGAAACTCTTAAACTAGGTTGATAGTTCCTTTTTTTAGAGTTTAACCTTGTCTCTCTAGTTTTCTGGCCATACAAATGCCAACGTACCTATGAGATGCTAGCGCGCCGTGTTGTCTTGTTTATTAGGCTTATCTCTCTACAAGGTAGATAATTTTTTCTTGTCTAGTTTGCACAAGGTTCCATGAAAAAGAGCTCATAAATGAAAGAGTGTCCATGCACAAGCTTCCAATTAAAGGACAAAATCAACATATTAGATGTTTTGATTGTGCAATTTTATGAAATAAGTGTTTGTTGAGGATGGCCTTTAAAATTTAGGATTTTTTCATATGAAGTTAATATCTTTAAGGATTTCAAAAAATAAATGGAATCACATATTTCTAATCTAGTGGATAGGAAATCATTTTTCTCACAAAGCCTCTTATATAATGATATTGTTATTTTGAGGATATCTGGATGATGATTGTAAGAAAGAAAATAGGGAACTCAAATCAAAATTTTGTATCCCAAGGATTCTTTAGGAGTTGTATTTATACCCTAATAATAGAAAAATAAAAAGGATCAATGATTAAAATATAATAGGGTATTCACATTATTCCATAAAAAAATCATAGACAACTACTCATTAAATCATACACATAATATTGTATAAAGAATTCATAAATATCTGATATATATTGTATTCTTATATCATCTCATACATGAAAGGAAAAAGAAGAGTTGCAGAATATAATTTCCTAATGCTAAAACCTCAGAGGAGAAGTGCAAAAAACCTTCTTTTAAAACTTTCATACACTTAATATGCACACATACAGGATAACAAGAGTAACATAAATAAAACATACACAGAGATAACACTGGATATACGTGAGAAAACCCTTTCGGGAAAAAAACCACCACACCAAGAGAAGTCACTATAGACACATAAAAATGACCAAGGCCTGCAAGCACTATTTTATGACCCATCATCCTAGCATAATTATGACATTTTAATTATGTTTCTAACCCACCTTAATCTATTAATTAAATAATTCATAATTATTTAATTAATTCATGATCTTCTATTCTTCATGATTATTAAATAAATAAATCTTATTTATTTATTTATTGTGTCACTAATTATCAAAGTCGTCTCATAATTAAATAAAGTCTCATTTATTTAATTATTCTTTATCATTAATGTCCTCCTAATTATTAAATAAATATATTTTAATATATTTATTCAATATGTCACTAATCCCTAAATCCTCTTTTAATTAAATAGATTTGTTAATTTATTTAATTAATTAACTACTTCTAAATTAAATAATTATTCTTAATTATTTAATTGCTTTATGTGACACTTCTCTATTTTTAAATAAAACAAATTATTTAAAAATGTCTCACATAGTTAACTGATTCTTCTTTTAGTAATTAATTTCAAAAATCAATTACTTATTATCTCACAAAATCCATATTTTGAATTTATTTAATTCAAAATGGAAATATTCTTCTACAAATCAAGTAATTTCTAAAATTACTGATTTTCTAAAATCTCATCTCCTTATCTTCTGATTTTTACTAATTTCATCTCAATGTCACGTTAATTCTCCATCATTGATTTAATTTCCTAAATTAAATCTTGTCCACACATTTGGGGATTTTCCCCTAACCCTAATTGAGAGTTGTCATTTTGAATCTTGACCATTGATTCTAGGGCATTTCTCAATCTCTCATCTCGTCCGTCCGTTCAAGATTGCATTTTCTATAAAATGACAATCTTGTTCTCATTTTTGACATCTTTGATATTATTAGAATCTCTTATTATCTCTCATTATTTGCATTTTCTCTTATTATTATCTTCTTGCATACTTGTTATCATTTTAACTACTTGCATTCTAGATCTAATATCTATTTGCATTTAGTTTATATAAATCCTTCAAAGTATTGTTTAGGACTAGGCATATAGATTTTGCTCATCAAATCTGAGGGCATTCATTATCACAACAAGCTAAGGAGGTACAATGGAAATCAACCATGGAGGAGAGAAGATTGGGTGAGACTGTTCTAGTTTCATTTCTTTTCTCATTTATCTCCCATGTATTTCATTGTTTGTTTGGATTTAATTTAATATTGCATGCATTATAACGACTAACAAATCTATTTTGTAGAAATCCATCATTACACTCACTTTGTATTACAGTAAACAAATTACATACAAAGCTCACAGACCTCACTCTTTGATAGTTAGCTCACAACAACATACTTCAATTCGAACACACTCACTTACAGGCCTCTCTCACATACATATTTCTCTCTATTACAATGATATATCAACATACAAAGAAAACACACACTATCACATGTTTTCAGTCTGTTCGGACTTTTGCACATCAATCGACCAATCAGATGTCTTAAATATACACCTTCCTTCTGACAAACAAATCTGATCTCCTCCTGTCCAAGTCACCCTGCAAACACTCATTGAGCTACCCTGCATTTAATTATGTTTTCCATAATTAGATCCTGTCACCCGTCGAATTGGGTCTAACAGTTAATGCATTCACCGCTTCAAGCAAAGGACTAATTAGTTATTGATTTACAATAGCGATGTAAAATCAACGAGTCTTATAATGCCACATGTCATAACATTACTCATCCATTGCTTTGACTATGAGTCATACTTGCCATCCAAGCACCAAGCTCCTTCCACCACGCCACCGCAAGCTTGTCGACCAACTCTCACAGTAATGCGATGTACCGCACTACCGCACATCCCAGACAAGGCCTTCATGGTCTAGCGATATATACACCACGCTACCACGACCAAGCGATGAGACCACTATGGTATGGCGACAAGCACTCAACCACCAGTCCACCACTGTCACCGCGCTACCACCAAGCCTTGCACAACCCTCCACGATATGGAGGTAGACCGCCTACGCTAACTGTTATGGTCTACTGCACCATCGCGCCTCCTCCGAGTGACCCCTGTAGTACCTAGGTAAGTGTTTACTCTGATCACCTAGTTCACCGCGTCACTACCGAGGAGGAAGAGTGACCCTGCGGTATGGCGATAACCGTCTGTGCCGTCCGTCAAGCCTTCACCACGCAGCCACCGAATAGTGAGGAGTCCGCTGCAGGATGGCGATAACACCACCCAACCGCGGATTGAAAGAAAGAGGCTCCCAGTAAGGCGGTAAACCATGCAACCACGCCTCCAAGAGATGCACTCATCAGTAAAGCGGTAAAGGTCCGAATAGAAAGAAATACATCAAGTCTTTCTCAGAGGTACAAGCCAGAAGTTGAGGCACCTATTTCCAACAAGCTCCCACTTGACAAAGACTTACTGGCTTCCTCCAGACTTCGAATTTATTGACAATCATAGGCCCCAAGGCCCATCGAGATTGCATACCATCTGAACTTGTCTGTACTCACTGGTTTTGTCAATGCATCTGCAACATTCTTCAAAGTATGCACCTTCTCTAAAGACCTTTCCATCCACCACCATATCTCTCACGAAGTGATACTGCACATCGGTATGCTTTGTCCTGGCATGGAAAGTTGGATTTTTTGCCAAACAAATGGTACTCTGACTATCATAGCAAATAGTAATCTGCCCTGCATCAAATCCAATATCAGAACACAAATGACTCAGACAAAAAACTTCTTTGCAGGCATGTGTTGCTTCCATGTATTATGCCTTTGTTGTGGACAAAACAACTACAACCCGTCGCTTGCTCATCCAACTAATTGCACCACCATTCAACATGAAAGTGTATCCACTGGTGGACCTTATGTTGTCAATGTCCCCTGCCCAATCAGAGTCTACAAATCCACGAATGCTGAGAGTCCTCTGTGATCCAGCCAAATTGCCATGGTAACACATAGCATATTCTGAAGTTCCCTTTAAATATCTAAACACTCTTTTCACAACATCCCAATGTGTCCTTCCTAGATTTTCCATAAATTGGCTAAATACTCCCACTACTTGGGAAATGTCTAGCCTTGTACATACCATTGCATACATTAAACAACCAAAAAAACTTGCATAGGGCACCCTGGTCATGTCCTCCATCTCAGTAGCAGATTTTGGACAATCTTCAACATATAGCTTCATTCCCTGCAAAACTAGAACAACTAGCTGCTTGCAATCATTCATACCGAATCTGTCAAGAATAGTGTTAACATACTTACTCTGGCTAACCCAAAGCTTTCTACTCATTCTATCCCTGGTTATTTCCATATCCAGAATATACCTTGCTGCACCCAGATCTTTCATTTCGAACTTTGCAGACAACTGAGATTTAAGATCATAAATCATAGTCTTACTATTTCCTATGAACATCATATCATCCATGTATAGGGTAATAATAAGAACACAATCATTTTCAGATTTGTAATACACACAATGATCAGATTTTGATCTCACAAATCCCATAGATAACACAAAAGTGTCAAACATTTGGTTCCACATTCTAGGTGATTGTTTCAAACCATACAGATATTTCTTTAACTTGCAGAAAAAACTTTCTTGACCTTTTTCAACGAAGTGCTCAGGCTGGGACATGTAGATTTCTTCTTCCAATTGTTGGAAATATGTGCCTCAATCTCGCTGACCCATTCATTGGTGTAACCTGAGAAATTAGCGCAAGTCCCCTAACTCTTGGCGATGATAGAAGTCCGACCGAAGTGGTTGCTCGGTGTAACGTGTTCTATCGAGATGAGTGCTTAGTGTTGGCGGTTTATTTCTATCGGTGGAACCTGATAGGTAGTCCCAATGATAGAACAATAAACTACTATCAGTGTGACTTGGAGTCGTTAGTGGAACTCTTCATCGAGCTACACCGATGGACCGATGGCAGATGGAAGTGACTCGGATTCCAACGATAGTGGGGACCACAACAGAAGTATCAGTGTGACTTGGGGTCATCGATGGAACTCTTCATCAGGTTATGTCGATGGACCGATGATGGTTAAAGGTGATCTTGATCTACAGTTGCGATGATATTAATCCAATAGTGCTTGTTTTATTCCGGGCTCCTTTATGGTGAGGACCGACGAAATCTTGAGAAGGGAGCGAAATTGCCCGAGTAGTTGATAGTTGGTGGCTTGATCAATGATGTTCGGTAGTCTCGTGCCTCGTGTGTGGGTCCCAAGCAACTCATGCGGGGTGTGTCAGCTTTATGCACGTGTTTCTATTTCAGGGAAACTTATCGGGAATATTGTAGATGCTTTTCTGATTCCCCGAAAGTGCACTAGCAGTGTACATGTGTCTTGGTGGGTCTTGGCCACGACAAGCGGTTTATGAAGGGAAAGTGCTCAGAGGCCATTTGAACACTTGGGAAATTTTTGATGGTTGGTCTATTGTGGAATTTGAACCGAACTGACTGTTTGGAGCAACAACCAAAGTGATGGATGAATAGCGTTACGACACGTGGCACGATATTATTTGCTGATTTTACATCCCTATTGTAATTCAGTGCTGATTGGCTGGAAGCTTTATTATTTGGTAGCGATTAATTGTGGGGGTTGACAGAGTGCAGTTCAAGGCACGTCTCTATAATCCAATTCAATGTTGGGTGGCTCGATGTGGGTTGCAGGGTGGTGTTGCCAGAGAATGGTGGAAGCTTGTCGGTGGGGTAATTAATACCTTGATGGTTGTTGGTTGGATTAAAGGAAGAGAGGTAGAGGTTGATAAAAAAAGGAGAGATTTGATCGAGTGTGTGTGCTCGAATGATATGCATAGAGGAGTGTAATTGTGAACACGGAGACACACAAAATACAAAAAGATGTGAACCTGTGGTGGCCATTAGGCTGGGCCGATCGAGAGGTTGGAAGAGAGAGTCGATTGATGAGATGAGATGAATCTCCACTATGTGTTGTGTGAGCGTGTTGTAACAATGTGAAGATTCTGAATGTGTTGTTACCTGTATTCTCCAGATGAATCAAGATGTAACTCCTGTAAAGGCCATGAGCTTGAGGTTATATTGTAACTTTATTTGTTGCTGAATAATACAATGGCTGGATCTTTTGGAGAGTAGGGTTTTTTACCCGAAAGGGTTTTCCCCATGTATATCTGTGTGTTCATTAGTTTGTCTTCCATGTTGTTAGATTATGTGAATTGAATCTGTGCATATGTGTTGAATCTATTATTTGTTTGCATATATTTTTCTCAGAAGGATTAATGGGGGAAACAACTGTGCCTATTCCGCTTTATGGCATAGTAGTT